>JACVVK020000257.1:92500-382500 GCA_018292915.2 Batillaria attramentaria
ATCTTAATATCTTACACAAAAAATCAGAGAAACGAATAACATTGTGGTGAAGAGCGCACGGGACAAGCGGCCTGTCCAGTGCGCTCCGTGCGCTCTTCACCGCACTATTCATAATCGTATGTCTCTGGAAGTACACATTAAAAATACAAAAATTTCCAGGAACTCTTAGAAGTGGTATTTAGTTGTTGTTGGGGGGGGGGGGGGTCCTCGTGTGTGAACTCTGTATATGTGTGCAAGTGTGCGTGAGACTGAGAGTGAGCGAGAGAGAACAGCCATGATGCCTTCCTCTGCAATGCTTCCACTTGCCTACAAAAAAAAAAAAAAAAAAATCTGATTTGAACGGTCTCCAAGCTTGCTACACGCAATGTAGTCTCAGTACGCATTCGCATCCTTTGCAAAGCTTAAGTGTTTCACGTCAAACAATCAGTATACGTCAGATACCTTTGCAAACCGAGGTACCGAGATACACAAAATGTCGTCTGCTCACTGCCGGAAGTAGGAAGTGAACAATTCAACCAATAAGGGCCCGGTTTAGGGTGTTCATTGCGGATAGCGTCTGGAACAGACGATAGTTCGGACCCGTAATAACACACATACACAACAACCAACCCTACGCTTTATCCTGAGAATAACGATGTTTACTGCAAAACTCTGCAATAAAAATCAGAGACAAGGGCGGGCAGACTGCAGTTTGGATCCAATGTAATACGACGCACAGTCACTACCTCGCGCACGCCATCTTGAATACTTGACCAAGGGAAACTAATCCTCTGGCATCAAGAAGACTTCACAGTGATTGCTTCCCTTGAACTATGTAAGTCTGAGGGGTTAACACAAAAGACCCAAAGATCTGTGTGTGTATGTGACTGTGTGTGTGTGTGCTCTCGCTGTTATTTGGCTACGTATACTTACACTGCAAGCGGACGTCGTGTCAGTGACGAAGCACCATGGTAACCATATTATGTCCATATAAATGTGTTTTGCATGGTATTGTGTCTTCAGTAAGAGAATAAAGCCCTGTTGATGTGTGTGTGTGTGTGTGTGTGTGTGTGTGTGTGTGCGTGTGTGAGAGAGAGAGACATGCACACAAGGATACGAAGATGCAGAAAGAAGAGAGGGCGAGTCTAGAGAAATGATAACGATGTTCTTACTGTAGCTTTTACGTTGCTGCACATGAAGTTGCACAAACAAAAATTAATATTCGGAGGTAAAATGAACTCATTTCTAGCAATCAAATTATGCTTTATTTTGTTTTAACTGATTTTACATAAAACATGTCCTTATGCACACAACTGAAAAGAAAAGCTAAACACAAACACACAACACTCATTTCAGGTGAAACAATGGTTTCTTCATTGGTCTGCATTTTTCCCATGCATACATGTATAAATTGTTTATATACATCATTACATATGTACATTACAGACCTTGAGTCAAGGTCACTAAAGCTGTCAAATGGTTTCTCCCCTGTGTGCGCACATGTGGACCTTTAACTGGGCAGACTGACGAAACGATGCTCCACACTCCGTGCACTTGTACGGGTTCTCCCCTGTGTGTGTGCGCATATATTTCTTTAAATTATTTTTGTCAATAAAAGATGCCCTACATTCTGTACATGTATCTAAATGGTTTCTCCCCTGTGTGTGTGTGCATGTGTTGCTTTAACTTTTTCGCTACGCACGCCGCGAGCCTCGGCTGTTTCCAGCGCAGGCGCGCTCAGTCTCCCCGCACATCCGTTGCGTACGTAGCATTTTTAGCAGTTTTCGGATTTTTTGTTCACCGCTTTGGCAGAGTTTTATGCCCTAGTGTTTGGTATGGATGGAAAGTTCAACATTAGCACTTTCAGAGAAAAATATTCGCCTGTGTGCTGATTTCACAAGAGAGCCACCAGAACATGCTAAACAACGCGTGAAAAGTAAACACAAACATTGTTTTTATGCAGCTGTGTTATTACAGAACAGAAACGATCGTCTTTTCAACAATGAAAATTGTGTCCTTACCTTGGAAATGGTTTGCGAAAATTCAGAACCAGGTAACATTTTGTAGTTCGATGAAGAAAATCCTCGAAAAAACCACCACACTTTTCACGAGTTCACTCGGCACTATTACCAGTATCACAACATTTCACGTCCGCCACAGCAGTATCATTGACACACAGCCACAGTTGAGGGAAAAAACATCAAGTCAAACTTGGTTGCAGAGCTCATTTGTACAGCTAATGCTGATGAATGCAGAAGAAATTCCAGTGTAAATACACACTTACGATCACGTTCATACAAACACTGCACTCAAAAATTTTCTGGCAAACACATTCCATTTTCTACACACCGAATCGTTCCTTCAGCTGATTCACACCTCCATGTTTCTATGCAGTGTAATCCATTTTAGAGTGGTAAAGTTCGAAACAAGGATAAACACACAAAGCCACCTCGCACTTTCCACACCAGAATGATGTAATCTTCCGCCGCTTGCGAAGCTCCCGTCGTGTCATGTCAGGTATCTTCTTGAGCTTGTCGTAACACACCTTGCAATTTCTGTAAGCCTTCCGAGTGTGTGTGGTGGATTCCGGAACTGGGCTTGCATAGTGACACTTGAGGCCACCTTCGAGACGAGCTTCAGGTTGTCGTGGTCCTGCTGCAGCATTCTGAGGTGAGACAACCTCGACTCCAACTGGCATCGCCAAGAGCAAGGACTTCACCACATCCTCGAGAGACAGCTTCTTTCTGTTCCTAATCTCTCGGTGCTTGTTGGTCAGGATCAATGTCTGGATGGTTGTGAGGGTGAGGAGATAGAAAAAAGGTTTTTTCCACCACTTCAGTGTCTTCCTATGCATAGGAAGATAGGAGATTAGCTGATCGCTGTTGTCAACCCCGGCCATATGCTGGATGTAGTTGACAACACACCTCGGCTTCTCCTTCAGCTCAAAACGGCCTTGAGTGCGCACCAATTCTGGTTTGTCCATGGTGGACAGTGAGAGGACATCTCTCTTGTCCCTCCACTTTGTGAGGACCACTTGGTCTTTCCTTCTGTAGTCGAGCCTCCCCTTCTCAATGGGAATGTTGACAAAGTCTTTCTTGGGCAGCGTCTGACCGTCTTTACGCGCTGTGCCGCAAACCATGGTCGCCCCATGTCCTGCCAGGTGGTTGCACAACGGTTCGTAACAGTAATAGTTATCCATGTAAACATGGTAGCCTTTGTGCAGCAGAGGATCCATCAACCTGAGCACAACATCATGGGGCTTGTTACTGTATCTCTTGTCAGCACAGAACATCTCAAGGCGGCAGACATAACCGCTGCTGCTTTCACAAACTTCATAAAACTTAAAGCCCCATTTTACGGGTTTGTCTTTCATATATACCTTGAACCGTGACCTCCCCTTGAAGGGACACATGGCCTCATCCAAAGCGATCTTCTGCTCGGGCACGTATGCCTCGGCAAACTTCTTCTGCAGGTGAGACATGAAGGGGCGGATCTTGTGTATGGGGTCGTGGTCTGGTTGGCCGTAGGGGACATATGTAGCATTGTCATTCACGTGCAGGAATGCTAAAATGGCAAGGAACCTGTCCCGTGGCATGATTTGTGCTGCATAGGATGTATGCAGGGCCGGGTGTTTTGACCAGTAATCATGAATTTTCGGCTTCTTCACCAACCCGATATGTATGCAAATGGCGAAGAAATTTCTCAGATCACGTACACTGACAGGTTTCCATGCTCCAAACAAACTTCGTTTTGATACAGGGCCAGCACGCTCTTTTTCCTCTATGGCTGTTCTTGCGTACCTGTTGGTCTCTCTCTTGATATGGTGGATAATTTCATCATTAATGAAGAACCGGTAGACATCAATGGGCTCTGGGTCGTCGCCAAAGTCGACCTTCAGGCCTGGATTACCTGAAAACGGAAAAATCATGAATTTAACATCATCACTGATTTGAACTCAGGTAATCACAATGAAAGACACAAAGAATGGTTAATATTAGAAAATAAATGTATGGGTTATCCTGTAAGAGCCTGGCATAGTCGTATGTGAACTACTGAAGATAGATCTGTTCTCACCTGTGAATGGTGGTATTCGGGGAAAGCCTCGCAAATTTCGGACCCAGGTACCTGCATCGGGGTCGTCGGAGTCAACATCCGTGGCCAAATCATAAGCATTCAGATCATGTTCCTGGTCAACAGCTTCGTTGTCGGACATATGTTCACTGTCTGAAGTATCAGCTGCGCGTAGTGGATTATCGTTTAGCAGCACATCCGACATGTCAGAGTCACTGGCCGATGCATCAGAGTCAAATAGTGCGGCTTGATTTGGTCCGATATCCAGCACATCATTCCTTATATCAGCATCATCCGCTCCTTCATCTTCACTTTCTACAGGTGAATCCCCCTCTTCGTCGGATCCCTCAGCTAGAACCTCTTCTAGAACCTCTTCAAGTGAAACGCGCGCACGTGGTTTTTTTCTGGGGGCCGCCATTTTTTTTCTGAAAACTTGGTCACATTCCATTCTGCAAGTGGGTCAAGGAAAAGTGCCAGAAAAAATAACAGACCTTTTCTATAAAGGCCAGTACATGTAACAGCAAATTTACTCGTCGATTACCACTGAAAAATTATAGCAAGAGTTGCCTCTCTTAGACCGCAGAGGTGTGGAAGGGGAATTTTTACAGTACGTGTCACAGCGTGCGATGTGCCCCGTACAATGCAGACTAGCGAGTGGCACAGCTCGGGATGGGGAAGACAGCATGTCACATGGCCGCATGTGACGCGGTGCGAAAAAGTTAATGTGCGGTTTTCCCATGTATGTATTGTTTATATGCATCATTACATATGTACATTATAGACCTTGAGTCAAGGTCACTAAAGCTGTCAAATGGTTTCTCCCCTGTGTGCGCACATGTGGCCCTTTAACTGGGCAGACTGACGAAACGATGCTCCACACTCCGTGCACTTGTACGGGTTCTCCCCTGTGTGTGTGCGCATATGTTTCTTTAAATTATTTTTGTCAATAAAAGATGCCCTACATTCTGTACATCTAAATGGTTTCTCCCCTGTGTGTGTGTGCATGTGTTGCTTTAAAACGCTAGAACGTCTGAAAGATGACACACACACTGTACATTTAAAAGGTTTCTCGCCTGTATGTTTATACATATGTATCTTTAAATTGCATTTGTCCAAAAAAGATGCCCCGCATTCTGTACATCTAAATGGTTTCTCCCCTGCATGTGTGTGCATGTGTCGCTTCAAAAGGCTAGGACGTCTAAATGATGACACACACAATGTACATTTAAATGGTTTCTCACCTGTATGTTTATACATATGTATCTTTAAATTGCATTTGTCAAAGTAAGATGCCCCACATTCTGTACATGTAAATGGTTTCTCCCCTGTGTGTGTGTGCATGTGTCGCTTTAAAAGGCTAGAACGTCTAAATGATAACACACACACTGTACATTTAAATGGTTTCTCCCCTGTGTGTGTATACATATGTGCCTTTAAAACAGATTTGTCAATAAAAGATGCCCCACATTCTGTACACCTAAATGGTTTCACCCCTGTGTGTGTGCGCATGTGTACTTTCAAGCTGAAGGAACGTGTAAATGACAACACACACTCTGTACATTTGAATGGTTTCTCCCTCGTGTGTGTGCTCTTGTGTCGCTGTAAATGGCTTGGATATCTGAAAGATGCTGCACACTCTGTACATTTCAATGGTTTCTCCCCAGTGTGACAGTACAAATGTGTCTTTCCAGGTACAGAACATCCAGACAGTGGTGACCGTGATGTTCCACTGGGTTCTAGCTCCTCACAAGACTCAGGTTCAGTCTGGAATTCCACACTGACACCATCAGATGGCTGAACCCCAGGTGTAAATCCTGCCTCTGGCTCCTGTTTGATGTTTGGGTTAATCTCAGAGTCCACATTGGAACAATGTCTATGGTCCGACATAACCCCTGATGTGCTGACACTCAGCTCCTGCTTGATGATAGGGTCTGCTGTAATCCCACAGTCTACACCGACATTATGTACTGGTGAAACACTGGACATTGCTACATCTGCTTCTTGCTTGATGTTGGGGAGTGACTGAATCCCACAGTTTACACTGACATCGTGTAACAGAGAATCACTAGCCACTGCTTCACCTGCTTCTTGCTTGATGTTGTGGAAAGCTTTAGTCTCACTGTTCACACTCACACCATAGCCTGGTAAACCACCATGTGTGACACACAATGTCTCTTGTTTCATCTGAAGACGGCCTGTCTCTGTCGTACAAGTGTTGACTGTATCTGCCTTCACACTGCCAGCAACATGTGTTTCTCGTTTAATCTGAAGACAGTTGGTATGTGTAATTGTGTGTGTATGATCGCTATTGTGTCCCTCATCCTCATGACCAAGTGCTGTCCACTCAACCTCTGTGTCCTCTGCAAAGAATAGAATCTTGCAGTAAAGGTATGTTGAAAGCAAATGTAATCGAAAAGAAAATACACAAGAAAGAAAGAAACTTTTAAACTTTTTTGAAACATCAACAATTATCTGTTTGAAAAATGCATACATGTCTCCACAGATTGAAACTGTGCATATTAATGAATTGACAGGCTACTATGATGACAAATGGACAGGAAATTTTAGCAGTATTGTGTAAACTACTGAACATTGCCTTACCATGTGTGGGCTCCCATGCCACATCAATCTCAATCTTAAAAACGTCCGACATCCCAGCTGGGTCCATCCTTGGCAAGTCAAGCCTGGAGAACAACACACACTGACATTAGTATTACCAGGCCACAAAATACTTTTCAAAAGACGTGAACAATCCGGACAGTTTACTTGGTAAAGTTTTATGCTCGCATAAAATGGACGGAGCATGTACATGTATTACAAAACAACAATCAGCCGAAAGTGCTAAATACGAGCACAGACGTATAGAGATAGACACACCGCCACACGCTGCCACCGCTGCTTGCGAGTGTCGCTATCGCGGTCATCTTACTAATACCAGAACTCAGAGGCTCTGTGTATAGGACGCCTCGTTCGAAATACAAAGTTCTTTAGAAAGACGTCATCAGAAATGTGACGTAAGATAAAGCGGACCAATGCTATGCGCACTATGTAAACAGCTGATAGTGTCTGGCCAATGCTATGCGCGCTATGTAAACCGCTGGCACTTCCAGGTACTAGCAACATGGCGCGCGGCGGCATCACTTTGCCGGCACCGCGGTGCCTATCTCTATACGTCTGCGAATACGAGTCACTTAGTGAATGTATCTGACTGCCTAGGGTAAGCCCATTAGTAAAGGGAATGTACAGCCCCGGCTACCTACTGAACAGTAGTGAAGGGGTTTTGTTAACTTAACGCATCCCTGAGTGATATCAGTGATGACAAAACAATGACACGACTGAGCAGTTAGCTGCACCTTTCCTAACAAAGTAGAGTTTCACCAAGGTCTATTTCATGTCATTCTACAAAGGTTGTAGAACCTCCTGCTAAGAGACCCCCCCCCCCCCAAAAAAAAAAAAAAGAGGAGCAAAGCCTCCTTGGCTCAGTTGTGAGATGGGTCAAGGTCATTCAAAAGAGTATGTTTGTAAAACTCTTATCACTATCTATCCTGAAGTAAGGTGGCTCTAGTGTTCATAGTTCGTAAGAAAACGGAAAATGGCAATATAACAGTTTTCCCTGGACAGCTTGTATGACCTTGAGTCAAGGTCATTCGAAAGAGATCTGTAAGAGCTTATCAATGACTATCATTATGCCAAGTTTGATAGCTTTGTAGTTTCTGTACAAATGGTAATGTAAAATTTCGCAACAGACAGCTGTAATGACCTTGACCTTTAGTCAAGGTCATTCAAAAGGATATGTCTGCATAGGCCTTATTTCTGTCTATCATTGTGCCTTGTTTGGTGCCTCTGCTGTTTGTTGTTTCTAAGAAAATGCTAACGTTAAAGTTTCCGCAAAACATCTTGAATGGCCTTGACCTTGACTCAAGGAAATTGAATACAAGTATGCCAGTACAGGTTTTGTCAAATCCAATGTCTATCACCATGCGAAGTTTGATGCCTCTGGTACCCCTAGATTCTGAGAAAATGGCAATTTTAAATTTACAATGAGACAGCTTTAATGACCTTGACCTTCAGTCAAGGTTATTCAAAATGGTATGTATTGGGAGGTCTTACTGCTGTCTATCAGCAAACCAGGTTTGGTGCTTCTGCTGTTTATTGTTTCTGAGAAAATGCCAATGTTAAGGTTTTGGAAGTTTTTCTGCAAACAGCTTGTATAGCCTTGACCTTGACTTAAAGTCACTGAATACAGGTATGTCTGTAAAGGTGTTGTCAATGTCTATAATCATGCAAAGTTTGATGTCTCTTGCTTTTCTAGATTCTGAGAAAATGCCAATGCAAAATTTCCAGACAGACAGCTTTAGCGACCTTGACCTTGGATCAGGGTCAATCAATATGATATGTTTTGAAAGGTCTTATGGCTGTCTATCAGCAAATCAAGTTTGGTGCATCTGCTGTTCATTGTTTCTGAGAAAATGCCAATGTTAAGGTTTTGGAAGGTTTTCCACAAAACAGTTTGTACGGCCTTGACCTTGATTCAAAGTCACTGAATACAGGTCTTCAGTAAAGGTGTTGTCAATGTCTATCGCCATGCAAAGTTTGATGTCTCTGGCTTTTCTAGATTCTGAGAAATTGCCAATGTAATATTTCCAGACAGCTTTAGCGGCCTTGACCTTGGGTCAAGGTCAATCAATATGGTACGTTTTCAAAGGTCTTATGGCTGTCTATCTGCATGCCAAGTTTGGTGCCTCTGCGATTTGTAGATTCTGAGAGAAGGCCAATGTTAAGGTTTACTGCGGACACACAGACACACACACACACACACACACACGACGGAGGGTTATTACACAGACTCACTTTGTTACACAATTAAGAAAACACACACACACACACACACACACACACACACACACACAAACAACAACAAAAAAACAAAGAAGGGAGCACACTGGGTACATTTTACTTTAAAGATTTAGCACAGAAGCTGCCTACCCCACTTTCAATTTGCGTATCAAGTGGTATACTGGGCAATCGAGATACATGTACCATAACAATACCTGGCGGACAAACAAAACATTCCCCATTGGGAAAACGCGGGGATGTCCGCCACAAGTTTTGTAATCGATGGTCCGCGAGAAACGGAAGACTTGTTATTTTTGCTGCCTCGAAAGAATAAGCAGATGATAGTTCATACACATAACATGCAAAACCTCAATAACTTCACATGACTATAACCTATAATTTTCTAGTTTAGTATTCCTTTGTTACGTGCTAAATACCCACAAGTTTTGTAATGGTCCGCGAGAAACGGAAGACTTGCTACTTTTTGAAGACTTGCTGCCTCCAGAGAAAAAAGCAGATAGTTCGGACTCGTACACACACAAACTTAATCATACACAATAAGCACACCTCCTGAGGATAATGATGGTCACGGCAAAATCTGCAATAAAAATCAGACACAAGAGCAGGCAGACTGCAGTTTGGATCCGATGAAACAGGACGAACGGAAACAGTCGCTACCTCGCCCACGCCATCTTGAAAATCTGCACCAAGGGAAGCTATTCCTCAGGCCTCAACAAGCCTTCGCAGCGGTTGCTTCTCTTCTGCTGGGTAAGTCATGAATAAATGCTTCAAAAGATCCATAGATCTGTGTGTGTGTGTGCGTGTGTGTGTGTGTGTGTGTGTGTGCGTGTGTGTGTGTGTGAGACATGCACACAAGGAGAGGAAGGCGAAGAGAGGGAAAGTCTAGAAAAATGATGATTCACACTCATTTCAAGTGTTTCAATGGTTTCTTGGTCCGCATTAATTTTTTTCCATATAATTCTGTACCATTTATATACATCATTACATGATTGTGTACTTTATAGATCTTCAATTGACACAATTCACAACCTTTGGCTGCAGAGGTCCCCTGTATGAGAACTTTCTATACTCGCTCATGACAAAAACTGAGTGTGGAACTACTTACAGAGTGACTGCTTTTTACCAAAGGGAAATGACCTCTGTTACTATACTTACATAGTTGCGAAGCGCACTGGCCGGCTGTAGTGGGTTTCCTTGGCTTCACAACCACAAACTCTTAAAGATACATACTGCAGCTTGTTTAAGCTCACAGGTAGACCATAGCTTACAAAAATACACTCATTTAGATGTGAGCAAAATCTGAACCCATTCCAGGCCGTCGTTTCTATGATATTAGTCAAAATGCACGTCTATCGGCTACCATGGGTTACCCTGATTGTGCTGAGCCATATACAGTCATTGGTATCACGTGACACCTAACTACCCTACAACTGATATTAGTGATAACACATACATGATGCCAGCTGGCATGGCATTCTGGTTCAGTCCCGTGTAGTCTCAGGGAGGTGTCAGGGCAGCACCAGGTCGATGCAGTCAATCTGACTTACTTATGGCAGCGTGCCTCTCGGAACAACCGGCGACAATTTTGCAATTTTCTCGCCTGGCACGCATGTGAAGTACTGGCACAGCTACTGCTGAAGCAATACTAAATAACGACAAGGTGAACTCCAATGTTGACAGGCACATCTGGGTGACCGTCTGAAGGGACATCACCAGTTTATGAGGAGCAGACAAATCAGAATGTACTCGATGTGTGCTGTACGTAAATTCGAACAGGAAGTACAGTTCATATGGGGTCAATGGCAACATTAGATGTTTACCAAGCTCTAAGATAGCTTTTGGGAAGACCTCTGGCCCAACGGTAGCGGCGTCTGTGCGAAACACTTTTATGACACAGTGGGAGTTAATCAAGCTGCGGTATGTAACTCTAAGTTGTGTTTTCAGTTGTATGTTTCCTTGTACACTATTCAGACAGCAGTTTATAATCACAGATGTTATTTTGAGTGAAATTTGAACATTAGGAACATTCACTTTCAAAAAAAAAAACAGGTCAACAGTTGGAGGTCATTTTAAACAGGACTCTGGAAACCAAACAAGTAACAATGAAACACAGCATAAAACTGCCTTTATTCAGTAATATAACCTAGTAATTAGTACTAGTATCAAATTTGTGTCTTTGTCTTTTGATTTTTTAATAATTTTTCTCCCAACATGTCCTAACAGCCAGCACACAGAATACATCAGTGGTAAAAACTGTCAGCATAGAGAGAGGTTTAGTCTTCACAAAGAAATCCACACGTAAATTGTATATATATCCTCTACACTGTACAGTAACCTTCACTGTACCTCACGGGTGCAGTTGCACCCACACTTGCATTCAAATGTCCGAAACTCAATCAATTTACACACTAGTACTGTCACTAGACATACATAAAACTTCATGACTTTGTCAATAAAGGTATTTGTTGCTCACAAAAAAGTCATTTTCATTTTTATATATATATATATATATATTATATTATATATAAATATATATATATATAAACAAGTAAATAAACAACCAAAACAACGTATAACACACACACACACATGTGCGCGCACACCTGTACATTGTGGGTGCAAAACCACCAATAATTTTTAAGAAGGAATTTTGAGGGTGGAGTCGGGTAACCAAAAAGCAAATACACAAGAAAATACACAATACACAAACAGAATTATCAAAAGACATCTGTGTGACCAAATAAACATAGGAGCAGATTGAAACTGAACATATTATTGAAATGGTGGGCTGCTACAATGATGAGAGCAGTCCTGGCAAAATCTGACGATCAGATCAGTTTGCTGAAGCGAGCGTTTGCATGTTCCACACCATCGACGTATAGATCTAGACGCACCGCGGTGACGGAAGTGTGACGCCGCCGGGCGCCATGTTCCTGGTACCTCAGTGGTGCCAGACGCTATCAGCGCGCATCCGATTTACTGATCTACACTGACGTGTTCTCACAATTTCCTGGTGAGTTTTATTTTCACACAAGGAGTGATATCTGAAAGTAAGTCTCTTCTTTGTTTAGAGAGAGAGAGAGAGAGAGAGAGGGGGGGGGGGGGTCTTGAAGTGCCTACAAGCATATATATTTATATTCTTCTTTTCCAGGAGACTGTGCGGCACAAACTATGTCTTGTTGTTGTGTAGCGTTTGGTTGTTCCAACCGGAAAAATGCTAAAGGAAAATCTTTTCACAAGTAAACTTCTGTGTTTTTCTTTTTGTTGTCAGTTAATATTTTAGACCTAATTATACTGAATGATGCTAGCGATCTTTGATCTACAAAAAGTTGTAAGTGATCGACTGTTTTTGTTTCCAGGCAATCAAATGACCTACTGATTCTGTAGACGTCAGTGAAAGTAGACGTGATTCTTGTTAGATCTATCAGATCTTTATAATCAAATCTAAGAATGTGTGTGTGTGTGTGTGTGTGTGTGTGTGTGTGTGTGTGTGTGTGTGTGTGTGTGTGTGTGACAGAACAAACCTCAGTTGCCTCTACCACTGACGATACTTTTCCGGCTGTCAGTCTATTCAGATTGTTGTACGGCTACCAGTAAACTGGGAGTAGAGGTGAACTCAGTTTTTTTTTCCACTATTTTCATGGGTACTGACAGCCTCACTACTGACAAAGCAATAATAAAGATAATGCAGCTAAATCAATACTTGTCTTGATTCATCACAATATTGCTCGCTCTCTCTCTCTCTCTCTCTCTCAATATTGCTCTCTCTCTCTCTCTCTCTCTCTCTCTCTCTCTCAATATTGCTCTCTCTCTCTCTCTCTCTCTCTCTCTCTCTCAATATTGCTCTCTCTCTCTCTCTCTCTCTTTGTGTACCATGCCATGATAGCCACAGCGGCCCAGGCTCTGTGTGTGTGTGTGTGTGTGAGAGAGAGAGAGAGAGAGAGAGAGCAATATTGAGAGAGAGAGAGAGAGAGTGCCACAGAACGAAAATATGTGCTTTTTTACGTCTGTGGCCAGCCACGCTTTTAGCGTGGTCGACTGCCTTGCGGCTAAGAGAGTTAGGCCTAATGTGTCACGATGCGCAGCTACAGAAACCACAAAATCATCAACCGCATAACGTTGGGTACTCGACCAGCCTCTGAGTTCTGGTATCAGCAAGATGGCCGCCGCGTAGCGACACTCGCAGGCAGCGGTGGCAGCGTGCGGCGGTGTGTCTAGATCTATACGTCTGTGTTCCACACTCAAAATGGTATGTTTCCTAAGATGGCTAGTTTGACCAGAAAATACTGCATGCTCTGTGTATTCAAATGATTTCTCCTCAGTGTGTATGCGTGTACACCTTTAAAGTACCACTCCAAATAAAAATCTGCTACAAACTGTACGTTTAAATGGTTTCTCCCTTGTGTGTGCACATGTGGACCTTTAAATGGGCAGACTGACGGAATGATGTGCCACACTGTGTGCACTTGTATGGTTTCTCCCCTGTGTGTATGCGCATGTGTTCCTTTAAATAGCTAGATCGTTTAAAAGATGACGCACATACTGTGCATTTAAATGGCTTCTCACCTGTATGTGTATACGTATGTATCTTTAAATTGCATTTGTCAAAAAAAGATGCCCCACATTCTGTACATCTAAATGGTTTCTCCCCTGCATGTGTGTGCATGTGTCGCTTTAGAAGGCAAGAACGTCTAAATGATAACAAACACACTGTACATTTAAATGGTTTCTCCCCTGTGTGTGTGTACTTATGTGCCTTTAAAGTGGATCTGTGACTAAAAGATGCCCCACACTCTGTACATTCAAATGGTTTCTCCCCTGTGTGAGAGCGCATGTGTACCTTCAAACTGAAAGAATGAGTAAAAGATAACACACACACTGTACATTTAAATGGTTTCTCCCCTGTGTGTTTGTACTTATGTGTCTTTAAACTGGATCTGTGACTAAAAGATGCCCCACACTCTGTACATTCAAATGGTTTCTCCCCTGTGTGTGTGTGCATGTGTCGCTTTAAATGGCGCGGACATCCAAAAGACGACACACACACTGTACATTTGAATGGTTTCTCCCCTGCGTGTGTGTACTTATGTGCCTTTAAACTGGATCTGCGACAAAAAGATGCCCCACACTCTGTACATTCAAATGGTTTCTCCCCTGTGTGTGTGTGCATGTGTCGCTTTAAAACGCTCAAACATCCAAAAGATGACACACACACCGTACATTTAAATGGTTTCTCCCCTGCGTGTGTGTACTTATGTGCCTTTAAACTGCGTTTGTGACTAAAAGATGCTCCGCATTCTGTACATTCAAATGGTTTCACCCCTTTGTGTGTGGTGCGCTTGTGTTCCTTCAAATGGATAGAACATGTAAAAGATAATGCACATTCTGTACATTTGAATGTTCTCTCCCTCATGTGTGTGCTCTTGTGTCGCTGTAAATGGCTAGGATAATGGAAAGATGCTGCACAATCTGTACATTTAAATGGTTTCTCCTCAGTGTGACGGTACAAATGTTTCTTTCCAGGTCCAGAATATCCAGACAGCGGTGACAGTGATGTTCCACTGGGTTTTGGCTCCTCACAAGACTCAGGTTTAGTCTGGAATTCCACACTGACACCATCAGATGGCTGAACCCCACGTGTGAATCCAGTCTCTGGCTCCTGTTTGATGTTAGGGTTTGGGTTAATCTCAGAGTCCACATCAGAACAATGTGTATGGTCCAACACAACCCCTGATGTTGTGCTGACACTTGGCTCCTGCTTGATGGTAGGGTCTGCAGTAATCCCACAGTCTACACCGACATCGTGTACTGGTGAAACACTGGTCATTACTCCATCTGCTTCTTGCTTGATGTTGGGGAGTGATTGAATCTCACAGTCTACACCGACATCACGTACTGGTGAAACACTGGCCATTGCTACATCTGCTTCTTGCTTGATGTTGGGGAGTGATTGAATCTCACAGTTTACACCGACATTACGTACTGGTGAAACGCTGGCCATTGCTACATCTGCTTCTTGCTTGATGTTGGGGAGTGATTGAATCTCACAGTTTACACTGACATTGTGTAACCGTGAATCAGTAGCCACTGCTTCACATGCTTCTTGCTTGATGTTGGAGAATGCTCTAGTCTCACTGTCCACACTCGCACCGTATCCTGGTACAACACCCTGTGTGACGCTCACTGTCTCCTGTTTCATCTGCAGACAGCCTGTTTCTGTCGTACAAGTGTTGACTGTATCTGCCTTCACACTGCCAGTAACATGTGTTTCTCGTTTAATATGAAGACAGTTGGTATGTGTGTGTGTGTGCATATGATCACTTTGGTGTCCCTCATCGTCATGACCAAGTGCTGTCTGCTCAACCTCTGTGTTCTCTGCGGAGAAAAGAAACTTGCAGTTAGGGTATGTTTGCCTGGAAGCAAATGTAATCATGAAGAAAATACACAAGAAAACTTTTTAAAACATCAACAATGACAAATGAATGTCGCAGATGGAAACTGCGCATATTAATGAATTGACAGGCTAATATGATGACAAATGGACAAAGGGAATTTTAGCAGTTTTGTGTAAACTATTGAACATTGCCTTACCATGTATAGGCTCCCATGCCACATCAATTTCAATCTTAAAAACGTCCGACATCCCAGCTGGGTCCATCCTTGGGCCGTCAAGCCTGGAGAACACACACTGACATTAGTATTACCAGGCCACAAAATACTTTTCAAAAGAAGGGAACGATCCGGACACTTTACTTGGAAAAGTTTTATGCTCGTATAAAATGGAGGGAGCATGTACATGTATTACAAAAAAAACCAAAAAAAACAATCAGCCCAGAGTGCTAAATAAGAGTCACTTAGTCACTTAGTATTTGACTACCTAGGGTAAGCCCATTAGGAAAGGGAGTGTACAGCCCCTGCTACTTACTGAACAGTAGTGAAGGGGCTTTGATAACTGAACGCATCCCTGAGTGGTATCACTATCAGTGATGACAAAACAATGACGCCGTTGTTGTCATTTGTTGTTTTTCTTTCTCTCTTCAAGTGTGTAAGACATGTCAAAGACATTATGCCAGCACAGGATTGAACCAATCAGAGCGTCGGTACCCAGCCCACAAGCTAGAATTTCTAGCACTGAAGTGGGCACTCACTGACAAGTTCCATGACTACCTGTACGGTGCCAACTTCATGGTGAGGACTGACAACAACCCCCTCACCTATTTCCTCACTACAGTCAAACCTGTGTAAGGCGGTCACCCAAGGGACTGGACCAAACTGACCGCCTTAGACAGGTGGCCGGGTTGTCCAGGAAGGCATGTCAACAGCTAGCATGTCACCCAATGAATACTCTAGCGGTGCACGTGTTATGAGCTGACAACAGGGCTCGCCTAAAGCTCTCTATACACTTGAAAATACGTGTTTGGGGTCCTTTTTATTTATTTTTTTATTGCACACCGTTTGATTTCAAACAAACAGATCAGCAGGTGATCGACTGAGGATGCAACAAAGCAACAAGAAGCTTCCTGCTGACAGCGGATTCACGCACATTAACACGTCGTCGTCTCAATCAGAAGCAACAGAAACGACAAACAGGGTGACAACACCTTCACGTATTCGTACACCTTGGAAGTTGATCGGTTTACAAACACAAAGCTAACTGCTTCCTACAGATCTCATACTGATTGCAAAGCAATCAAAAGGACGCCGCTAACAGCCACCCCCTCGCCCCCATTAATCCCCCGGCTATTCACTCGGAGGAGGAGGCGCGTGTCAGTGAGCCGTGGCGTGGCTAATCCTGGCTTGTCAGGCAGTCTGTCTTGTCAGTTGAGAACACAGCAGGGGCCCGAAGGCGGTCACTACACAACAAAGTGACTGCCTTGTACAGTGTGAAAGGTCGTTTGGGACTGCCAAAATAGGTGGCACGACCGCGTTAGACAGTGACCTGGTTATAGAGTGCATATATAGAGGGAAAACGCTCGGGGATCCTCTGGGGTGACCGAGTTAGACAGTGGCATGGCTTATACAGGTGACCGCCATGGCAGGTTCGACTGTACCACCAAACTTGATGCGGTGGGTCATCGGTGGGTTGCGCAGCTGGCCAACTACAACTTCAGCCTTGAGTATTGTGCTGGACGTCTCAACCGAGATGCAGATGTGCTGTCCTGCATTGACTGGGGTTCTGCAAATACCATACCTGCTCCAGTTGTAGCAGTGTTGTTGCAGTGCACCTCTTGTTGAGACGGTGTACCAGGGGCAACTGGTAGCCGAGCAAGACATTGATGGTTCCCCCACGTCCAACCAGCATGACTGGAAGGCCGAGCAGAGGGCAGATCCTGAGCTGCTTGAAATGATCAACCACCTTCTGAACCCTACCTCCAAAGTCACCAGCAAGGCTGGCCTGTCACTCCTACGGTCAGACAAGTTTATCCCTTCAAGATGATGTCCTGTATCGCCAATGCGACCTGGTCAACGGAGAAGTCCAACAGCTTGTGCTTCCTGTGGTGCGTCGTACTGAAGCTATGCGCGGTGTGCACGACCAGGTGGGATATTTAGGATTTGATCGTGCAGTCGAACTGTTGAGGGACAGATTTTTCTGGCCTGGGATGTCTAACAGCCTCCTCCAGTACATCCAGTCGTGTGGCAGATGTCTTAGACGAAAGACTTTACCTTCAAAAGCACTGCTTGTGTCTGTTACCACGACGGAACCACTGGAACTGGCTTGCACAGACTTTTTGTCACTTGAACCATCCAAAGGCGGTGTGGAGAATATTTTGGTGATCACAGACCATTTTACAAAATTTGCAAAGGCAATACCCACCACCAACCAAGCCGCCAAGACGACAGCCAAGGCCCTGTATGAACATTTCTTCCTGCAGTATGGATTCCCAGCCCGACTGCACAGTGATCAGGGCCGCAACTTCGAGAGCAACATCATAAAATTAAATAACTATGTGAGATCACCCGTGTGAGTAAGTCCAGGACTACACCCTGTCATCCGATGGGGAATGGTGTCTGCGAACGTTTTAATCGCTCACTCCTCGGTATGTTAGGGACGCTAGATCCTAACCAGAAGGTGAACTGGAATGCTCACGCTGCTGCCTTGGCTCATGCTTACATCAACTGCACCAAGCATGACACTACGGCATACTCACCATACTTCTTGATGTTTGGCCAACATCCTCGTCTGCCCGTAGACCTGCAGTTCGGCACGCAGCCTCGCAACCCCAGAGACCAGAAGTCCTACTCAGAATATGGCAAAACTTTAAGTGAGCGTCTCCAAGCAGCCTTCAAGACAGTGCGACACCACACCTCAGCAGCACAGCAGACGCAGAAGCAACACTATGACCGCAGAGTCAGAGGGTCCACCGTGCAGAAAGGCGACCGTACGCTTGTCTGCATCGTGACTCCCCAGGGCAAGCTCGACGACAAGTGGCCTGAGGAGGTGTACCTTGTCATCTCTCAGCCTTCAGAGGAGGTGCCAGTCTACCAGTTGGCACCTGAAGGAGGAGGGGTCGGACCAGAACCCTTCATCGTAACCTCCTCTTGCCTATCTCTATTGGAGAGTCAGCGGAGCTACACCCTCAGCCTACTACAGAGACCCAACCCCAGCAGCACAGTGGTGAGACCCAGATACAGCAGCCCAGCTCAGGACCTCAGATGCCACAAGACCCTCAGTCGGTACCAGGCCACATGCCCAAGAATGAGAGTACTAGTGTGCAATCTGAGCCCACTGCAGACCCTCAGGTGCTGCCAGAACTTAAGCCAGTACCAGCTCAGGTGCTGAAGACCGAGAGTTCGGGTGTGTGTCCTGAAGCCAGTGCAAGTTCCCATAGGGAAGTGAACGACACTAAAAAAAACTGAGGACACAGTCTGAGGAGATGTTGGATCAACCTGACAGTGTAGGTGCCTCCCCTGAGTGTGACAGCAATGCCTCTGTAGGTACAGTAAGGAGGTCAGACCGTGTATGCAGACGACCTAACTGGATGTCCAATTACCACGTGGACAGCCGGCACGCGAGGGTAGTAAGTCATGTGAGCGCAACCGTTTCCTTCCTTAAGACATTCCTGCAGGACAAGTGAAGTATGTACCATCACATAAACAGTGCTCGAAGACAGTCGTGCATTGTAAATTGTCCAGATTTGGTATCCCTGTACAGCATGTGATTATTTTGTAACCATTGATTTGAAATGAATTGGTTTTTTTTTTTTTTTTTTTTTTTAATTGTACGCATGATGCATTGATGTATTGTATATGAGGCATTGAGGTATATGACAGCATTTTCCCATTATTGTTTTTACAAATGTCGAGGATGACATTTCTGGTGGGGGGGGGGGGGGGGATGTAAGGTAGCAGTGTGTGTGTGTGTGTGTGTGTGTGTGTGTGTGTGTGTGTGTGTATGCGCACGCGCCCTTGCCTGCCTGCCTGTGTGAATAACTGGATGTGTGTCTGTGTGTGAGCCAGTGCACATGTGTGTGTAAACTAGTGCTTTGTGGGTGAGTGATAGTTCAGTTGCCAAAAAAAATGGTGAGCAGCAGACCATGAACAACTTGCTGACCAATCACAGCAAGATGTATTTTATTTCTCAAGCTAGCCACATTCACTTGAGAACTTGGCCTGCATTGATGTAACTCATATCTGTTGCTCTTGGGAACGCTTGAATTAAAGACAGCTGCTGTATCGTATACACTATATATATCCTGATGCTGTCCTGGTGTTTATTTCCTCTCACCCGAGGTCGTATGAACCCTGTGTATATATACATCCCGCAAACCACATTAGCTTTACATTTTTTTATCACTGAAACTTGCTGCTGCGTGCAGCGAAATCTGCCCCATCCCAAAAACAAAGGAGGGAGCACACTGGGCACATTTTTACTTTAAAGTTTAAACTTAAAGATTAGCACTTTAAAGATTTGGCACAGAAGCTGCATACCCCACTTTCAATTTGCGTATCACGTGGTGTACTGGACGATCAAGATACCATGAATACCTGGCGGACAAACAAAACATTTCCCATTGGGAAAACGCGGGGATGTCCGCCACAAGTTTTGTAATGGTCCGCGAGAAAAGGAAGACTTGTTATTTTTTGAAGACTTCAGTGCTGCCTCGAGAGAAAAAGCAGATGATAGTTCGAACCCGTACACACACAAATAATACAAAATAAGCAAACCTCCTGAGGATAACGATGGTCACGGCAAACTCTGCAATAAAAATCAGACACAAGAGCAGGCAGACTGCAGTTTGGATCCGATGAAACAGGACGCACGGAGACAGTCGCTACCTCGCCCACGCCATCTTGAAAATCTGCACCAAGGGGAGCTATTCCTCAGGCAACAAGCCCACTCTACAACAAGCCTTCGCGGCGGTTGCTTCTCTTCTGCTGGGCAAGTCTTATTATGAATAAATGCTTCAAAAGATCCATAGATCTGTGTGTGTGTGTGTGTGTGTGTGTGAGGAGTATGGTGTGAGAGGGAGACATGCACACAAGCAGAGGAAGGCGAAGAGAGGCAAAGTCCAAATGATTCACACTCATTTCAGGTGTTTCAATGGTTTCTTGGTCTGTGTTTTTCCATATAATTATGTACCATATCTCATTCACAACCGATGGCTGCAGAGGTCTCCTAAGATATGAGTCAAAATGCACGTCTACCGGCTACCTTGGGTTACCCTGATTGTGTTGAGCCATAACTGTCATTGGTATCACGTGACACCTAATGACACCTTATTACGCTACAGTTCAGTGATAACACGTAGTACGTACACGATGCGGGCTGGCATGGGTGTGGGCAGCCCCCAGACGTCCGCCACATTGTGAACGGCTGTGATGGCCTGCCCGCCAGCCTCCAGCCAGTCTGAGACCTGAGAGATACTCACTGAAGATGGTAGACTTCCTCAGGCCACACCAAGCCCTTGGTGACAGGCCAATGAGAACCCTGGCCGACGCGATCGTCAGATCAGATCTGACAAAATGGTTCTGACACCAAAGAGCGAGGGGACACCCCAGTGATGATCTAAAGGCAAAAGTACGGATGAAGGAACAGACTGAGGCACTGAAAAACAAACCCAGACCAGGCATCTGAGAGCCAAGCCGAGACCCACTGACGTTGCCCAAAGCTAAGCAAAACAGCCCTCACACACCCCAAAGACACTCGCCCAGCCAAGCAGCTAAAGACACACACCAGGAACAACGTGTCCTAAGGCTAAAAGCCATAGGACGTAAAGCAAGCTAATGATGATGATGATGATGGCTGGCATGGCATCAGTTTTGGTTTAGTCCCGCGTAGTCTCAGGGAGGGTGTTTGGGAGTTTAACGTCCTTTCCCACCACATAAGGGTGATATCAAAGACGGGGCAGTGAGAAACAGGCCAGCACAAATATTTGGCCCCAGCCAGGATTCGAACTCACAACCCAAGCATTGAAAGTCCAACGCTCTACCATTCGGCCACCCTGGCTCCCCTGTAGTCCTTCCTGCTCTTTACATCTTCCGCGATGCAACCATACCATACACATACACAAAAGTCAGAAGAAATGAAATTTGTATTTTGATTTTTTAATAAATTTTCTCCCAACATGGCCGAACTGCCAGCACACAGGTTACATCAGTGGGAAAAACTGTCAGCATCAAGAGAGGTTAATTGTTTACAAAGTTATCTACATGTATGTAATTTGTATACGCTCTACGCTGTACATTAACCTTCACTGTACCTCATGGGTGTAGTTGCACCCACACTTTCATACAAACGTCCAATCAATTTTCACACTAGTCCTACAAAACTTCATGACTTTGTCAATAGGGGTTCTTGATGCTCACCAGAGACATGTTACATAATAATATCTGTGGTGCTCACAAACAAGTGTGATTTTCCTTTTTGAAACAAACAAGTAAATAAACAACCAAAACATTGTATAACACACACACACACACACACATGCACATACATCATCGGTGCAAAACTACCCAAGAAAGGATCTTGTGCACCTTATGTCATAGGGGAAAAACCGCCCATACTTACTGAGAAGGAATTTTGAGGGTGGATTGAGGTAAACATAAGTGTAACCGAAAAGCAAATACATACAACATGTACACAAGAAAGAAAGACGCAAACAGAAATATCAAAAGACATCTGTGCGACCAAATAAACATAGGAGCAGATTGAGCCTGAACATATTGAAATGGTGGGCTGCTACAATGATGAAAACAGTCCTGGCAAAATCTGACGAAAGTTTATCGCATTTCTGTGTACAACTAGCATATATATACACAGACCAACTCATTAGTGTGCATGTAAGCAATATTGATTTCAGTAAATTTAGTTCCTTCTTTCAAAGTGTGGGAGGGTTTGCACATATTTTCAGGCATCACAATTATAGTGAAAGTTAGCCTGGTGAATCATATTTTGTGCCAACCAAGACCTCTGGGAGGGAACAAGACAGATCCCCATCGAGCAGGAGATCAAGAAAAGGAAATGGGGATGGATCGGACACACTCATGCGAAAGCCAACATCAAATGTCACCAGGCAGTCCCTTGATTGGAACCCTCAGGGAAAGCGCAAAGTGGGCCGACCGAAGCAGACCTGGCGGAGGAGAACAGACGCTGAAGCCAAGGCCACCAGAACGACGTGGGCCGAACTAAAGAGGGCGTCCCAGAGCCGAGTGCGCTGGTGGAGTGTGGTTGCAGCCCTATGTTCCCCAGGGAATAAAGAGGGTTAAGTCAAGTAAGTCAAGTTGGTTTTTTGGGGATTGACATGTTCCTTCAAGTGAGAGGCATCAATGACAGATGCTCCACATTCTGAGGATTTACCTGGCTTCACCAGCCTGAATACACATGTATGTCCCTTCAGTTTGCTAGAGCGAGTGCTTGCATGTTCCACACTCACAATGGTATGTTTCCAATTCCAAAGATGGCTAAATTGACCAGAAAATACTGCATGCTCTGTGTATTCAAATGGTTTCTCCTCTGTATGCATACATGTCCACTTGTAAAGCACAACTCCAAACAAGAATTGTGCTACAATCTGTACATTTCAATCATTTCTCCCTTGTGTGCGCACATGTGGGCCATTAAATGGGCAGACTGACGGTATGATGCTCCACAATCTGTGCACTTGTGTGGCTTCTCCCCTGTGTGTGCGCACATGTGGTTCCGTAACTGGCCAGACTGACGGAAAGATGCCCCACACTCTGTACATCTAAATGGTTTCTCCCCTGTGTGTGTGCGCATGTGTACCTTCAAACACTGTTTACGACCAAATGATGCCCCACACTCTGTACATCTAAATGGTTTCTCCCCTGTGTGTGTAAACATATGTTCCTTTAAACTATATTTGCCCATAAAAGATGCCCTACATTCTGTACATCTAAAT
This sequence comes from Batillaria attramentaria, assembly GCA_018292915.2. Taxonomy (NCBI): domain Eukaryota; kingdom Metazoa; phylum Mollusca; class Gastropoda; family Batillariidae; genus Batillaria; species Batillaria attramentaria. The sequence continues at coordinate 115,768 of JACVVK020000257.1, forward strand.
GGTTTCTCCCCCCTGTGTGTGTACATGTGTAGCTTTAAAAGATTAGAACGGCTGAAAGATAATACACACATTGTACATTTAAATGGTTTCTCACCTGTATGTGTATACATGTGTATCTTTAAATTGCCTTTGTCCACAAAAGACGCCCCACATTCTGTACATAAATATGGTTTCTCTCCTGTGTGTCTGGGCATGTGCCGCCTTAAAAAGATAGAACATCTAAAAGATGCCCCACACACCGTACATTTAAATGGTCTCTCCCCTGTGTGTATATACACATGTGCCCTTAAACTGCCTCTGTCATTGAAAGATGCCCCACATTCTGTACATTTAAATGGTTTCTCCCCTGTGTGTGTGTGCATGTGTCGCTTTAAAAGGCAAGGAAATCCAAAAGATGACGCACAAACTGTACATTTAAATGGTTTCTTCCCTATGTGTTTTTTCACTTTATGTGCCCTTAAACCGGATCTGTGACTATAAGATGACCCACACTCTGTACATTGATATGGTTTCACACAACCATGTGTGCGCATGTGTTCCTTCAAATGGCTAGAATGTATAAAAGATAACGCACACACTGTACATTTGAATGTCCTCTCCCTCATGTGTGTGCGCTTGTGTCGCTGTACATGGCTTGGATACTTGAAAGATGCTGCACAATCTGTACATTTAAATGGTTTCTCCCCAGTGTGACGGTACAAATGTTTCTTTCCAGGTCCAGAACATCCAGACAGCGGTGACAGTGATGTTCCACTGGGTTCTAGCTCCTCACAAGACTCAGGCTGAACCCCAGACGTGAATCCAGTCTCTGGCTCCTGTTTGATGTTAGGGATTGGGTTAATCTCACAGTCCACATTGGCACAATGTGTATGGTCTGACACAACCCCTGATGTAGTGCTGACACTCAGCTCCTGCTTGATGGTAGGGTCTGCCTTAATTCCACAGTCTTCACTGACATGTGCTGGTGAAATACTGGCTACATCTGCTTCTAGCTTGATGTTGAGGAGTGATTGAATCCCACAGTTTACATTGACATCATGTAACGATGAATCACTAGCCACTGCTTCACCTCCTTCTTGCTTGCTGTTGGGGAGTGACTGAATCCCACAGTTTACACTGACATCGTGTAACAGAGAATCACTAGCCACTGCTTCATCTACTTCTTGCTTGATGTTGGGGAAAGCTTTAGTCTCACTGTTCACACTCACACCATAGCCTGGTACACCACCATGTGTGACACACAATGTCTCTCGTTTCATCTGAAGACATCCCGTTTCTGTTGTACAAGATCTGACTGTATCTGCCTTCACACTGCCAGTAACATGTGTTTCTCGTTTACACTGACGACAGTTGGTACATGTAACTGTGTGCATACGATCACAATGGTGTCCCTCATGGTCATGACCAAGTGCTGCCCACTCAACCTCTGTGTTCTCTGCAGAGAAACCAAACTTGCAGTTAACGTATGTTTACCTGGACACAAGTGTAAGTGCAAAGAAACTAAACAAGAAAGAAAGAAACTAAGGGAAATATCAACAAATATGTCACAAATGAATGTTGCTGCAGATTGAGACTGCCCATATTACAGTACTGAAATGGCAGGCTGCTGCAATGATGAGATAAGTCCCGGCAAAATACCTAATGACTTGCATTGCTCTTCTATTTATATATATATACAACTGGCCTTAACAGACTGTGATGCATGAAGGATGTGACGTGACACAAGGTGATGATGTTATACATAATGTGATATGATGTGATGATATAATGACCTAATCATACGTATATATATGCTGTGATATGAGATGATCAATTGGTATGATAAAGCATTCTACATGTATTTTCATAAATTTTATTTTGACGCCCATCCCATGACCCATTGCAATTGCCCTCAAGGGATGAATAATGCATTATTGAATTGAACTGAGACTGTGTGAGTCAACCCTAATGAACAGGGATTTTAGCAGTTTGGTGTAAACTATTGAGCATTGCCTTACCATGTGTGGGCTCCCATGCCTCATCAATCTCAATCTTTATAACGTCCGACATCCCAGCTGGGTCCATCCTTGGGCCGTCAAGCCTGGAGAACAACATACAATATGATATTAGTCATACCAAGCCATAAAATGAAGTAGTAAAAAGATTTTTTTTTTTTAAATAAATAAATAAATAAATAAATGCTTTTCAAAGACAGGAGCAATCCAGACACCCTACATGGAAAAGTTTAGAGTCCATATAAAATGAAGGGAGTATGTATTACATACATAATAAATGATCAGTCCAAACTGAAATTGGTCTGTGCTAAAAATGCGTCTGGGCTGCATTCACTTAACCCTTTCACTGCCACTAGTGCCAGATGCGTTTCGGTTCACTCACGGATATCATCTCTTCACGCCACTCTGCTGGAAACAGGAATCAAAACCTGTACTGCATCCAGAGAGCTTTTCCCCCCCAACTACTGGAAGTCTTAATTTTACATTTTAACTAATTTGACAGTGGGGCTACCGGTGCGGTTCATGAAATCCTGCGAGAATGTACACCCCATGCTTGCTGAACTGGAGTGAAGGGGCTTTGCTAACTACCGGTAACGCACCCCCGAGTGATCTTGGTGACAAAAAATAATAAATAAAAAAATGTTGCCATGGAGAAGTAAGCTGCACCTCTCACAGCAAAGAATTTCACTCAGGAATATTTCTGTCATTGTACACAGGTTTGTGGAACCTCCATCGGGAAGGGGAAGGGGGTGGGAAGGGGAAGGGGGAGGAGGGTGAGTGGGGGAGGGTGGACGGAGGGAGGGAAGGAGCACGCTGGGCACATTAATTTTTACAGATTTTGCACACAAGCTGCGTACCCCTCTTTCACTTTGCGTATCACGTTTCGATGACGTACGTATTGCACGCAAAAAGTCAACAGCTTCACAACATGACTAAAACCTGTAATTTTGTGGGCCAGTATTTCTTTGTTATGTGCTAAGTACCCACAACGATCCTGTATTCCTTAAGGGTTGTAGAATCTTTGGTACCCACCAGTTATGGTCCATAAGAGTAAGACCTGTTAGGTAATACTGCGGTTGCCGATTCTCGTTATAGCGCGTGAACATGCGTGAACGTGCGCGGTTTTGGACCGAGACTGGGCTTGATAGACTCGGCATGTGGGCTGCTCGAGTCACACACGATGCCGCACTACCACTGCGTTGCGATCGGCTGCCAAAATGGCTCGAGAAAATCAGATAAGCTGGAGAAATTTCCAGAGATGGTCTTACCTAATGGTGAGATCGTTCAGTTTGAACCCTTTCCTTCAAAAGTTTCAGAGCCGAGACTCAGAAATTTGTGGATAAAAGGGATTCGAAGGCAGAACTTCTCCGCGTGGCAAGACCGAGTCATCGCATGCATAGCCCACATCATGGGGGACCGTTTGCGTCTCCGGCGATGGAGAGCACCCGACTCTGCGTAACCGGCAACCGCGGTATTGTAAAGAATAGTATACGAAAATAATTGGAGCTATTTGCACGCACTTTGACGGGTGTTTTCGGTTCTGCTCGATGCAAAGAGGCGTAAGACACCCTTACCTACTCACTTTGACCACTCCTTCCCCCAAAACATGCACAAAATATCCCTGAATGACCGGCGACCACGGCCCGAGCAGTCATCTGCACGCCATTTTGGTTGGTGCAAATAGGCCTAGCTCCCAGACTTTCGTATGAAGCTATTTGCACCTAACCAAAATGGTCGCCGTGGTCGCCGGTCATTCAGGGATATTTTGTGCATGTTTTTGGGGAAGGAGTGGTCAAAGTGAGTAGGTAAGGGTGTCTTACGCCTCTTTGCATCGAGCAGAACCGAAAACACCGGTCAAAGTGCGTGCAAGTAGCTCCAATTATTTTCGTATACTATTCTTTACAATTATACCGTTTAAAATTACACAAGACAAATATCACACCACATAAAAATTAACTAAAGAAAACGAAGTCCCAACTGCTGGGGATATAAGCATGGCACTATAGTACAAGTATCATGGGTACGGTTACGCCATTTCAGCATGAGGCTACTCTCAGCAGCCACACACTAGAGCCACTACTGAAACTATAGAACAACGTGCCTGTCACAACACGAGCTCCAAGTCAGTTTAAGGGTCTGGCGCTGGTTAAGTTTAAGAGTATATATATATATATGCACTACCTGTTCTCGGTGACAACCAGAATTTTTTTTTAAAAATTCCTTTCACCTGATTGCAACACTTCTGCAGTCTGTTACACTTTGTTGTTTCCATTACTATGGAAACAACAACAACAAACAATGATGGGCAACAATCAGGGTCCATACAGGTTCACAGTCACAAAAATTCATGACTTTTCCAGGCCAACTCTCCTGTTTTCCATGACAACTTCCTCATCCTCTTTCACACGGACACATGCAAGGGTAGAAATTATGAGCTTATCCAAGTTATCTCAGTCACTGAGTCAGCAAGATCAATGTTCACAGTTAGCCATTAGCCTCATGGGAAGGCAGTTTGTTGGTATTTTTGGCAATCAGTCCAGTGAGTAATCACAAAGCTGACGGTTTCACTGTTGGGCGGAAAATAGTTTCCATAAAATTCCAAAATTCCATGATTTTTCATGACTCTTGAGATAATTTCATGACTTTCCAGGCCCGGAAAAGCTATTTCCAAATTCCACGACTTTTCCAGGATTCCATGACCTGTATGGACCCTGAACAATACAGACAAAATAACATGAAATTTGGAGAAACAACTTTTTGAAATGGGGCCATTCCTTCTTGTTTTTTAAATGTGAAGCCGGGAAGTCGTTATCTTACCATACTCAGTATAGTATTCAGAAACTGAAAATACCCTGTGTATTTTGGCGGAGGCACATACTATACTGGGTGTTTTTGTCCCATGTAACACCTGGCTGTAAAACTATCTGATTTTGCACTCCGACCTGGAGGTTTACCACTCCACATACGCAATTACTGTGTTTCAGTTGACCTTTTGCAAAGTATCGTGGGTTATATACTCGTTGGAACACAGCTCCTTTCTTTCTTTTTCTTTTTTTCCTTTAAAAAAAAAAGTGAGTCAAAGGCAGAAGGCCATTTTTTCCAGGTTTTTTTTTTGCGTGAGAGTATATGTTTTGGAAGAAATGAACCAGGGTTGTGTCATGTTCACAGAATGTAATACTGGTTTCTTCACACACACACACACACACACACACACACACACTGACACACACACACACACACACACACACACACACACACAGAGCACGTGCGCATGCGAGAACAAGAGACAGAGATAGATGGTCGGTGATTCAACAGTGCGTTGACACAGCGGTGCTTTGACAGCTGTGCGTTGACACCTTTGCTGCTGTAGTGGTTATTAGCGGACAGATCAGAGGCTATCCTAGGCAGCCAATCAGCGCCGACGGCCCGGGCCCGGCCCACGACCCCTGAGAGAGCCAGTTCGTGTTCAGCAGCCGACAAGGTAACGTCGTGTTTAGTTGGCGCGGGCTCATAGCGGGCAGGGGTAGGGGTAGGGGTTTTATCTTCGGGGGTTTGGTTCTTTACACTGTGTGCAGACCGAATAAATGGTGCTCGCGATAGATGTATTCGGCGTCATGTGGTATTATGTAGTCACCTCGTTGTTTCTGTGCCTTTTCGTGGTAGTCAGTTTCACTACATTTGGCGACGAGGATGTAGGTTCCTACCGACGTGTTTACATCCGGTAGCCATCTTGGAAAATTAAGCTTACCCACCCCTAGTACCAAACAATGCTTGTTTTAGGATTTATTTTTGATGTATTGATATAAATTTTCACTCTTCATAGGTGTTTTTCCTACTTTCGGTTTTCTACTTTCGGTTTCTACCAACGTTTCACTGAAAGTTGGACTTAGCCAAATTTTCGTACCTCACCTTCCGAGAAGGGGAGAGAGGGGTAAAGCGTGAACCTGTAGGGGAGACAGGGGTTAACGGGACACATTACCTACGCTGTCATTGTGGTGGAAATTGATAGTCTTGTCCTTATTTTAACATATTTCCTCTGCTTGTGTTTACTTTGTATTGCGGTTGATAGTGTATCCACCTTGGCCTCGCTGATGTCACCGAAGTGCCGGTACCTCGGGCCAGGCCAACGTCCATGCCTATCCTGGTGAATAATTTTACACCCGAGCGGAAGTTTAATGTGTTCACAGTTTATTTCCCCTTGTTCAATGGGTGTTACGACCAAGGCGCCACGGAGGCGTACCTATTAAGCGAAGGCAAATGGTGGTATGTGTCAACGGTTGGACTAGGTTGAGCGGAGTAGAGACAGGTTATCACTAATTTATGACACAGACCACTCGTGCTCTTTTACTTTCACAGTGGGTAGAGAGCAGGGGGGAGAGACATTAACCTGAAAGATTCTTCCTGGACAGTCTTTACGAGCACCTAAGATTTTGTCTCCTGAAAATAGACTTTGATAACTGTGTTTCCTTGCTTCCTAAGAAGACCGTCCGTTGCCCAACGCTACGGCCAAGGCACCACGGAGGTGTGGCGGGCAGTGTCTCGTCTTGTTTGTCTGGTCTTGCCTGTTTTCGCACTCTGTCGCTACGGCCAAGGCACCACGGAGGTGTGACAGAGGTGTCTATGTACGTTCTGGTCCTGTCCTAAATGTCATCGCACTTTGTCGCTACGGCCAAGGCACCACGGAGGTGTGACAGAGGTGTCCAACGTCCTTGTCTTGTCCTACCTGTCTTCGTACTTTGTCGCTACGGCCAAGGCACCACGGAGGTGTGACAGAGTTGTCTAAATGTTCGTCTCAGTGTAGATTTACTCCCCATATTGTATTCATTTCATATTCCTTTATTCTTGGCCATTTCTAAATTACAGGACTTACATCCTAATTTTCAATGAAAAGCGACGTTAAAGGTCGTTTATTATGGCCATTCACTTGAAAATGACTATCGTGATCCATAACCACACTCTGATCACGACTCCTCAGTTGCAGACCACGCATCGTGCTGTTTCCACACGAGAGACAGAGGACAGACCAACGCGAAAGGTGACGAGCTCATTAGCCGCTGTTTTTTTCAGCAGGAAACTTGAGTACAGAGAAACAGGTAAACGTGGCAAACATGACAGATTCAGACAATGATACACACTCTCTCACACACACTGACCCCGACCACAACCGCGAACCTCAAGCGGAATTTGCACGGACGGGGAAGGGATCCCCTAGTTTAATGGAGGGGAATCGCGAGGCGAGAATAACAGAGCCTCAAGGGTTTCAGAGCGACAGGGACACATTGAAGTCAGGGGGAGAAGACCAACGGGAGAGGGAAGGAGCGAGCCAGGAGGGGCTATCAGAAGCACTTGGAGGGGGGACCTCTGAGTTCGATCTAGATCTCCCCTTAAACCCCCTTAACCTACGGGAGATTCAAAGGGAGGATAAGCTGAGTGCAGAAGTCATGGCCCAGTTTAATGTCACCCCTGCAAAGGCTAGACCGATTGCTAGAGCAATGATGAGTAAAACGTTCACCATACCGAAGTTTCTTACTTCTCCCCTTCCCATAACCGTCAAAGCAGCCACACTAGAACATGTGTTGGAATATCGCGGGTACATCCCGGGTTCCGTCACAGAACGCGGCTCGCACGTGTCGGTTAGCGGGTGTAGGTTAAGCAGCGCTCTGGAGGATTTCGGTCACAACACCGAACTGCTAGTGCAGCTGTTAGGCCAGATAAATGACTCTGTTGGGCGGCTGTCAAGCGCCCAGTTGCAAAACTTTAATGTGCTTGTGGAACAAGAACGCCGCGTGACGAACAGTATCGCCGAGGCTCTCACCGAGACCATTAGGAAGCTACAACAGGCAGCGCAGGATCTCCCCGCGCCGCTACTCGCGGGGCTAGGAGGCCTCCGCGAGGGACTGAAGAGCGACATACGTACTGAGCTGGGTGCGATAAAGGAAGAGCTGCGTGGCACCAAGGACCAGTTAATGAGTCTGACTGATCAAGTGGGCATGGCAGCAGATGCAGCAGCAGCACAACGCCAAACGCTAGTGCAAGCGGTCAGCGACGGCCTGGAGGCCGTACAGGCGGCACAGATTAATCGTTTTGAAGGACTGCGGACCCAGCTGTCGGACATCGCCCTCAAGGTTGAATCAGTGGGACACGGCCTTGCCTCGCAACAGGACCAGTTTGAAACATACACAAGGGGACAGACTGAGTTCGCAGAGCACCTGAGGGTCCTTACGCAGGCGGTTCTTGAGGGAGCTCTTTCCAATAAGAATGGCGACTCTCTGAGGCGGGAGCCTGATGACTTTCACCAGCCGGGCCCGAGAAGAGACCTTCTACTCCAACATGAGGGCACCCGGAACGCCTCCGGCACTCAGCGTGAACTCGCAGAGCCAATCCGAAGCCAGGACCCATACGAGGAGAGGAGGATTCACTGGGAGGCGGTTTTGAACTCCCTCCGGGAAGAGCTTCCAAGAGCCCGGTCAAGCCCACAACCCCGGCATGATGTGTGCGTCACGCCCTCTCAGTACGCTAATTTGCAGCAAAGCCCGTACACACCAGGAAGAGGACAAACCTATGGCAATAGGGAAGGGAATGGAACAGGTCGGCGCGGCAGGGATGACGTGCCTAAGCTCCGAAATTATGACGGAAGCACACCTTGGAGGGTGTTTGAGGAGCAGTTTGAGGAGTATCGTCTCTTAAAGGACTGGGACCCCCTGCTAGCCCCCAGGTATTTCCATCTGCATCTGGAAGGGGCTGCACTCCAATTTTTCACGTCACTACCTCAGCAGGAAAAGGCGGATCTGGCTTCCATATACGCAGCAATGAATCAGCAGTATGGCCAGCACATAACCCCACAGGCCCTCCGCATACAGTTTTGGGCACATGCAGCAAGAGAGCCAGGAGACTCTGCGGGAGTTCGCTGCCCGTCTCCGGGAGGTGGCCCCACAAGCGTTACCAGACGTTCCAAACCGTTTCCTGGAGGATAACTGTATCAGCCAACTGTTCGTGGGGTGCCGTAACAAAGAAGCTGCCTTTCACTGCGCCAACGGGAAATACCCTTCCTTGAACGCGGCAGTGCAGGCCCTGCAGGTGTTTGCCGACAACCGCCGGGCGATCCTTGGGACCAGACGAAGTCAGATTAAAGTAGCAAGCCTCACCTCCGGAAGTGACTCCTCGGATGAGGAGACGTACCGGGTGGCACGGGCTAGAGTCAGAGGCGACAGAGGGAGGAGGGGACAAGATGCCAAGGCATTGGAACCAGATACTAGGAAGGTCACGCCTTCGGGGCCACCAGCCAGGAGTGGCCCTTCACCACCACAGAGCACTCCCGCTTCAGCGTCAGCCTCAACAGAGGATCGGGTCGTGGAGACCCTTAGCCGATTGGAGGCTAATCTCTCGGCCCTCATCAAGAAAAACCTCGCCCAGTTAGAGAGAGACAGCGCGGGGGACCGGGAGGTCACCCCAAGAAGGACACGAAGCTCGCCAGGGCGCTATAGGTCTCCGTCACCAAAGGACCGGGCATCTGGCGCTTGCTTCATTTGCCACCAACACAAGGTCACTTTGCAAGGGAGTGCCCACAGAAGCTCCAGAGGAGTACGCCTGACACCTCGCCCCAGAAGTCTGTCAGCTGGAGCGAGGATTTAAATGCCTAACCGGCTCCTGTGCTGGCGACACTCAGGAGCCGGGTAATCAAGTAGACAATGTCAAAAAGTTGCCAGAAGTAGAGACCCCTATCCCCATCACCCCCTTGGTGCAGGTGTCACCAACTTGTAAATATGAGGCAGAAGCGGAAGAAATGCGCCCTGTTCAGAACTCGGGTTAAGTTCCTTGGGAAGATTGTGAGCAAGGACGGAGTCGAGGTGGATGAGGACAGCATCTTGGCGGTTCGGGATTGGCCAGTACCACGGTCCATCAGGGAGGTGGAAAGCTTCCTGGGCTTTCTGAACTATCACCGGGACCATCTGCCCAAGCTCGCCGAGGTAGCTCAACCCCTATATAGCATCACGGGGAAGAAAACTCCATTTATCTGGGGGGACGCCCAAGAGTCTGCATTTAACGAACTGAAATCATTGATGGTGTCTCCACCGGTGCTGGCGTTCCCATGCAGGGAGGGCATGTTCATGCTCGACACAGATGCATCGGAGACTGCCATCGGTGCCGTTCTGTCACAAAGCCAGGGAGACCAAACCAGGATAATAGCCTACGGCAGCAAGGTCCTCACTCCTCCTCAGCGGAAGTACTGCACCACTAGGAAGGAGCTTCTGGCCTTGGTCGCCTTCACCAGACAATATAGGCATTACCTGCTAGGGCGTCGCTTCACGGCCAGAACGGATCATAGCAGCCTGGCCTGGTTAATGCGCTTCAAAAACCTCAGGGGGCAGCTGGCCAGATGGATGGAAGAGCTCTCACAATACGACATCCAGGTCGTCCACCGGCCGGGGAAAGACCACACCAATGCAGATGCTCTGAGCAGAGTACCAGCTGAAGAAGAGTTCTGCAACTGCTACGAGGCCGGCAGGGATCTGTCTACATTACCGTGTGGAGGGTGTGCTTACTGCGTCAAGGCGCACAAACAGTGGTCTCGCTTTGAGGAGGACGTTGATGATGTCGTGCCTTTGGCGTACCGGGAGGCCCGCATTTCAGTGGTGCAAAGTGCCGTGTCCAGCAACTGGGCAAGCTCCTGGTCGGACCAGGACCTTAGAGATGCCCAGGAACAAGACGAAGACCTCAGAGTAATCCTGCAATGGATGGAGAGGGAGGAATACCCGACCCACGCTGAGGTTATGGCCCAGAGCCCGAAGGTGAAGAAGTTATGGTCCCTCCGCGATCTTCTGGAAGTTCGGGGAGGTCTACTATACTACCACTGTCAGGATGACGCAGGGCAGCGTGACCTGCTTGTGGTGCCGAGGAGTCTGCAGGCACGGATCCTGGAGTTAGGACACTCCAACCTGTCAGCGGGCCATATGGGGATCGGCAAGACCCTCAAACGTCTTAGGCAAAGGTACTTCTGGCCTGGGCAGCAAAGGGGCACCCAGCTGTTCGTCAAAGGATGTGCCAGCTGTAACAGAAGCAAACACCCTACTCGGAGGAACAGGGCACCCCTCACCTCGTATGTTGCAGGGGCCCCCATGGAGCGTGTTCACATGGACATTCTTGGACCTCTCCCGCAGTCTAGGTTAGGCCACCGCTATATCTTACTGATGGTGGACCAGTTTACCAAATGGGTGGAGGCCGTAGCTCTGCCGGACCAGTCAGCCGAAACCGTTGCAAGGGCAGCAGTTGACACACTGTTTAGCCACCTGGGGTACCCCTTGCTCATTCACACTGATCAGGGCACGAACTTCACCAGCCAGCTGTTCTCAGAGTTATGCAAGCTTCTCCACATCATCAAGACCCGGACGACGCCATACCGCCCCTGCTCCAACGGGCAGGTGGAAAGGATCAACCGTACTATCCTGCAGATGGTCCGCTGCACTCTCCAAGCAAAGCAAGTAGACTGGGACAGGGAACTGCAGGTCCTCATGGGCGCAATCCGGAGCACGGAGAACAGAAGCACTGGATTTACCCCCAACTTCCTGATGCTTGGCCGTGAGGTGAATACCCCCTTGCAGCTCATGGTGGGAGCCCGGGAGGGGCCCAAAGGGAGTACCGCTGAGTATGTACCCTTACAAGCGTCTATGGAACGGGCGCACCTTCTGGCTCGGAAAAATCTCGGGCAGCAGCAGCAGCGACAAAAGAAAGCTTATGACCTCAGGGCCAGTCACACGTCCTATGAGGTTGGGGATGTCGTCTCCGAGATCAACTCAGCAGCCAAGGTGGGGGAGTCCAGGAAGTTAGCGCCTATCTGGAAGGGGTCCTACCTGGTAACGGACGTCGTCTCTCCCATTTTGGTACGTGTCAAGGGGCGAATAGTGCACACGGACCGTCTCCAACTGTGCCGGGATCGAACTCTCCCACTGTGGCTGCGCAGGAAGCAAAATCGTCTCCTCCGAGATGCAGATGGACAGGATGTCGAGTGCGACCCCAGGGGCTCGAACCAGCCGACCGCGCCGACCCTCTGCGTGTGTGATCAGCCCGATGATGGCCACTTAATGATAGCGTGTGACAGCTGCAATGAATGGTTCCACGGGGACTGCGTAGGGGTGACGGAGGAGGACGCCAAGAGGTTGGACCTCTATTGCTGCCCTGTGTGCACAGCCAATGGGCTGTTTGTCTAAAACCAGCGTTGTTGCAGTCGATGGAACTCACATGCCAAGGTGTGCGGTAGGACCCAGGGAGGGTCTAGCGCTCCGAGCTTTTCGTTCCGACTCTAGCATGGTACTGCTTGAGGGGGACCCAGGGAGGGTCTAGCGCTCCGAGCTTTTCGTTCCGACTCTAGCATGGTACTGCTTGAGGGGGACCCAGGGAGGGTCTAGCGCTCCGAGCTTTTCGTTCCGACTCTAGCATGGTACTGCTTGAGGGGGACCCAGGGAGGGTCTAGCGCTCCGAGCTCTTCGTTCCGACTCTAGCATGGTACTGCTTGAGGGGGACCCAGGGAGGGTCTAGCGCTCCGAGCTTTTCGTTCCGACTCTAGCATGGTACTGCTTGAGGGGGACCCAGGGAGGGTCTAGCGCTCCGAGCTTTTCGTTCCGACTCTAGCATGGTACTGCTTGAGGGGGACCCAGGGAGGGTCTAGCGCTCCGAGCTCTTCGTTCCGACTCTAGCATGGTACTGCTTGAGGGGGACCCAGGGAGGGTCTAGCGCTCCGAGCTCTTCGTTCCGACTCTAGCATGGTACTGCTTGAGGGGGACCCAGGGAGGGTCTAGCGCTCCGAGCTCTTCGTTCCGACTCTAGCATGGTACTGCTTGAGGGGGACCCAGGGAGGGTCTAGCGCTCCGAGCTCTTTGTTCCGACTCTAGCATGGTACTGCTTGAGGGGGACCCAGGGAGGGTCTAGCGCTCCGAGCTCTTCGTTCCGACTCTAGCATGGTACTGCTTGAGGGGGACCCAGGGAGGGTCTAGCGCTCCGAGCTCTTCGTTCCGACTCTAGCATGGTACTGCTTGAGGGGGACCCAGGGAGGGTCTAGCGCTCCGAGCTCTTCGTTCCGACTCTAGCATGGTACTGCTTGAGGGGGACCCAGGGAGGGTCTAACCCTCTGAGTTTTGTTGTTGTTGTTGTTGTTGTTGTTGTTGATCATGAACTTTAATGTGCCCCATGAGGGGCGGATCCTGTTCTTTTGGCGCCCAATAAGGGGCCGTAATAGAGCTCAACACCCAGGGAGGGTGAAGACGATGGACGAGCAGCTCCGGGAAGCTCCCGGAGGGGGCTCGGTTTGTTTTTGTTTTGTTTCTTTAATTATTTGTATGCACATATGAAACGGCCACTTGTCAGGATGGGGGAGAGTGTAGTGGTTATTAACGGACAGACCGATTGGCGGGCATCCGCCAATCAGAGGCTATCCTAGGCAGCCAATCAGCGCCGACGGCCCGGGCCCGGGCCCGGCCCACGACCCCTGAGAGAGCCAGTTCGTGTTCAGCAGCCGACAAGGTAACGTGTTTAGTTGGCGCGGGCTCATAGCGGGCAGGGCTAGGGGTAGGGGTTTTATCTTCGGGGGGTTGGTTTTCACACTGTGTGCAGACCGAATAAATGGTGCTCGCGATAGATGTATTCGGCGTCATGTGGTATTATGTAGTCACCTCGTTGTTTCTGTGTCTTCTAGCTGCCCTCTCACAACAGATGAAGGTTGCTGTACAGTGGATCCCTGCTCACTGTGGTCTCACAGGAAACGAAGAGGCAGACCGACTGGCCAAGTCTGGCAGCAGAAAAGAGCAACCCCAGCAGGCAGTCTCCTACACAGAAGCCAAGACTCTGGTAAAACATCAGTACAAGACAATCTGGACGGCGCAACACAATCCCCCATCTAACGACCAGATGCCACAGCTCCAGCGTTATGAACAGACCACCATCTTCAGACTATGAACTGGACACTGCAGACTGCGTGCCCACCTGTGCCGCCTTGGGCTGTCACACTCACCAGACTGTCCGTGCGGAACAGCCCCTCAAACCCCGGAACACATTCTGCAGTCCTGCCCCCTCTTCGAAGAAGCAAGGACACAACACTGGCCGAACGGAGCCACACTGGCAGAGAAACTCTGGGGCAGCAAAACAGACCTCTTGAAGACCACTGCTTATATAAAGACCATAAACCTAATCATCTGAGGTGGAGTCCAGAACAGGGAACGCAGAAGAAGAAGAAGTTTCTGTGCCTTTTCGTGATAGTCAGTTCCGCTACACTGCTTAGTTTGTGGCATGTATATATCACCATACCATTGGTTTTTGCTGCCTCTGCCATGTGAACAGCGTGTGGCTGCTGAAAGTAGCCTTTTGTTTTTTAAGGGAAGCCACTCTTGTGGTGCAACATTGAACATTGGAATTACCTTCCCTATCAGTTTCATGCACTTTTTATGTTGTTTCCATAGTAATGGAAACAACATAATAGGACGGGCTAAAATTTCCACGTTCATAGGCAAGCATCTGTGGTACAAACGCACGTCACTGCCGATCTCCCGCAGAGACGATTTTGCAAGTGTAACCGGCTCTGACAATGACGTAAGAAAACTTGCGTCATCGATGCTGACGCGTATGGTGTTCCGAACGCACTTCTCCTCCTCAGTGAGTGCCGTCTGTGCGGATGTGTGTGCGTGTGTGCGTGCGGCTGTGTGTGTGTGAATTGTGTCCAGGCCCGTTTCTTCGAAAATACTCAACCGAATGGCTTCAAATTTGGGGTATCCAAATATATCAAAATGTTACATTAGACGATTCAAGCGTGTGATGATTGCTTAAGTGATTTGGGAGTTATCGCCCTTTTGAGACAAGTTGGTTGTCTTTCGTGTACAGGCGTAATATTTATTTAAATCACTCAATTTTTTGGCAGTAGATAGCTTGAATACGGACTCTGAACAGAGTCACTACTAGAAAATGGTCGCTCTTATAGTTTTCATGTAAACCGAGCCTGAGTTGACATTGCATGTGAACCCAGTTCAGATGCCTATTTCTCCGAAAATACTGAACCGATCGATTTCAAATTTGGGGTTTCTAAATGAATCAAGATTGTTGAATAGAAGGCCCGATCCAGGTACGATTGCACACATGATTTGCGAGTTATCGCCCTTTTCAGAAAAAAGTGGCTTTCTGGCGTTTAAAGGCGTAATATTTACCTAAACCACTCCATTTTTTGGACATAGATAGCATGAATACGGACTCTCAACTAAGTGAATTTTGGAGGTTGTCACTTTTATACTTTTGGCGTAAGCCGTACCTGATGAAAGTGCTGGTGAACACACTTTAGATCTCAAAATCGCTCCTACTATACATACATAATGAGCCTTGGGTGCCATAAAAAATATACAAAAAAATTAGAAAAATTCACTGCAGCCGTTATCGTCAGTTGACTCGAAAATTTGTGCTCACAGCACATTTCCTCTACAAGCCACACGCCTCACAAACATCGAAGAAGAGACGCACGCGCACTGACGTAAAGTAAGTGCGTCATGTTTGATTGACGTGATGCTGTTTTTTCTTGGGGGTGTCTCGCCACTTTCTTTCCGAATTCCTCTGTTTGGAGACGTGGTGTATTTTACTTCTACTATGTCGCCATCTTCGTGCAATCGCAGAGAAGACACGGGATATAACAGAATACAACTCCAATACTTTATGAACAGAATATGCACGGAGAACAAATTCATGAAAGAAGAAGAACCCAGAACGCTGTGCAGGGCTGCTTACGTACTGAACAGGTCAGATCCATCGCAGAAAAGGCACGCGCGCACTGACGCAAAAGGCAGTATCAGCGTCATTTTCCCGACGTCATGTTTGATTGACGTGATACTGGCATTTCTTGGGGATGTGTCGCCACTTTTTGGACGTTCTCTATGTGTAGACGGGGAAAGCGGGAGTTTCATTGATGTAGTGTGCTTTGTTTTTCCCACTGACTCTCACTCAATAGCATAGTAGAGTGAGAGAACACCACATAGGTCTCAATGGAGCACAAACGCGGCTCGCGCGAGTCTGTGTGTGTGTGTGCGTGTGCGCGTGCGTGCGTGCGTGTGTGTGTGTGTGTGTGTGTGTGGATACATGGCATTACAAAAGAACGACCGTGACGATAGCAGGTGATCAAATGGAAACAACATATTGGGCTGGTGACCATCTTGTTTTATTGGCCGCTTCGCCGCCACCCGGCTGTGCCCGCTCCGCAGCCACCCGGCTGTGCCCGCTCCGCACGTACGTCAATACATTCTGGCTAGCCGGCTGATCTCCTGCTCGGCTTTCACGTCCAAACTTTTAATCAAGTGCACACAAAAAAATGGACCCCAGGGTTATGGCGTGCGAAATGGGCCCAAACAGCGCAGGCAGAATTTGCTCAAGCACTCTAAGAATTGCCCAAGCACTTTTCGCGCTGATTGGCTACTAATGTGCTCAAGCACTTTAGTGACCAATCAGAGGAAAGATTGCACAGGCAAAAACTGCTTGGGCGCTTTAATCGCCGATTGGTTAGTAGATTTGCGCAAGCACTATTTCGACCAATCATGATACTTTTGCAAAAACTGAGACCGGAACATTTTGAGAACAATTTCTCAGTCCCTTTCCAACGCGATGGCTGCCGCAATGGAGAAGAGCTTCCTGACTGCACTTAAATCGCGCCTAACGCACTGTGCCAACTTGATTGCTTCTGGCAGCGTCTCCGAGCAAGTTATCAACACGTAAGTATCTCAGTGGTGAAACTGACTGTTGTGTCTTGTAAGTACTGAGCCTAATAAAATCGTAAGTTTCTGCCCACCCCCCCCCCCCCAAGACGCACAGCCGGCTCCCAATAGGTTGCATAATCTCTCATAATCTCTTGGCCTGCTCAGGGCAGTCTTGTCTGTCGATCGCTCGACTGAGTGTGATGCAACACAGTGTTGCGCTGCAGAGGCGCGTTCAGTTGAGCTAGCTACTGGTCGACGTAGCGATCGCAAAAGGGAGAAAGCTAGCAGTCAACTGAACGGCGCTAGCGGTGCGAGCATTTTCAAAATGGCGGAAAGCGTGAGCGTTGGTTTCAAAATGGCGGAAAGCGTGAGCGTTGGCGTGAGTTGTGAAGCGGGAACTTCTTAAATAAGAAATTTGCTATAATGCTGTTGAGGGGGCGATCGTAAGCATGATGCAAGTCACAGACAAGTTGTTTTGCATGTTGAGTGAAGAGAAGCAGGCCAAAGAGAGAATTGACCTAGACTGACGCGCATATATATGAAAGACTTCGTCAGTTAAGCAACAACCAACGCTGAGCGTGAACGCGAACAAAGAAAACGCTGGCTTAGAAATGATTTATGAACGTCCCTAACAGGATTCAGCAAATTAAACTGGATAATAAGTTGGTACAGATCAAGCTTGATACACAACGGTCATATCATTTATGATGCGGTCCCCATCGATCTTTAAAAATCAAACAGTTGAAAAAAATTAAAGCCACACACACACACACGAACGGACGTCATCTTGAAATGAGAAGCTAGCCATACGCCGAAGCTAGCACCTGAGTGTACTTTCAATACAGTTGACTGTACTGTATAAACAGCTCAGTATCAGCTTCACTTGTGATAGTTTTTCCTTTTGTCAGTCAGTAAGTGGATTTTCCATTTGAACAGCAGATGAGAGTGCAGTTTAGGAGTACCAACACACGTGTAACATTCACATAGGGATCAGACATATATAATGCATTTACAGACCTATAGGTTAGGTCACATTGAAATGTTTTCTTACTGTCATGCTGTCACTGTGCAAGCTATGTATGCTTTTTCCTTCTTTTAGATTGAATGCCCTGTCGACAAACTTGCAGGAAGCAGCGTCAGGGCATGTTGTGTCGGCAGATGTTGCCCAACAGCTGAGCAGTGCCATCTCCGAACTCACCTCGAAGGCCAAGTCTGCTCTCCATGTCTCTTGTATGATATTTTGAAAAGTATTTAATGTTATAATGCATGTGCACATAGCTGTACATTTATACCATATACCATTAAGTGTGCTTTAGGTCAGGGCAAAAGTATTATCACTGATCAGGTGTTTCTGCACATGTTGAGTATTCTGTATGTAACCGCTATTTCAGTACACCTATTTCTGGCATACATGAAACATATTTCTATATATAATGTTATGTACCCTGTAAGCCCTTGCTGGCAGCTTTATCTTCATTAGTTTATATCATTATTTTGTGTTTCTATACAAGGTGATCAATCCGGGTATCAACCACCTAGGAGGAAAGAAGGCTTCGTCATCACTGCAGAGCAGATCGAGGTGTTTCAGAAGCTCAATTTTACCGTGTTACAGATGGCAAGAAGCCTTGGGGTGTCGTACAAAACCATGAAGCGCAGACTGAAGTATGTACTGGTGCACAATTATTTCTTGTTTCACCAATGCTTGGGCATACATGCTTTGTTGCTTCACTTCTCTTATTAAAAGTTGTTGCAAAGCAGATTTCATCCACAACATTATAAATGAATTCCAGGCTTGAATTCATTGATGATTTTATCAAATTATATTAAACCACCACATTGAAATTGTGTACATATCAATGACTTGGTGTGACATGGCATCTTTTTCGAGAATGGGAAGTGCTGGGTTGTAATCTTGGCATCCGTCCAAAATTGCCATTTGAATAGCATCCTGTTTTGGCACCTGGCCAACCTGCCATGTTAGGATCGAGCACCATTACTGTTGGGACTGATTGGCCTGGTGACTACACAGAATGGACGGCTGAGCAAAGATCACTGATTTGTTAGCATGTTAACTTGCCCAGGATGCACCATTGCTGAATGTACATTGTACTCTTGCTTGAGTCAAAAATTAAAACTGAGGTAGATAAAGCAAGGTTGTCAATTTATCAAGCTTCGCAATCAAATATGAACAGTGCCGTTAGTAGTTACAGGCTTGAGCATGCTTAAGAAAGCTGTCTGATTTTGCTTACTGCAGTTTGTTCGTATATCACCACTTCCACATCAAAGTTTGATGTTTGCTTTCGGTATGTGTGCCTTTCAGCTAAAGCACAGAAGAGCACAGCATGAACAGCTTTGTGTGTTTCTACAGTACTACTGTATTTTGTTTTCAGAACCTTGGGCCTACAGCAGAGAAGGAAATATGTGCATCTCAGTGAGTGATACTGACCTAGATACTGAAATCAAGTTGATCACAGGAGACAACAAACTGTGTGGATTTCGAACAGTCTGTGCAAAACTGCGTGCAAAGCAAATTTTTGTTCAGGTACTTTTTCAGTATTTTATATTTTTGAGAGACATGTCAGCATAAATAAGGCTATTTACGAGTGTATCCGTAAGTTTGCTGCCAAATAGTGTAGTATGTAAAACTTGACCGTGCATGTTTTGTGTGTTGGTGTTGTGATAGACAGTAGCTGTAAATATCCTTTTGATACACGTTTTTGGCTCCCTTGTGTAACAATGGGAGTCTATGTATTAACCCTCCGTCGTCTGTCTGTCTGTCTGTCTGTCTGTCTGTGTGTGTGTGTGTGTGTCCAGAAAACTTTAACGTTGTCATTTTCTCAGAATCTACAAAGAGTAGAGGCACCAATCTTGGCAAGCTGATAGACAACCACAAGACCTTTCAAAATATATCATTTTGAATGACCTTGACCCAAGGTCAAGGTCACTAAAGCTCTGTTTGAAAATTTTACATTGGCATTTTCTCGTAATCTACAAATGCCAGAGGTTTTAAACTTTGCATGATGATAGACATTGATAGGAACTAAACAGATATACATGTAGTCAGTGACCTTCTGTCAAGGTCAAGGCCGTACAAGATAGTTTTGTGAAACCTTAACATTGGCATTTTCTCAGAAACAACGAACAGCAGAGGTGCCAAACCTGGCATGGTGATAGACAGTGATAAGACCTATGCACACATACCATCTTTAATGACCTTGACTGAAGGTCAAGGTCATTAAAACAGTGTTCGGAAATTTTACATTTGCATTTTCTCAGTATCTAGAAGAATCAGAAGCATCAAACTACGTGCGATGATTGACATTGGCAGCACCTTTACAGACATTCCTTTGTTCAGTGACTTTTAGTCAAGGTCAAGGTCATGCGTTTTTTGGGAAACTTTTAACCTTGGCATTTTGTCCAAAACAACAAACAGTAGAGGCACCAAACGAGGCACGATGATAGACAGCAGTGAAACCTACCTTTCTGAATGACCTTGACTGAAGGTCAAGGTCATTAAAACTGTCTGTTGTGAATTTTAACATTACTGTTTTCGGAGGAACTACAAATGCTAGAGGCATCAAACTTAGCATGATGATAGACTTTGATGAGATCTCATTTGAATGACCTTGACCAAAGGTCAAGGCTGTACAAACTGTTTCGGGGAAAATTGTAATATTGCCAGGAACTCAGAGCGCCAGACACTTTACTTAGCATGATAATGGATAGTGATAAGAGCTTTACAAACATACTTTTGTGAACGACCTTGACCTGTGTCACAAGGGAGCCATGGAGGCTTCTGCCTCTCTAGTTTTAAAGTGAAATGGAGGTCTAACCCTTGCACTGCCACTCGTTCTGAAATGCAGCGTTTCCTGCAGATGTTTTTTTTACTTCCAACTTAATGCAGACGGTGGGTGATGCGGTATGAGTTTAACAGATGAGAGCTGTTTGACACTAGACAGAAAACTTTACTTTTACTTAGACTAGAGTATATACTCCCTTTGCAGTTTGAAATGCTGCAAGGCACATAGGTATGAGCAATGCTGTTTCGCCATTCAAAGTAGGATACCTGTTGGGTAAAGTTTAGCTTGCATTTTGCTTATTTCAGGTTGACCGTGTGAGAAATGCCCTGAAACGTGTTGACCCTGGTGGGGTTGCAATGAGACAGCTGAGAGTGGCACCAATCTCACGACGCCTGTACAGGGTTGCTGGACCAAATTCCTTGTGGCACCTCGATGGGTACCACAAGCTCATAAGGTAATCCTTTTTCATTGCTATTCATCCCACCTCCCTCCCTGCCCCGTCCTTTGTATATTTTAAGACTGAAACAACGCTTCGGACAATGCCTAATTGTAAAGCCTTCTGTCTCTTTTAATATATGCTTCAAATACAAACCTGTATATGCTCGTGCTGCCAATTTCACTTGCTTCATGAATATTGCACCCTATGCCTGTACATCTCCTAAATGCAGTGCCTTCCAGTAGATAGCAGATATTTCAGAATTAAGACCTTTTTCTGTCATGGCATTTGGGTGCTTGACAGTTGGTGACTTAACTGTGCACCAAGAAGTCTTTGGCACGGTTGTTTTATTTTGTTTTTTTTCAAATTGTTCTGTGGTACAGGTGGAAAATTGTGATTCATGGAGGTGTTGATGGCTACAGTCGAGCTGTTGTTTTCATGAAGGCCTCCGACAACAACAGGGCTGAAACAGTTCGAAATCTCTTTCTGAAAGCAACAGAGGAATTTGGAGCTCCATCAAGGGTTCGATGCGACCATGGTGGGGAGAATGTTGAAGTTGCAGCCCTCATGGAAAACCAGCGTGGCCCTCGCAGGGGAAGTGCCATCATGGGGCGGAGTGTTCATAACCAGAGAATTGGGCGTATGTGGGTGGATGTGTGGAAAGATGTCGTTAATGTCTTTTATTCTTTGTTTATGTCCATGGAGGCACGTATGGAGAATGTGGATGAGGGAATACTGGATATTGAAAATGATGCTCACATTTGGGCTCTGCATTATGTTTTTCTTCCCCGGATCAATCACGCGCTAGACCTCTTTTCTGTCCAAAAGAATAATCAAGGGATGAGAACAGAACGGGGTCAAACACCAAATCAGTTGTTTTTAAGGGGTATGCTGTCTCGATATAATGATACATCAACTGCTGCGTCTGACTTCTGGGCTGGGAGCACCTTCAATTTGCAGCTCCCGGCACAGTTTCAGCATGGTCCTGAACTTGCTGCCCGTACTTGCCCCCTTTCACCAGAAAGACTGGTCGAGTTGCAAGCAGCGGTAGACCCCCTTAGTGGACCACATACCAGTGCACATGCTCTAGATCTATTTCGGAGGACATTGACCTTCCTACCAGTCTAAAACATCAAACCATCAGGACCCATGGTCAATGTCCTCCGAAATAGATCTAGAGCATGTGCATTGGTATCATCATAAAGATGATCGATTTCAGTGGATGTACCTATCCCGATGATGTGGAACCAGACCCACACATTTTGTGAAACATGTGTCCGCCAAGACCCATACATTTTGTGAGTGGGTGTTTGGGGGTTTAACGTCCTTTTCCACCACATAGGGTGATATCAAAGACGGGGCAACGATGAAAAAGCCAGCACAAATATTTGGCCCCAACCGGGATCGAACACACGACCCGAGCATTAGAAGTCCAACACTCTACCATTCGACCACCCCGGCTCCCCTACATTTTGTGAAGGGTAAAGACATACAGCATCATATTTAACTCTTACTGACTCATTTGCTGTTTGTTTGCTTGTTGTTTTATCGAGTATTCAAGAGCACTCACATTTCATGCCTCTTGGATGATGTCGAGACGCTTCAATTTGTCGTGTGACAAAAACTGACTTTGTTCTGTCTAAAGCCATAACCAGACTTCCACGGTCTGTGCATTTGACGTAAGGACATCATGCCTGTCGAATACGGGTTATTTCGAGCTGCGTGTGGTTTTTTTTTGTGAACTTTCCAAACTTTCATGAGGAGAAGGGCGGCAGTGGTGGTCAAGCTACAAGCCAGCGCCATGACAGCACGTGCAAGGTGTGTGCTGCTGACTTGCATCATATCTAGTATGCTACTGTGTTCTGGTGATGTGGAGAGCAACCCGGGCCCTGACACACGCAACGAGGGGAGTGACAGTGATGTGTCTAACGGTCAGTTTGATAGTGTAGTGAATGAGATGAAGGCTACACTTTGTAACATGTTCGAGCAGCATCAAAAAAGTATGCAGACTAACTTTGACTCGCTCAGTAATCAGTTGAACGACGTGCAGAGCTCTATGTCCAGTTTGCGACAGGAGGTTGTAGACTTACGCTGCAAGCAAGCCAAACTGGAGGATGATATTGAAGATGTGCAGGATAAATGTCAGGATGCAAGCAGAGCTGTTTTGGAGCTTGAAGACAGGTTCCAAGAAATGGAGAAGAAGATTGATGAGAAGCTAGAACGGCTCGAGGCATTTTCTCGCAGAGATAACTAGAAATTCTTTGGAATAGCTGAAACAGCAAATGACTCATTCTCGGCGTGTGTGCAAAAGGTTGTGGATACTCTACAAAACACTGTACCAGATAAAGTTTGGTCTCATGCTGACATCGTCCGCGCACACCGACTCGGCACCCCTCGTACTAGTATTGATGGGCGTCAGCCGAGCGGTCCCCGCCCTATGATCGCTAAATTCGCTAGTTGGTCTGACAAGATGGAAGTGTTGTCAAAAGGGAGGGCCAAACTCAGAGAGAAAGGAGTTAAAGTTGCAGGGGACTTGACCAGCAACCAACAGAGGATTATCAAGGAACATCGCGACCGGGGCTTGTATGCACACTTCATAGGGGGCAAGCTCATCGTGACGAGGCCGATTCAGCGGCGCAGGGCCAACGACACGCTAAATGGCCAGGGTGACAGTGGCACGAACACACAACACGGACAAGACACGGATCAAGCCAAACATGCAAACGACTGCGGTGACAGTAATGGTGTGTCTATTGTTTTCAGTGTGCACTTTCCGGCGTTGCATTCAACAGTCGAGTCTCGCGACGATAGTGAACACAGCTGCCTAGAGATGGCAAGTCAGGGGGGTCAACCTAAGTGCGGGGTCCCAAGTGCAGGCGATTGGAGGTCAAGGTGAGGGGAGCCCTTTAATTCCAGCCAATCGTGATTCGGCTCTCGAGGGAACAGGGGCCCGCGTTGACGTCAGCAGCCAGAGCACACGGGATTCCCTCCAGCGAGCCAATGACAGCTCGTTACACAGCACTAAGGCGGTTCGTTCAACACAGCCTTCCGGCAGTCAGCAGCGAGTTGGTTGTGGCACTCGAGGTGTCAGTAGCGGTGGACCGAATACTCGTAGCCGTGTCCAGACGTCAAACAATTCGCTGGGTGTAGAGAAGGGCCAGAGGCGACTGACAGATGACTTCAGTGGTGGTACTAGACAGCGGAATACGACACGGAAACAAGCAACCCATGGTAGAGACAGTCTTGAGTCACCTGCCTGGAAATAGGGATACGGCCCGGCCCCGTCAGCTGACAGTACTGACAAGGATATTCCTCGGACTGGTGCTGACCTAGAGGATGCTAACTCCGTACATGACAAACGAGTAAGCTTTCTTTCATATAACATCGAAGGGCTTGCGCAAATTTTTTAACCTGATGTTCGTTCCTTCATTACGAAATTTGACTTTGCATTGCTAGTTGAAACATTTACTTCAGCTTTTCCGGCGTATAACTTTCTGCTGCATAATGCTTTAGTTGCACCTTGAGTGAAGCTATCAGACTCTACTGGTCGACTTTCTGGAGGTGTTGCGTTTCTTGTTAGAAAGGAACTGTGTGCATTTGTAGAGCAGATCATGGTGGAATATGATAATATGGTAGTGTTGACATTGTCCAGACAGCTCTCTTGTGGAGTCAGTGATGTGTTAATGGTGGGCACATGTATACTTACCACCTGTGGGTTCACCCTATTATAAAGATACAGAGATAGATAATGTTCTTATCCTTGAACAGTGCCTTGCTGATCTTACAGAGCAGTTTAGTGATTCAATGTTCATTGTGTTTGGTGACTTCAATGCTCGGACTGGAATGGAAGTACCTGATGGTGACTTTATACCCAGTGACTTACTTGATGACTCAGCTGATCCAGTGTGGGCACACAGAGACTGTGCGCGTTCATCTCAAGATGAAACTATTAATGCTTTTGGAAGGTACCTGCTGAATGTCTGTGAACAGTTTAGTTTGTTGATCTTGAATGGTGTGCTGTCAGGAGATAAAGTTGGCAACTTTACCTACATATCATCAACAGGCTGCAGCGTTATTGACTATTTCATTGTGTCACAGGAACTAGTCCAGTATTCTCATTCTCTAAATGTAGTAGCGAGAATTGATTCTAAACACATGCCAGTGGAGCTGTTGATGTCATTTCCTAGTCATTTTGATGTACCTAAGAGGTTTTTGCCAGTATCCTTTCAGCTCACCAAGTTTGTATGGAACAGCGACAAAAAAGCAATATTTGACAACATTCTTTTTTCAAGTCAGTTTGAAGAAATGCTGAAGGATGCCACGGATCGCATTGAATTTGACATTAATGCTGCTCTGAGTAAATTTAATGATTGTCTGTTTTTAGCAGGTGACTGTATGAAGAAAACAATTAATATTGGTAATGTGAAACCGCAGCAATGGTTTGATTTAGAATGTAAGGAAAATAGGACTGTGTTGCGCAAAAAGCTACGTGCGTTTAAAATGAGTCATACTGATGAAAATAGACTTAGTTACAGTACTCCTCGCTTAACGTCACTACCGTTTAAGGTCACACCTCTGATAAGATCAATCAGGTTGTTGGTCCCGGCCAAAAGCCTTCTTTGTACCATTTAGAATTCCTCGCTTAGCGTCACCTCGGATAAGGGAAAACCTCGGATTACGTCACCCCCGTTTTGGTTCCCAACTGGAGAAGACTACCGCTTAAGATGAAATCCATGTGATGAGAGTGGCTTCCCTTGGAAACAACACCCGGATTTGCACTGCGATGTAAAGACGTAACAGACGAATTTTTATTTTTATTCCATGAGATGATACCCAAAGACTGAAAATGGAAACTGGAAGGGGGGGGGGGGGGGGGGGGTGTTTTTGATGAACTGACGATAAAGATAGTTTACCGCAGATGAGTATACTTAAAAAAGATTTCTTATTTCGTTCAGGGTCCTTTTAGATCTAGAAATTGGAACAATCTTTGTGAAAGAGATAAGAGCTGCAATGCAGGGAGCAATGTGGTGATATGATGGTGGTGGTGATACTTATTTTGTTAGAGAGGGGGGGGGGGGGGGGAAGAGAGCGAGAGACCTGGTTAATTTCTAGGCTTAGTCGGAAGGCAAGTTGAAGTACTTTTGCAGGTCACGAAACATCCGTTCAACCATCCCTCAACCACGTAACAGGGGCAAGATGTTTAGAGGGGGCTTAACATCAGCGGCTGGGGGGGGGGGGGGGGGGAGCGATCCACAGGGTTCGGAAAAAATTAAAAAGGGGAGGGGGGGGGGGTATATGCATTGGATTTTGGCGGAAAGTCTTTCGGTCTAAAATGTGAAAAATGACATAATCGCCAAATATTGAGCTCCTCGGATAAGATCAAGTTTTTAACTGGTAGTTGATCTTATCAGAGGACTGTTTAGCATGCCCCTCGGATAAGATCAAAAAAATGTTTGGCCCCTTGGGGGGTCACCTTAAGCGAGGAGTACTGTACATTCAAAAAAGAAAAGAATATAAGCAGTTATTGCAGTCTAAGAAATCAACCTTTAAAAGAAATATTCTAGATACTCTTCATGATTGTAGTAATGATCCCAAGACATTCTGGGGTACTGTTAAGTCTGTCTTGTCCAAGTGTCCAGTACAGAATAAGATTTCACCTGATGAATGGTTTCACCATTTCAAGGCTGTATTTAATACACCTCCAGATGATAGTTTGCCTGATGAAGATGATGGTGATGGTGTTAATGGTAATGTTGATGTAAGCAATGTTGCGGACGTTTGCTGTAACGTTTGCCCCCCCCCCCCCCCCCCCCCCCCCGCTTGTCAATTTTTTCTGGCTTTCCTTCTACGCAAGCCGGCCCCAGACCCCCGGGAAAATCTCCTCTGCTTTCTTAAAAGTTGTTGTCATCCCTGAAGTTGTTTGATATTCAGATTCAACCTATTTTGACATATGCGGCTGAAGTTTGGGGTATACAGAAGAATCTAAAGCCTATAGAAGCCGTACATTTATTCGCCCTAAAGAGATTTCTGAATGTAAGCTTTAGAACACCTAATACACTTGTCAATGGAGAATGCAGAAGATATCCATTGTATGTTAATGTTTATGTAAAGTGTATTAAGTACTGGCTGCGCTTACTGAGCATGCCTCACAATAGATTGCCTCTGAAAGCTTATAATATGCTCTTAAACATGCATAATCAAAACAAAAATACTTGGGCTTCCTCCATCTGTTTTTTGTTGTATCATTATGGCTTTGGTTTTGTGTGGCAAAGTCAGGGTGTTGGTGATCCTAAACATTTTCTTTCAGTATTTAAATGTAGGCTGCAGGAATGTTACCAGCAAGACTGGCATTTCGATATATCAACAAAGGAGCGTTTTGATTTCTTCCATTCATTTAAGTCTACTTGGTCACTGAGTTCACTGTTCAGTCATGTACAGAGCCACATCATTCGAACTGGTTTGATAAGATTCAGTTTTGACGTCTCACCGATTAAAGTTCATAATCTGCGTTATGCTGATGCTGAACCTCAGAGTAAAATATGCCCACTGTGTCAGCTTGGTATTGAAGACGAGTTACATTTTCTTTTATACTGTCCTAGTCTTTCAGATATCCGTACCCGGTTCATTCGTACAAAATTTTGGAACCATCCATGCAGCTTTCGTCTTACTTTGTTAATGGCCTGAAGCAACTATATGTATTATACTGTTAAGAACCTGGCATTATATATTTTCCTAGCGTTAAGAAAAAGACAGCAGTTGCTCAGCTGAGTGATATATATTTTATTGTGTACCTTGGTTATTTCTGGTTTTCAAGTATTGTTGTCTGGTTGGCACTCTCAACTTTGTATGGGCCCAAGGCCTAGCAATAAACAATTTGACTTTGCCTTTGTTAATTTTTAGTTCAGTTTAGTTTACTTCATTTAAACGTCAAGGAAAAGTTTGTCACATTACTTTTGCATTTTGAAGTGTTCCATGGAAATTATTGGAAACTTGTTCTTTCTTTACTTTATTGTAGCTCTTGCTCTGAATGATGAGTTAGTTAGTTAGTTATTTAGGGCTTAACGCCGCGCAAGCTCTGAATGATGAAAGGAAGGACCTAGCTAATAGTGAGACTTAGTTGGGCTTCGTACGGAGAACTTCGCTGAGCAGAGTAACCCACTTGCATGTAAATTAGGCACGTTACGGGTACCATTAGCTAATCGCAGCGTGTTAACAGCTGGCGGCCTCTGCCGTGTGAGCCTAATTTACATGTAATTAAATGGGTTACGCTGCTCAACGAAGTCCTCTGTACGAAATCCTACTAAGTCTCACTAATAATGAACCTACATCATGATATAATACTAATGATGCCTTTGGGATATCCATTTTGCACATTGTTCCATGAATCAATTTACTATGCACAATGTTTGATGTTACACTGTGGCTTAATGTTGTGTTGCATTAAAACCTGACTTGATAGGCTGTGTACTGTTCAAAAGTTCTAATCATGATGGAGTGACCATTGACTGTTCATTCTATTATTACTCACCTATTAATGATGGCCATCTGGCATCACACCAATATCAAAAACTTTATGCTTGTACTTATGGCGGAGTGAGCCATCATTCACCATTACAAAAAAGGAAAAAGTAAAAAAAGGCATCAAAATGACTCGGCTTTCCTGTTCAAAGTTTAAACGAGTGATGAAGCATGTGTGTGTGGGTTGGCATGAGCTCTTTATTATAATACATATAGATATCTTGGTTGTACTGACACCCTTATCTAAAGTTGAAAATCTGGACAGCATGTGATACCAGGTTGGCAGTCAATGAAAATGTCACTGAATACAGAGCTCATGGTACTGACAGGCAAACATATGTGCACAAACCTCATTTAATAATACACTGATGTGCTTACTTACTTACTTAGGCCCTTGGCTCCACGTGGAGCATAGGCCATCGACAACCCTTCGCCATCGCACTCTGTTCTGGGCTAGTCTTGCCACTCCAGTCCAGTTGGTCCCCTGCTTACATAGCTCTGCCTCAGTGTCCTGCCTCCAGCTGTTGCGAGGCCGGCCTCTCTTCCTTTTCCCCTGCGGGTTCCATGTCAGGGCTTGGCGTGTGGTGCTGGATGCTGGCTTCCTGAGGGTGTGTCCAATCCAGCCCCACTTCCTCCGCAGGATCTGCTTGGCCACTGGTTCCTGCCCCGCTCGCTCCCACAGCTCTTCATTCCGGATCTTCTCTGGCCATCGGATGTTGAAGATGCGCCTCAGACAGGTGTTGAGAAATGTCTGGATCTTCTGCTGCATCGTCTTCGTTGTCCTCCATGTTTCGCATCCGTAGAGCAGAACTGACTTCACGTTGGAGTTGAAGATGCGAAGTTTGGTTCTTATGCTGACAACTTTGGATGCCCAGACGTTCTTCAGCATGACCATTGCTGCCCTTGCCTTGCCGATTCTGGCTGTGACGTCTCGGTCTGTGCCTCCCTGTCCATCAACCACACTCCCCAGGTAGACAAAAGACTCCACCTCCCTGATGGGCTCTCCACCGACTGTGACTGGTGTGTTGGCAGTGGTGTTGATCTTCTTCAGCTCGGTTTTCTTCCTGTTGATCTTGAGCCCTGTTCCGGCTGATGTGGCTTCCAGGCACGTAGTCTTGTCCTGCATCTGGCTGTGGCTGTGAGACAGGAGCGCCAGGTCGTCCGCGAAGTCGAGGTCATCCAGCTGCGTCCAGAGTGTCCACTGTATCCCGTTTTTCCTGCCTGCTGTAGTGGTCTTCATGATCCAGTCGATGACCAGGAGGAAGAGAAACGGGGACAACAGGCATCCCTGGCGGACTCCGGTCTTCACCTCGAAGCTTTCTGACAACTGGCCGGCATGGGCAATCCTGCAGCTCATGTCTTGGTAGGTGCACTGGATCAGGGAGATGATCTTCCCGGGAACTCCATAGTGCCTTAGCAGCTTCCACAGCGCCTCTCTGTCTACACTGTCGAAGGCCTTCTCATAGTCTATGAAGCTGATGTAGAGGGGGGAGTTCCACTCCAGTGACTGCTCCACAATGATGCGTAGGCTGGCAATCTGGTCAGCGCAGGACCTGTTCCTGCGAAAGCCTGCCTGCTGGTCTCGGAGCATGGGGTCGACTGCCTCTCTCATCCTCTCCAGTAGAATTCTGTTGAGAACCTTGCCTGGCACTGACAGGAGCATGATCCCTCGGTAGTTGCTGCAGTCCCTGAGGTCCCCTTTCTTTGGCAGCTTGATGACGATCCCTTCTTTCCACTGGGCTGGCACCTCTTCCTTCTCCCAGATCTTGTTGAACAGGCTGTGCAGCATGTTGACGGCTGTCTCTGTGTCTGCTTTAATGGCTTCTGCTGGTATCTCGTCCGGCCCTGCAGCTTTCCCATTTCTCAGTGTCATGATGGCTTTCCTGATCTCCGCCTTAGAGGGCTTGTCGCAGTTGATGGGTAGTTCTGTCTCAGCTGGTGGGATGTCTGGTGGTGTTTCAGGGATGGGGCGATTTAACAGCTCCCTGAAGTGTTCTGCCCATCGCTTCAGCTGTTCCTCAGTTGTTGTCAGTGGGTGCCCGTTCTTGTCCTTCACTGGTTTGTCTGTCTGCTGAAATTTGCCGGCGAGCTTCTTGGTCACCTGGTACAGGTCTTTTAGATTCCCTTGTCGGGCTGCTTCCTCTGCTTGACTGGCCAGGTTGTCGATGTAGTCCCTCTTGTCTATCCTGGTGCTCCTCTTCACTTCTCTGTCAGCTGCTGTGTATTCCTCTTGTGCCTTTGCCTTAGCTCTTCTTGTTCGGCTCGTGTTCAGTGCAGTTTTCTTCTCTTTCCTAACTTCCAGCTTCTGGATGGTATCAGCAGAGATCCATTCCTTATGTTGGGTCTTTCTCTTGCCAAGGACCTCTTCGCATGTGTCGTGCCAGAGTTTCTTGCTGTGTTCCCACTGTGTCTCGATGTCCATTTCACTGTCTCCTATCAGGTCTTGCAGTGGCTGGAACCTGTTGGAAAGGCTGATCCGGAATGCTGCTTGTGTGTCTGTGTTCCTGAGAAGTCCAACGTTGTACCTGGTCCGTGTGCTGTTGGCGTTGGTGTGCCTCTTAAGCCGAAGTCTCAATGTTGTTGCAAGAAGGTGGTGGTCTGATGATACATCGGCACCCCTCATCACGCGCACATCCCACCACGATCTCCTGAACTTCCGGCTGATGCAGATGTGATCAATCTGGTTCTCCGTGACATGGTCCGGCGATCTCCATGTGGCCTTGTGGATGCGCTTGTGTGGAAAGATGCTGCCTCCTATCACTAGCTGGTTCAGGGCACAAAAGTCTGCAAAGCGCTCGCCATTTTCGTTCATCTGTCCCAGTCCGTGTGTTCCCATGGTGTCCTCATAGCCTGTGTTGTCTGATCCAATCTTGGCGTTGAAGTCTCCCATCAGTATGGTCATGTCCTTGGCTCCTCCTCTATCTATCACTGTCTGCAGTTGTTGGTAGAAGTCATCTTTTTTCTCCTCTTCCGCATCATTGGTGGGAGCGTAGCACTGGATGATGTTCAGCTTGATGTCTTTTTTCTTGGTGATGAATTTGGCTGTGATGATGCGGGAGTTGACAGGTTCCCAGCCGATGAGTGCCCGCTGTGCCTCCGGTGCCAGCATCAGGGCCACGCCCTCAGTGTGGGGGGCTCCATCCTCTGTGTGTCCAGAGTACAGCAATTGCTCTCCCGATGAAAATCTCAGCTGTCCTGTCTGTAGCCACCTTGTCTCACTCAGTCCCAGTACTCCTATCTAAATAATCTTGTAGTTCTTCATCTCTCTTGCTACTTGTATGGTCCTTCCTACTTCATACATTGTCCTGATGTTCCATGTGGCTACTCTCGTTGTTGTCCTGGGTGTTAGAAGGGGGGTCGGCCTTGCAGCTTCCTTTCGGCTTTCACTGCAATGCGTCATAGGTCTCCGGGATGGAGACCCTTCCTCGCCCAGGTGAATGTCTCGGTTTGTTGCTGTCGATGCTTCAGTAACTTAGTGTTTTTTACAGGTAGGGCTGTTAACCCTACGCAAACCCGTTTAGCCTCTTGGAGAGGTGGTCCACATTCGTCTGACCTCTACCCTTCGACCTGTCCAGCTTGGGTGACCCTGCCAGGAGCATGTGCTCCTGCTGGCATAGTTCTCTGGGTCATTGAGGTACACAAGCCACTACCCCACGACAAGGGTTGGACCATGTAGGGACACTGATGTGCTAACTCACAAAAAAAAGTTGTGGCTAACATTGCCTGGAGAATGTATATGAAAAGAAAATGATGTATCTCTAATTGCTAACAATTACTTTATTTGACAAATTCATAATAATTATCAAATTGAGGATGTACATGTCACACGAATTTACTTTCTTTTATCTGAAGTCTTAAATGTAATAACTATACAAAGATATTATCCAGTATGCAGATTATTACATGTTGTAAGAAAACAACTGAACGTAAAGAACAGAAGATTCTCTCTCTCACACACACACACACACATTCACTCTGCTACATTTACAAAGCCAACAAAAAGCCCCAGATTGCTATTTTTGGTTCTGAACAAAAACTGAATAAGGGGCAAACATTTTGTACATGTATATATATATTAATCGTAGCTCTTACTACATGACCCGGAAGCTATACCAGTGTCCTGTAGCCAAAGCTATTGTAAAGCTACATGCATGATTCTGGGGGGGGGGGGGGAGGGGAGGGGTGGCACTTTATTAAGAATGGGATGTGTCTCCTACTTCGTAACCACATGCAGAAGAACGGTCATCAGACAATATTAAGGTCTCTTAAAAGGATGCTTCTTCAGGTTTCTCGAGTATCAATTTGCAGTAGAGACTCTGAATTGGTCTATGGCCTAGCTACCAGTAAGTAGTAATAAGGATGGATAATCAAATCTTCATGAGACAAAAAAATGTTTAAAGTAGCTAAGTGAATTGCAGTGCTGTACATGATGTGGTAACATGTGGTGTTCCATGCTAACATAGTGGTGTGAAAAAAATGAACGTTTGTATAATTCCGTACAGCAGCGGGGTATTTGTCTTTCTAGGGGATTCCAAACATATGATAAGGGTTTAGAGACGATACCAGAGTAGGAAGAAGTGTACGGAGATGAGAAGGAACGTTTCCATGAATACATTTAAAGTACAATATTGATGCGTGTCTGTGGAGCCTTTCTTTCACTGTTGTAAAGCCTGATTCAGTGTATATTTTGCAATGGCTAATGCCTGTAACTGTTCCTCTAATAGTTCTTAAAGCGTTGATATGCAACTTTTCTACTTCTCCAGCTAGGTAACGTCGCTGTCCAAAACGACACCACAGAAGTCAAAATCGGGCAAACTAAATGACTTGTACATTATTTCAGATGTAAAGACTTTCTACTCAGACGGTATCTAAACAAGACATTTTCACTCAATCTGAGCATGACAGTTCATGCCAATTTTCCAGATTAACAGATTAATTCTCAGAAGTTCTTTCCCTTGAATTTCGATCACCAAACACCAATTCTTACAAGAGCTGACTGTGATAAATAATTACCTGTAGAAGTATTTTCTCGCCTGTAGTTCATTAAAACAATGACGTTTATGCAAAAAACAGTATTTGTGATGTAGAAATCTATTTAGAAGCACCTCAGAAATCCTTTTGTCATCTTGGAAAGTTTGTTTACTCTTCACGAACTGATGAGAGTTATCACGAACAGATGAGAGTTAAAGGACATCAAACTGATGAACCTGGGCACTGTTTATGACAGCCCTCAGGTCACTGGCCAGTTCCTCTTGGCTGACATAGAGCCGACTGAGCGTTAACGTTGATGAGCATGTTGTGGCACTGGGTGCCCTTGCCAGACCATGACTTGCATTAAAACAAACTTTCACCTTCTCAAAAGGCTGTACAATGTCAAGGGCAGTGCAAAAGATTAAAAATCGTCTGAGTTCAGCTTTGCTTGTTGCCCAGAGGAAGCCCTCCAGATATGTCATTACACGAGTTTCCATCGCAAGGTACTGCGGGATGCTGTGTTCAGGCTGGAGTGAAGCAATCACTTTGTCTGGGGTTGGGAACTTTTCATCTCGAAGAGCCAGAAGAACAGATTCTCCAACACCAGACCAAAGTGTTGAAGACTTCAGTCCAGCAGACATCTGTACCAAAGGTTCCTTTGGGATCCAAAGCAAGTTTAGCTTTGCCAGTTGGAGCAGGGTGGGTTTGACATTTTCAGCAGAACTTACATCCTTAAGAGCACCCATCTGCTGCAGAGCCTCATTTCTTACACACACATCAATGGCATCAAAAGACTGAGGATTTTGTAGTTTTGCGATAACATCAAGAAGATGCTCTGGCAACAGGTCTTCAAATGAGGACATGAGAAGGTTGTCACTGACTTGGCCAGCAATGACTGAAGCCATGCTTGCCAAGGACAGCTGGCAGGGCCAATAGCCGCAAAGCAATTGTCCATGAAGTAGCACCTTCCCGGCGACATACCACAGGGTACTATCCAGGTATCTGAAACACAGTTGATCACAAGGTTGGTGTGTAACATAGCACACACTTCTGTATGTTCCGGAGACATGTTGTCAAACACTGTTTCAGACTCTGGGTGGGTTTTGATATTTTTCTTTGCATGTCCTTTTGGAATATGATAAAGAACGCAGACATGCCAGAACATCCTACACACATAAGGCATGTTAATGAGATTGATACTTCATGCTGTATAACCGGTTGTGTGAAGAAATGCGCTGCGGCCTTGCTTGTGTTAGTTTCAATGCCACGGCAAAAGCACGGTGGTTGAATGTGTCTTCATGAAATTTGCTCTGGCATCTTTCTGATACAATATTTACAGTCGACATATGCGAGTGCACGATGATGCCCCTAGGCACTCTTGTTCCAAATGTCGGAGAACATTTAAACAGCAACAGGGCCTGAATCGCCATGCTCTGTACCGATGCCCCATGTGACAGTAAAATTAACAAGCTGTACGATCCTCGTTGTTTGCCAGTGTTTGCTTTGCTGGTATGGAAGGGGTGTGTTCGCAGGGGGGTGTGTGTATTTGTAACTGTAAATGCTACCTTTGTAGCTTCATGTGTTATGTATAAATGCCTTTATGCTGGGGGGGGGGGGGGGGGGTGCGGCATTGAAGCTAACACAACCTACGCCGTGGCCAGTTTCTCTGCAGAACCGGTTATAGGGCGTGAACTTCAAGCAAAGAATTTCAATGCATTTTGTGCTACACCTTTATGCAGTCCATTTAAATCAAGTGTTTCTCATTGACATGCACTCAATGTTGGTTGCCTTCACTTGGTGTTCGGTGAAGACCTTCACTTATGTGATGGGAATAGTGTTTGAATAGTACAGTAAGAGTTTCATTGTACATTCCTTCCTTCAACTGGGTTGTCACATGGTACATCGTAATAAGTTCACCATAGATCACTGAATGCATGCTGTACCTGTGGTCAACACGGGGGACCTTTTGTAGGCGGCCAGTGCAGTGCTGTTAGAACAGTTCCTCCCAAAAGAGACGTAGACATTCCTTAGTAGGGCCATCGACATCGGCACCTTCTTCCCCTTTGAAGGTTACATCAAGGTAAGAATGGATGATGTTTGGGTTTCCTCCGTAGACAGTCGTCATGTCCTCGAGGACAGTGTCACGCGACAGTTGAAGTTTAACTGTGCCATGCAGCGCCTGGCTGTGTTCGAACACGCGTCTCTTGAATGATGGGAGATCTGTAGATGGTTAAAACAGTGACACAAGGATGATTGCCAACACTCACGTCAATTAAAGACAAAGCACTATTTTCCACATAGTATGTCTTCTTCCATGTTTAGGGGTTTGGGATGTAGTGGTTGGACGGTATACACTAGTACGTTAAAAGGAAAGCACAGTCAAACCAAATCAATATTGAAAGGGGCTATATATCCCTCCCCAGTGTATGTGACTGCATGGATTGGGGGGGGGGGGGGGGGTGCTGTTGGGGGGAATCATAGAGATGACCCAGAAGTACCAAACCACATGTACAGATTCAGTTAAGTTTTGTCTTTGCAAGCAGGACAAAGCTACCTAAGACAACAGGATTGTCGATTGCGTCATCTTGGATAGGCACCGACTCGTCACTGCTGCTGGCATTGGACTCCTGTCAGAGAGAATGACACTGGAAATGAAATGTGTGTCACAAGTAACCAATTCATAAGTTGAGAAGTATGGCATGTCAGTTGGGTGCAACAGCATGCAATCGTGAAAAACAGTTCTTTACACCAACACCAAACAACTGCGTATGGTACTGACAGACTTCATACACTTTATACATTTTACACAACCTGGTACACTTTATACAATAGACTGCTGTGCAGTCCACTAGTTTCAGATTTCATGTACAAAAATAACTAGCTGTAATTTTTTACGGCGTCGGAGAAGGGATAAGTGCTACAATTAGTGAATTACTACCCATGTGCAATGGGCGATCCATCATCCTTACTTCTGAGGTGCGAGTTTTCTGAACTACCCACCTCCCCCATCCTACCCACATACAGCACTTGCATGTTCAAATTCAGCAAGATTGAGAAGGTGGCAACCAGATGTACACAAATCGGCAGGAGGAAACTGTTTGCGAAGAGATCAGCAATCAGCTGATAGCCAAGTAGCCTGATAATGTTGAACCTGTGCAGTAAAGTAATTAAGTAACTGTTTAATTACTTATGGAGGTACACGCTCAGTGATTGACACATTAACTGGACGCTGGCCGTTACTGACTCAGTCACAGACGCCGCACCGTGAACACAGCCAGATGCACATTGGAAAATCTATATGCATTAGCTAGACTCTCTCTCCCTCTGCACCACTCTTCTTGTTGTTGTTCTTTCAGTCTTATTGGTTGTCACTCATTGGTTGTAAATGTGTATCACAACATTTAGCATGCATGAAAGTGTGCTACTGTATAGGCCTTCAGCTGTTATAAATAAATCTTAAGCGACGTAACAGAAATGATCTTCAGCCCTAGGGCCGGTTTGGTGCAACGGCGCCCCGTATTATGCCCATCAGTTTCTTTGGGAAGAAACTGACCTGACTGCGTGGGCTTTTTTTCGAATTGTTTTTCTTTCTTTTTTTTGCGCAATAACGGACACCAACTTTAAAAGAAGAAATGCATACCATTTCTTACCCGAAGGGTTTTTTCCCCCCCTTGCGAAAAGAGCTGGTGTTTTTTTCTCTGAAGAAAAACAGTTATGTTGTGAAAAAAATGTATTTTTTGCGGAAGTAAGGAATACCCAATCAAACCATACATTACTGTCAGTTGGACTGGTATTGATACTACTTGAAATAGTATCTTGCATCAGCGGGCCTTGAAATGCTAAAAAACTTTGTAGACCTTACCTCATATTTATCTAATCAGCATATCCTGCGCATTTTCTACCTTCTCAACACAAAAATGGACCACTGAACACTGAACTTGCCAGCTGGCAGGAAACGGAAGCAGTGGAGGGCGACTACTCTGGCTGCATGCACTCTGGCGTCACAATGGTGATCAACAAAGAGATCGAATACCAGACTGACAAATTGGCAAAGTTTTACTACTTTGTTTCAATTTAACTGGAACTTTGGCATTACTTTCAGGCTGTGTCACAGTTTCATTGGTCCGGTTGAAAACAGAGGGACACCTTTTGGTGCGTGGTTGAAAAGTAAGATGTTTTGGTACCTAACTTTCCAAGATTTTGCTTTGTGACTGTAAAATAAAGATGGTGAAAGGTTATTGTGTAGGAAGTATCCCCATCTGTTCCTAATTTTGTTTCTTCAGTTATAAAATTTATGTGCTCTTACAAAGTAGTGCTCGAGCCATACAGTGTCACGCCATATGGAGCGCATGCCATACATGTTCATATTGCACATGCTTTAAATACGTGCACATGCTCTTTGTTCACTGAGCAGTGATGGCCTTGTTATTCTTCCTGTGCAATGCTTTAAAGCAATCATATGCATGTTTTTTGGGCCGCTGATTGGCTAGTGTAATATGCATGGCCACTCTTTCACCTGACAAAAATTGATGAGCCACCATCTTTATTTACAATTGCAATGTCTTGTGCTGTAGACTGCACGTAAATCTGACCTCTGGTTTGCCAAACAATGCACATGCAGATCATTAGCTGATGGGCAAGTAAAGAGCATTTCTTGTCCACATACTACAATAGGGTTTACCTATTAAACAATTCGATTACAGTTTGATAATAAACGTACCATGTCATTTTCAACAGTAATGAGTGTCCTGCCCTGGACACCCAGACTAGCTATTGTAGCAGCTCGGGTGAGTTCCTCCCTTGCTGGGTTTAGCAAGCGTGCCCCTGGTATGCCATGCACCCCACCAATATAATCAAACAAAGCCTGTAACAAACAAGAATATATATACAAACTGTTGTGACTTCTGGCTATTAATAGATAACAGTGTCCATGCCATCAATTGAGAAAGTGACTGATAAAACATAACTTTAGTCACATGAGCACGGGTAAAATAGTGATGTGTAACTTTAGCAATAACACTCAGCCAGAACAACACATCTCACTGACATTGGGCCAGTTGAAGAGCACAAGGTCAATTTTTTGCACATTAAACTCAACTTTTTGCACATAACCTCAATACTTATCTGTACACGACCTTACTATCTGGTGAGATCATCCATTATTACCGAAACATCAATGAATGTGAATGACAAGCGCAGGTCCAAGAAAATGTTTTATAGTGCAACAGGAGAGTGCTCCCAATACACATGTAACAGAAGTACATGTACCTGATCAGGACGTTAGCAGTCTTCACTGTTTGCGATGGACAAACATATGTACTGGAAAAAAGTATTGAAGGTCTCCTAATTAGTGTATGTGGGTGCTATTGTATCATAAATATGAACATAAAATCACATAATTTACAGTACCAACCTGTACTGGCGCATCAGCTGCAAAACTGCGTGTGACACGAGAACCGTCAGGTAATCGAAATCCTATTTCGATGCCTGAATCAGGTTCTGGCACCTCAGCTATTCTGTTTGCCATGTCAGCCACAGCCTGAAAAACATTGAAAGGTTTCCAGTGAAAGGCACGGCAAACAGAACATGTGCTTCTGCAACTGCACAGAACTGAAGAGTCTCAAACATCCAACAGCCTTTGAAAGTTTATGTGAGGGCCTCCAGCAGGGAAGACAGTATTGGCCCACATGGCCAACCTGTGTTCACATTAAAATGCAATTCTCCCAACGCTGGGATCACTTCACACCCAAATCATCCAAATTTTACTCAGTAATTTCAAGAACAAGGGCTATAGCGAGTTTTGTTATATAAAAGCAATGACTTGCCAGCATTTTTATTTACATGGGCAAAGTCTTTGCTGTCTTTGCACTATATCTGTCCCCTAGTTGGTGGGAAGAGTGCACGTGATTACTAACCAATAAGGCACTTGTGGTACTCTTCATGTGCAATTTTGGCATATGCAATTGGCATCCATTTGCCATGCCATAAATGTACCACTAGCAGACAAGGTATAACTCCTATAATGTACTTTTATCCACATTGTAGGGCTGCTCGTTATTTTGTTTAGTTTCTTTTCTACTCATTTAAAATTTGCCATTGTGCAAAACATAAACGTACATGAAGCTTGTACACATGTGCACTGGGACATCAAACTGTGCATCACATTAAAAACATACATATCTTACAAAGTTTACAGAAAAGCTGACCCTACATGTAGGACTCAGTCCACATTAGTAGCCAAACGCTTTGAAGAAGGAACACAAATGAGCAAAGCAGCGTGAAGAATACCTGTTCTCGTTGATTCCTGTGCCGCTGCCGATGTTCCCGACGCTGAAGCTGAAGACGTCGGCGTTGTTGTTGTGCATGTCTTTGCGCCATTTCCTGCATATTAAGAAGAGACAGAATAGTGTTACATATGGGGCAGCAGTTTTGCCTCAGGATTGGTATCCGGTAACAATAGTGAAGGGTATGTACATGTACCTGAGATTTACTCCCTGCCAACATTTAAGGAACTGCAATAAATACCCAAACAAATGGTGAAGCAAATAGGTGAGATATTCATATACTCTGTAAAAAAAAAAAAAAAAAAAAAAAATTACTGCTGGAGTGTCAATGTCTTAACCTATGAAGATGTCGGCCAGTTTCTTGTTATTTTTTCCTCACCCTGGCATGATCAATTTGCTGAGTTTCAGCAAATTCTCGATTTTGCTCCCTTCTTAACTCTGCACGATTCCTGCTTTCAACCTGCAAGCAAAGATATGAGTCTGCAACACTGAAATGGGACATGCATGTACATTAAATTCACTCAATCTTGAAAGTCAAGGTTATTTTCAGTGAGGAGACAGATGACTAGAAACAGACTCACTTTGATTACACATGCATATGAGCAAATAAAACTGTCAAAGTGTCCAGAACCATTTCCCCAATTGTCAAGGTGTATATGAAGAGGTATCCATCTAAATGGATGTAACTTTGAAAGTGCATGAGCATGTTTGCCACATACATGTGTGTGGATTCCAAGTATTATCATGAAAATACCTCAGCATTGTCTTGCTGTCTGGTAGTACGAGCTGCAGGAACTGAAAAACAAAATGACTTGAGATAGATTTGAAACAGAAGAAGAAACACATACAGAGGCAGAGACCTACTGGGTTCACTTCTGAAATAGGTCAAAGTCAATCATCATGCACAGTTAAGAGTTCTGCCTTGTGCAGTTACACATCCTTCGTAATATATTGTTCGCAAGACTGAGGCTAGGTTTCAAAGTATCACCTTGCAAAGTATAAGC
The DNA here is from genome assembly GCA_018292915.2 of Batillaria attramentaria. Classification (NCBI taxonomy): domain Eukaryota; kingdom Metazoa; phylum Mollusca; class Gastropoda; family Batillariidae; genus Batillaria; species Batillaria attramentaria. The sequence continues at coordinate 156,486 of JACVVK020000257.1, forward strand.
CAGACGCTTCCAACATTTGATTCATGCTTATCTGGCCACTCTTTTCTACTAATATTGTTACTACTCCGTTACAAAACTAGAGAGGCAGAAGCCTCCATGGCTCCCTTGTGACACAGGTCAAGGTCATTCACAAAAGTATGTTTGTAGAGCTCTTATCACTATCCAGTGTCATGCTAAGTGATGTGTCTGGCGCTCTGAGTTCCTGGCAATATTACAATTTTCCCGAAAACAGTTTGTACAGCCTTGACCTTTGGTCAAAGTCATTCAAAAGAGATCTCATCAATGTCTATCATCATGCCAAGTTTGATGCCTCTAGCATTTGTAGTTCCTCCGAAAACAGTAATGTTAAAATTCACAACAGACAGCTTTAATGACCTTGACCTTCAGTCAAGGTCATTCAGAAAGGTAGGTCTCATTGCTGTCTATCATCACGCCTCATTTGGTGCCTCTACTGTTTGTTGTTTTGAAGAAAATGCCAAGGTTAAAGTTTCAAAAAAAAACAAAAAAACGCTTGCATGACCTTGACCTTGACTAAAAGTCACTGAACACAGGTATGTCTGTAAAGGTGCTGCCAATGTCAATCATCGCACATAGTTTGATGCTTCTGATTCTTCTAGATACTGATAAAATGCAAATGTAAAATTTCCGAACACTGTTTCAATGACCTTGACCTTCAGTCAAGGTCATTTAAGATGGTATGTGTGCATAGGTCTTATCACTGTCTATCAGCATGCCAGGTTTGGCACCTCTGCTGTTCATTGTTTCTGAGAAAATGCCAATGTTAAGGTTTCACAAAACTATCTTGTACGGCCTTGACCTTGACAGAAGGTCACTGACTACATGTATATCTGTAAAGTTCTTATCAATGTCTATCATCATGCAAAGTTTAAAACCTCTGGCATTTGTACATTACGAGAAAATGCCAATGTAAAATTTTCAAACAGAGAGCTTTAGTGACCTTGACCTTGGGTCAAGGTCATTCAAAATGATATGTTTTGAAAGGTCTTGTGCTAGTCTATCAGCATGCCAAGTTTGGTGCCTCTACTGTTTGTAGATTCTGAGAAAATGACAACGTTAAAGTTTTCTGGACACACACACACACACACACACACACACACACACACACACACACACACACACACACACACACACACACACACACACAGACAGACAGACAGACAGACGACGGAGGGTTAATACATAGACTCCCATTGTTACACAAGGGAGCCAAAAATACATTCATTTTTTGTTTTTCCTTAACCTTTGTCTCTGACATATAAGAAAAACCTTACCAAATTCTTCACCACTGTCATAGGCATCAGGAACACGAGCCTGAACCTTCCAAAAAAAAAATAAATAAATAAATAAATATATATATATATATATACATGTATATATGGAAAGAATGCAATAAAAGCTACATACAACAAATGTGTTCACACACACACACACACACAGTGCAACATAGTCGATTCAGTCCATTAATCAAAGTATCCAGTTGTAGGAATTAATGTCTGATATCTGTACATCACTACATGACAGTAAATAGTAACAAAACTGTTGAATTGTTAGTTACTGTGCACAGTTGGTGACCTGTTTTCCACGTATCAATACAGCTGCAAGCCAATCTGTGCAACACTGCAAGTTTGGTAGTAACGGGCAGAAGGAAGAACATGACTCCACATTTTCATGAGACTGTACACTTGAACTCATAACTTTTCGACACAGTCTAAGACAATTTTTACATACCGTTGGTGTGCCCATGTCAACAAATGGTGGTCTTGGTTGAGGTTCTTCCATTTCCTCTTCTGCGACTTCTGCCTGAAATGAAATGAGAGAATTCAAAAACTTTGCATGTACTTTCTTGCACAAGGGAACAAACCTCTTGCTCTCTTGACCCTCTTTATGAAACCAAGTAGAGGGGGGGGGGGGGGGGGGGTGGCTGCCTTGGGTGGTTGGTGGTTTCAGGGATGGCTGAACCTAGTGTGCTCACCAAAAGGAGGTCTTGCTCATGCAATTACTGTACTTTTCTGATGCCATTTTAAACATGACTTCAAAACTTAACAAGTTCAATTTGCATACCACTGTGGCTCTCGGCTCTGGCAAATGGCCTTGCACAACTGGAAGTTCTGCCTGAAATGAAAAAAAAAAAAAAGATTTCAAGTTTGGGTTGCCTTGTGTCTGTAGTTGCCTGGCATAAAATTAAACAGAAGCATGCATGCACATCATTTACCATACAAATATTTACCTCTGATTTAGCCCGTTTTAGAGATGGGGGGGGGGGGGTAGGGAGGAGGGGAGAGGTGGGGGGGGGGGGTGTTTGTCCCAGGATTGCTTGCCCGAAAGAGGTTTTACTCAATTATGGCACTGTTCTTTCTAATGCCACTGTACACATGAACTAAATCATTTTCTAACAATACCCTTTAAACAAGTTCAGTTGGCATACCACTGGGGCTTCTAGCTCTGGTAAAGGCTCCTGAACAACTGGAAGTTCTGCCTGAAATGACAAATAAAATGAATTCTAGTTTGGGTTGCCTTGTGTTCATATTTGCCTGACACAAAATCAGTTTGGGTTGCCTTGTGTTCATATTTGCCTGACACAAAATCAGTTTGGGTTGCCTTGTGTTCATATTTGCCTGACACAAAATCAGTTTGGGTTGCCTTGTGTTCATATTTGCCTGACACAAAATCAGAGAATTCAATGAAAGCGTGCACAACACATCATTTACCATGTTAAAAAAATTACCTCTTGTTTGCTTGACCATCACTCATTTACGTTGTGAGTGCACACACACTTGTGTGTGTGTGTGTGTGTGTGTGTGTGTGTGTGTGTGTGTTTGGGTGGGGGGTGGGGTTTGGTGGTGAAAGGGTGTGTTGGGGGGGGGGGGGGGGGGGGCTGGGGGCGGGGGGGAGGCCATGCACAATGATGTACATTATGTGTGTGTGTGTGGGGGGGGGGGGGGGGGCGGAGACAGGGGAGGTGGTGTATGATGCTGCGAATTACGGGGTTGTACTATAATGTCTGTGTGGAGGCATGTTTTGTGTAGTGTCTCTGGGAGACTGAGCATGTGTTCATTGTAAGTCGCCCTGATTTTATCATTTCTGAACAATATTTAAACAAGTTTAGTGTGCATACCACTGGGGCTTCCAGCTCTGGCAAAGGGTCTTGCACAATTGGAAGGTCTGCCTGCAATGAATAACATATTGAATTGTAGTTTGGGTTGCCTTCTGTTTGTGGTTGATGACATCAAATCAGAGAATGACAGAAAAGCATGCACCATTAAGGCCTTGTTTAACATGCAATAATTTAACTCTTGTTTGCTTGACCATCTCTTATCTACACCATTTTGGAAAATGTTATCAGTAAATAAGGAAACATAAACACATACAATTATTATCAAAAAGGACTGCTGTACACGAGTTACCTTCAATCGAACATACAGTGCACTTCTACGCCCTGCCATATTTGCATGGATGGTCCTTGGTGTGCGGTAAGGGATGGCATGTAGTTGATTACCCATTCCATTTCGCCCACCATGCACACACAGCTCAAACTCCATGTTCTCAAGACCAGGCAGTAGCTGTCTCAGTCTCACTTCAAAATCTTCCTCTGTCATTGCCATCGGGAATTGAACAGGATTCCCACCATTCACTTTGCCTGCATGAAGATGAATTTGAAGGTGAAGGATATCAAAACAAATGAAAAAGCATGAAGTGCATGTAACACACAAAAAAATCTTTTATAGCAGTTTCAGGTGATCATAACAAAATTCATCAAGCCTGCCTCTTTGGTTTGTGTGTGTGTGAGTGGTGGGAGAAGAGGTGTTGGATTGGGGGGATGATGGGGACAACCCAAGGAGAACTGCACAGGGCTATTACAGACACTCACTTCTTTACACATGAGAATCAAAACCAAGCACTCAAAGGGAGAATATCACACAAAACCAGTCACACGCACTTGTACATGTATCTTATTTCCTCATACATGTACATACCAAGACCTAATCTTTGGTACTGTGCAAGGATACGCTGATTTATCCCAGCTGCGTTTAGGTGCGTGGCAGGCAGCCCCGTCACCCTGATGCGTAAAAACCTCGGTGCCTGACGGCGTCTGGCACGGGCACCTGGAAGTTGTAGGACTGGCCGGGGTTGTCCAGGCAGCAACCAAAATGCAACTGCACTGTAGAAAGTAATTTCAGTTTGTACACAACAGAACAATTCAGATCATTTATGACTCGTATATAATTTGTACTCTGCAGAAATCCAGCTAACACTGAACAGCAAGTAACAACCATTTCAAGATCATTTATCTAGGTGTAAATGACAGTCTGTTGAAGCTTTTCCATTCAAAGAACAATGTCCTCTGGAGAGCACTTAGGGCCAGCTTAGTTTACTGTTGTTTGTTTGTTTTTTTGAGTAGGGTCTAATCAGTGCCAGTAAAGGGAGACTAGTGGAGGTAGGAGGGGAGTGGTGTTTTGTTTTTTTAGCAGGGTCTAATCAGTGCCAGTAAGATGGAGATGGAGGTAGGAGGGGAGTGGTGTTTTTGTTTGTTTGTTTTGTTTTGTTTTTTGGGGGTGGGGGGGGGGGGGGGGGGGGGGGCAGTTGGGGGATGATGAGCCTCCAAAGACCCCTCCCCTGGCATCCCCTAATTCTGGCCTTGAAAATTTTAAAACAGTATTAATTATCACTGGCACTGACTCAAAAAAAAACCCAAACAATTCTTCCATTAATTTTGGCTGTCAGTTCAGATACACTACCGGCTGAACTAGCAGACGTCAATCTTGACAGTCGGTGTCATTCTATTCAGTCACTGAGTCAGTCTGCTGTGGTAAGACAATGTTTACTACCGTTTGTTCCTGGATGAACGGAGAAGAAGAAATGACTTACCGCTCAGTCATCGTTGCGTCCTCTTCGATCCTCTCTATTCTTTCGTGGATCATTCTGTCCACTTCTGCCATCACTTCTTCCACCGTTCGTACGGCCTCCATCATAGTCAGTGATGTGCCGAATGCGCGCGAAACTTGTGACGCGGCCGTGTTTTTTCCGCTTCGAAAGACGTTTCGCGGACGCACACGGCTTTTCGAACGCATTTGGACAAACAACCTGCTCAATGCCACAAACATGTCACAAAACGAAAGACAAAATTCATCACAAATATGAATAAATGTCTTTGATTTCTTTTAGCATATGTGGGTGCTCGCAGCTCTTGTACATAAGATAAATATGATCATGTGCAGGGCACGGTGTAGTTACACACCCACGAAAAATCGGCCGTCGCTCGTCAGTCGACGGCGTTCGTATATGCACCTATACTGCTGGTAGGATAATTGACGGGTGTTGAACCTACGCTGTCTGCCGTACTTTATGATTTTAATTAGTATAAAACAGGCACGTGCACCCAGGGCCATCAGACATAAAGGACATATTTGTTGTGTATTGTGTGCCTTCTGAACAGCAGGTTCTTTGTCAAAATGAGTTCGAAATACTAGTCCGGACGTCTTTCATAGCTGCGACCCTCTATACGTCCGACAAACTGATGACTCGAATTTAAAGTTGTGTGAGCAAATCGGCGTTCATTCGACACCAGGAGACATCATTACGATGTTCTGCGTGTTTTCTCTCTGGCAGTTTCCGCCATTTCAGTTGTCAATGCTTATTTTATTTCGCTGTGCACGTGCCCGCACAGACCGGCTCCGCCGGGCCGGCGAAGTCAGTAGCCGCACGGGTCAGCTTGACCTTTCAAAAGCAGACTTTATTCACTGATTTTACATGCTTTTAGAGAACCAGTAGACAAGTTTACCGATATAGAAGTTATATCAATGCATACTACACTCTCTCTGAGTAATATTTCTTACTGATATGAAATGTATATATATGAAAATCAACGATGTTTCCAGCCGATTTTCCAATCATAGTTTTGGGTAAGTGCTCAAGCACATTAATTGGCCAATCGGCGATCAAAGTGCCCAAGCAGTTTTTGCCTGTGCAATCTTTCCTCTGATTGGTCACTAAAGTGCTTGAGCACTTTAGTAGCCAATCAGCGCGAAAAGTGCTTGGGCAATTCTTAGAGTGCTTGAGCACTTTAGTGACCAATCAGAGGAAAGAGTGCTTGAGCAAATTCTGCCTGCGCTGTTTGGGCCCAAATCGCACGCCATACAGGGTGGCGTCAGGTAACGCCATTTTGAGAGAACGTAACCGTCCATACAGCTTGACCTGGAGAGACGGATTGAGAATTATTGACCTCGGTGAATTCGCCAAACATTTGTTTTGTAAAAATTGCAGCGCTGTTCTTGATCTTAACAGAACCGAGAAAGAGGCACGGGTTGGTTTGGCCAGCATGCTCTTCGTGTTTTTTCCGTGTGGTGTCTTGTCACAGTTCACGTGCAATGTCAGTGGAAGCCTCCTCACCTGTATCAGGTTTATGCCTTTTATGCTTTTTAAAAGTACAGTGCATCGTGTGTGTGTGTGTGTGTGTGTGTGTGTGTGTGTGTGCAGTCCGGTTTTTTTAAATGAATGTACTCTTATTTTTAGTCATTCCACTTTTTATTTTTTTTAAAGTGTATACGTGTATGCTGTGATACTTAACCTTATTTTATTTTAAACTGTGCAGTGCGGGCACCAAAAGGAAATTTTCCGGTTTTTAAACTGGACAATAAAGATGTTTTGCATTTGTTTTTTTAATTTGAGTTCACAAATGATGTGTACACGGCGAAAATGCAGACATCAGAAGACGGCAGTAAAATGTTTGAAGTCAACATCAAAGCTTCCATCAGTGAGGATTTTCTTAATTGCTTTCTAAGAATTTCCCCGCCTCCCGCCCGCCCCCCTCTTTAACGCACACACGCAAACTTGCACACTGACACTCCACAGGGTACTACGGATTACCGAAAACAAGGTTTAAGTGGTAATACATGCATGAAGGAGGGTTAGGATTAGTATGTAGTTTGAAGGAGGTTTAGGGTTAGTAACCCAGTTTGAAGGAAGGTTAGGCTTAGTAATCTAGATAAGATTAGTTGAGGTTTAGGGTTAGAACCAAGTTTCCCCGGAAGGGGGGGGGGGGGAAGGGGGGGGGGGTGAGCAGCCCGAATTTCCCGAAAGGGACAATAAAGTAGTTTAAAAAAAAAAAAATCTAATGTCGGTTCTTTTTCTCAACTTTCTCTTGATCTCAGACATGCTGCTATGTGGAACTGGGGCACAGAATGTGATCAACTTTCTAGCTGTGTTGGACATCCCTCTGCCTCCGCAAGGAGATTTGTCGCTTGTTCTTCCAGTTCGACCACATGACACTTCCCCCCTGTGTTCTTCCTCAGCGTTGTGGACATCACAAAAGACGAGCACGTTGGAGACGCTGGAACATGGCTTTTCTCCGATGTGAATCGTCGTCGCTTTCAAATACATTTCAGTCACCAGTAGGCATGCCTGCTTCGTCAGACAGGTTATCACTGTCTACAGCTGCTTAGTGTAGGACTAGGAGGGAAACTTTTGGATATTTCCAGAGCACATCCACTGTGCAGATGCACCAAGATACAGCACTGTCAGTGTCAAGTGATGTCAGCAAAAGAAGTTGTGCCTCTGCTTGCCAGAGTGGCGTCGGAGAGGAGCGAAACACCTCTCCAAACAAAGGTACTGGTGATTTTAAAGAACAAACTGATATTGTCACTTCAGAATGCCGAGAAAGCGATGACAGTCCAGAATGTGAAACCAAAATCTTACCTGATCTGGTGGAGGACCTGTCTGTAAAAACAGAAAGTGTGGAGAATGCCACAGTTCAACCTGCTCTTGATGAATTGAAGCGTACGCCTGCCAGTGCCAAACCCAAGATTTATTTCAAGTGTCCTGCATGCCCGAGACTGTTTTCCAACTCCAGAGGGTTCCTCATTCATCTTTCCCACATCCACAAACTGTTCAACGAAAGAGGTGAACAGTGGTGTTCGTAATGGTAGTTTTGGTGGTGGTGATGGTGTGCCAGTTAAGGGTCCCCCCCCCCCCCCTCCCCCCAAGCCATGCCTGGTTATGTGTTATGTCTGATCGTTTCCCTCGGCAAATTTGCTAGATTGCACAGAAAGTCTTTGCGGCAACCCCCCCCCCCCCCCCCCCCCAAAAAAAAAAAAACCCAACCAAAACCCACAAAACAAGAAGCTGAATAAGTGAATACAATCAAACCTGTATGGAATGAACTATCGAATTCCTGTCTTCTGTTGGTATTGGGTAAACACACTGGTAAACTGAGCCATTTGGTGAAAATTGTCTATTCTGTTGACGTAAGTTTGTTCTGGTGTAGAATTTTATTCCATGCAACAACTACATGAACTGATGAAGTGCTGTTGGTTTTGTTGACAGCTGAAGACCACGTGCTGAGTGCAGACCTTGCTGAAGAAGTGTGGATGAGAGACAATGCGCAGGTGATCACTTATTTGACGATTACAGTGGACGCCGGATATAAGCAACTCGGATATAAGAAAACTCGGTTATTGCCAACGAATTTTTTTCCCCCGGCCAAACTCTTCTTTATTATGTATTACAAAAACTCGGATACAAGAAACTCGCTTATAAGAAAACTCGGTTTTAGGAAAGCAAATTTCTTGTCCCGCTTGATACAAAAACTCGGATATAAGAAACCGAAAGTACATTTCCAAGAAAATTTCACTCATTGTAAGAAGCCGAAAGTACATTTCCAAGAAAATTTCACTCATTCTAAGACAAGGAGGAACGGCCCCGTCCTACAAAGTTGTTTCTCCAAACTTCATTTTATTTTGTCTGTTTTGTTGTTATTGTTGCCGGTTCTCCCCTCTCCAAGTTCTACCAATGACACTAGATCCTCTACGACCTCGACCGATTAGCCACGTGACTGGGGGTGGGGCCGAGTGGGGGAAGAAGGGGGAGAGAGAGAGAAAGAGGCAGAGAGAGAGGGTGGGTGGGTGGGTGTTTAGGAGTTTAACGTCCTTTTCCCCCCCACATAAGGGTGATACCAAAGACGGGGCAACGAGAAAAAGGCCAGCACAAATATTTGGCCCCAGCGGCCGGGATTCGAACTCTCGGCCCAAGCATTGAAAGTCCAACGCTCTACCATTCGGCCACCCTGGCTCCCCAGAGAGAGAGAGAGACGTCAGTTCCGTGAACTAAACATTTGACGTCAGCCTCAGGCAGGTCGTCATACAGAGAGAGAGAGATGACGTCAATTCCGCGAAGTAAACTTTTGACGTCAGCCTCTAGCACTGAGATGGTCTGAGGATGCTTGTTCATGTCTTGTGATTTCCCTGTTGGCTTTGTGACTTCTCCGACTGAATTATTTTTCACATGAAATCTGGAAGATCTAGAGGGCTGATGAAATGTCGGAAGCAGTGACGATACTTGCAGATTTTGTCTGTGAACCAAACATTTGACGTCAGTCTCACGCTGCTCGTCTGACAGATGATACTTCTACATATCTTGTGATTTCCTTGTTGCTTTTGTGACTTCCGTGACTGAATTAATTTTGACATAAAATCTGGAAGATCTAGAGAGCTGATGAAACGTGGACTTAAGTGCCTTGGATTGTACTTACGAAATTGCAAAATTGGAACTTTTTTGACCGGCGCTTCTCGCAGAAACGTGAAAAATTTGTTTTCTAAAAGCTCTGCTATTCTTAATACTAAAGCTATAATAGTGCAGTAGTTCATGTCATATGTGCAGTTGGCACAAGTGACAAAAATACCGGAATGATGAGTAATTTGAAGCAGTCGTTTCATAGATATTTGGCCTTATATGCAAACCACCCCTACCTCGGAAATATTTTTCTTTCACAAAACCTGTCAGAGCTACAGAGCTGTGCTACGAAAACAGGCAGTATAATTGGATGATCTTCCCAATTTCAGAAAATGAAGCCATTTGAACATTTTTAGCGAAAAAATTCGTGACATGACCGATTTTTTCAAATCGGCGATAACTGTTCTCAAAATGCGGCAGGCTAAAAATCGTGAAAAATAGCTCTGGAGAATATGACTGCCCATTTTATCTCAAAGTAAAAAGCCGTCCGGCGAGGTGGTTTAGCAGATAGCCATCATTACATCCGTCCACACACACACACACACACACACACACACACACACACACGTCAACTCCCGCCAAAAAGAACGCAGCAGCAAAGTGTGCACGTAAGGTGTCTATGACGCAGATTTCGTTACGTCACTGTGTGCGTGAAAGTAAGTATTGTGTGGAGAAACGTCACAGTCTTGTTTTGTATCACTGAAACTTGCTGCTGCGCGTAGCAAAATCTGCCCCGTCTCATAAAGTTGTTTCTCTATAGAGAAACAACTTAAAAACAGGTCAGGTCTGACGTCACTTAGGACAGGCACATGATGGCGCATGATTTTCTTTTCTTGAATTGGTTCTTTACCATTGTGTTCCGTGCAAAATTGAATGTTGGCAAGAAGAAAAAATACGAGATGCATTTTTGTTGTTCTATTGTTATATGTTGTTTTTTATTATTATTTTGTTTTTTTGCCTGATTGGGAGCTCAGTCTCTCTCTCTCTCTCTGTATGTCTGTCTCGGTCTACATCGCTCGCGTTAAGGAGAATAAAACTATCAGTATTAGACTAACTGTTGATCAATTCCTTTCTTTGACAATATACGTGGTCCATCTTTCCTCCATCCCCCTCCCCCCTCCCAACAGAAAAAAAAACTAATTTGCAGCTTTTTTCAGCCAAATTAGACACGGAAAGCATCGCATATCATACTCTAATGGGACGAGTGTTTTATAGATCAAAAGTTGATACATAATGCACTTTTAATATATCCTATAAATACAAGGGAATTCTCTCTCTCTCTCTCTCTCTCTCCCCTTAGTTCTTTTTTGTTTGTTTGTTTGGTTGGTTGGTTGGTTGGCCGGTTTGGTTTTTTTTTTTTCTTTTTGTTTTTTTTTTTCTTACCACATGACCGCCAGCGCTACAGTTGGGAAGCAAAAACAGTATTTTCATGTTCAAACAAAAAAAATCTGACATTGAAGGACACAAGCGCACTGGTGTATATTAACTCTACACATATATATTCTGTGCAGGTCTTTAAGAGAAACCAGATATTTCTTAATTTAATGCAAAACATACACGAACTGAGAAAAAAGAAATGTTTTAAACCTTTTTTTCACTGAACTCGGTTATAAGAAATATTTTTCAAAATACTTTCTTATATCCGACTTTCAGATATAAGAAAACTCGGATATAAGAAACCAAAAAATTCACCCCCCTCGAGTTTCTTATAACCGGCGTATACTGTACCTGTAATTACTTGAAACAATGCCTTTAGGCTTTACTGACTTTAGAAATGATTTTTCATGTACCAACCCGGGGGGTCCATTAACTATACCACACCGGCACTGCAGGTTCCATAGTTCCCAGGTCTGGTCAACACCAGGATACTTATGACTGTAGGAAGCACGGAATGCAGCCCTGTTATACAGTCTTAAACTATATGAACCTCCAGTGCATCATCATACCGTCATCATCATCATCATCAAGCATGTAGGTGCAGCATCCCCTGCATGTCCTAGGTTTGTGCTTCCCCATAGATCAGTTTGCATCATTTGTTCAGTGTAATACACTTCTGGTTTTGTTCCCGTTGTCCCAAGCTTCCAAACCCTCCTTCAGTCCTTGTATTCCACCCATGACCTGGGAGGAATACCACCAGAGATGGTTAAAAAGTGGACCCCACTCCCCCGACCCCCCCCCCCCCACCCCGAAAAAAAAAATCTTCAGGTCAAACTTTTAGTGCTGTGCCATAAGTCCCCATCCTTGTTCTCAGACAGTGATTTATCTAAAATTCTGTATATATATCTGAAGCAACTATTGTCTTGCATGTCATGCGTGGTTGGTAGGATCCGATTCTGATGTGATCTTATCTACATAGCTGCCATGTTGTCAGTAGTAGCTGTTTGTTGTTGCAGGAATCAGATGCTGCTGAAACACAGCCGCCTGCCTTGCCATCTGCAGCAAGTTCAGAATGCCCTGCTAAACTTGACAGTGAACGAACCACTAAAAGGCCTCAGTTGTCCACCCAGCGTGTAACAGGTCAGATATCATCAGATACTTGCATCAGCAGCAGACGGAGTTCACAGAAGGAAGCATCTCACACCGAAGAGGGAGGTAGTGTAGGTTCTATGAGTGTGACTGAGTCAGCTTTCAGGCACCAGTCGATCCAAAAGAGCCGCTATGTCTAAGCAGAAAGCAGAATCGGTACAAATTACATGCAGCATCAGCGGGTGTGGAAAACAGTTTATTAGTCAAGGGATGTATCAGAAACACTTGAAAAACACACACCAGACAGACAAGTTGTATGAGTGTGAGCACTGCTCAGTAGCGTGTGTGTCTGAATTATCCCTGAAGATGCACATCTCACGGCAGCACGTTGCTGCAGAAAATAAAACTTGTGTGTGTAAATATTGCAACGCAACTCTTGGTAACCCGCATCGGCTGAAGAAACACATCACAGCCGAACACCCCAAAGGCCAGCCGAAAACATTTTTGTGCGATCTGTGTTCTGCCTCCTACCCCAGGCAGTGTTTGCTGCAGACACACATGCGAACACACTCGGGGGGAAAAGCCTTATAAATGTTTCTACTGTGAAAAGCGCTTCCACAAGAGCGGCAACCGAGGGCTGCACATCCGATTTGTGCATAAGAACGAGCGTTCCTTTCTCTGCGACACCTGCGGGGCGAGCTTCCACAGGGCCTGCAACTTAAAGGAGCATGAGAGGACTCACACAGGGGTCAGGCCATACCAGTGCCACGTGTGCGCCGAGGCGTTCACCAAGAAGGAGTATCTGAACATCCACATACGACGGCACACAGGGGAGAAGCCTTATAAATGTGAAGTGTGCGGTGCAGCCTACACGCAGAGGATCAGTCTTAGTTTGCATCGCCGAAAGGTGCATGGAGTACCTAAGCAGGAAAGGGTACAATTGTGTTATAAGAAGTAGGGGGTTCAGTATCAGTTACTTATCAAACATATCAAATGGTCATCATTGGCATTGGCTTATTTAGGCTGTTTGTGTCTTTGCTCCATCTTTGTTATTATCCGTGTGCAGTGGGAAAAATGTCAAACCCTCAACCTACCAACCATTTTGCTTGGCAACCAGTGACACGTGTGTGTGGGTAGCGGCCTTGAGTGGTACATTTTACCTCCAGTGGTTAGGATTAAGTAATGTTGGGCACATGCAGTGAGCTGGTGTATTGTGCCTTGGAGATCCCAAGTGTCCAATCCATATATTTGCTACTTACCGGAAGGCACATTTAGCTGTGAATTTGTTGCGTGTCGGCGTAAAGCCCTAAAAACTCACTCACATTTGCTGTACGTCGTGGGTACACGTGCACCCACACTGTCATTCAAACGTTTGTAGCTGAATCAGTTGACACGCTAGACCCACGAAACTTCATCACTTTTTCCATAAGGGTATCAGTGAAGTGCTCGCCAAAACTTGAGTGATTTAAGATGTTGCTGTCGCTGTCACTGTACGGTGTACCACATTGGATCGCCATTTTCCGCATGGCTGTTTTCTCACCTGTGTACCATTTTGTTACTGTTGCCAGCAAGTGCCATACAATTTCTTTCTGGCACATCTGGCATTCGTATCCGGGCTGGGGCCAAATATTTGTGCTGGCTTTTTCATCATTGCCCCGTCTTTGATATCACCCGTATGTGGTGGAAAAGGACTGAAACACCCACTCCTGGCACGTCTGGCAGTACGTCTTGCTGTGATGGCGGTGTCCGAAACTGCCATCCACTGTACCGGCACTTGAATTCTTCCTTCTCTTGCTTGTTCGCAATAACGAAATCCTGGTCCACCTACTCCCAATTCCACGAATGGCTCTTCTAATGCTCGGGTCGTGAGTTTGATCCCGGCTGGGGCCAAATATTTGTGCTGGCTTTTTCACCGTTTCCCTGTCTTTAATATCACTGATATGTGGTGGAAAAGGACGTTAAACCCACAAACACCCACCCACTCCACGAATAGCTGGAACTTTTATCACAGAATGGTTGGCTGCGATCAACGATGTCACTTCCATTTTCAGCTTCCACGAGTAAGTGTGTATTAATGGGAAGTGCACTTCATCCTCACAAAACTATGATTTATTTTAAAAGCATAATGAAAATAGATAACTGTCATATCAAGCTGCTTGAAGTTGAACTTAACTTCACACACCCTCATACTACATGAAGTCAGTTCTCAGTAAAGCATTACTTTAAATCATCAATTTAAACCTTTGGCAGTCTAATGAACGACAGCTTTCACTCACACACGGACACACACACATAGATGACAAAGGGTTAATACATGGCCAAAAAATGCACTCCGTTTAGTTGAAGCTGAAGGCCAATTTTCTTACACTAAGTTACAGGTACAAGGGATAGTGGTGGCACTATGAGTAATATTGATACATGTAATGGAGTTTGTGTGCCATGCTTTATCTGCCCATTCATGTACTGCTGATTTTTGCACAAGATAGTGTACAGGGGCGCCGGAAGATGTTGGGGGGGGGGGGCAGAATCTCGGAGGGGGGAACGTTGCCCGAACAAAGTGAAAAGCGGGGGGGGGGGGGGGGGGGGGGGGCAATCAGAGGAGCGGACAGCCTTCGGTCCGCAAAAACAGAAGTTTTCTGTTGGGTGGGATGAGGGAGAGAGCACTAAGAGGGGTAGGGGGAGAGGTAGGGGAAGGGGGGGGGGCAAGACCATGGCTTTGCCCCCCCTCTTGCCATAGTCACCTGATTTTCCAGGGGGGGGGGACACTCTTGCCCCCCTCTGCTTGGGTACAGGGGGGGGCAGCTGCCCCCCCCCCCCCGGTTCCGGCGCCCCTGGTGTAAATTTATGGCACTCATTGCCATCTGGCAGGACCTCAAGCACGTGTAACACACATCAAACCACAGCATATTCATGAGGAAATACCGGTTGCTGAAAATCCATACAAAACAGACCAAAGCATATGAATGAATTCTGATTGCTAACAATTCTCAAGAGAGGACTGGAACCAGGAAAAGTTTTAAACCAGCGCTTGGGAAACTTAATGAGTAATTATCTTGGCGTAGTACACTGACTCGGTCTATTTTTGGCCAGATCTAAAAATGGCAGTCACAAATTTGCCGACCTTTGGAATTGTGGAAAAGAAATGACAAGTTGTAAGTGTGCATGGAGTGAAAATACTTCAGGTCCAAGGACAGAAGAAGTTTTTCTCTTTAACCAAAAAGATCAAGACTATACACAAGCTGCGAAATAGCCTTTGTTGCTCATGTGGCTTCACTCACTCACACACCCTTCTTTATAAATGACTGTACTGTGATAGTCTTTGTGGATAGTGCTCAGATTTCAACCACGTGACTAGACAGTGACGGCTAGAAAGTTGCTGCCTGATACATGACCGTGCACCATCAACACGTGAGTACTGTTGTACATTGAATTGGTTGATAGTGTTTGGTCACGTGTCCCTTCGTGCAAAGTTTGAACTTTGCTGTAAGTCCTCTTCAGTTGGGGGCCCCATGGACTCGCCTTCACGCGGCGGGGCTGATTTTGCCAAGCTTGCCCACCCCTTTTGCTCTTTCTTTACTCTTATTTCTGCCTCACTCGGTCCATTCACCTGTCTTTTGCTCTCTTAAAATCTCCTCCGGGGGGAGGTCAGTAAGCGGGTGTCTGCTGACCCTTGGTCCAGTGAGACATCTGAGGGTCGTTTCTGAAGGCCGACTTCACTGGATTCCCCCCACCTGGTCTTCAGCCTGGCGGGCTTTGTTCGCAGCGCCCTGCTGGTGCTGCTGAACACCTGTCATGTTGAAGACCTTCACAACGCACCCCTCTCTGGTGCGTTGTTTTCCCAAACCGCCTCACGGCGGGGAGGTTCCGTGTTGGAGCGGTCTGTTCTCCAACTGCCTCCCAGGCATGTTGTCTTCATTGGCAACTAAGGAATTTTCCTTCCTACCTCTCTGTCTATCCCTCACCAGCCCATTCACCTGTATCTTTCTCTTTAAAACCTCCCGAATTTAGCCGCTCTGTCCTTCCTCTCTTCTCTCAGCTGATTTCTAAGTTCGGCCCTTTCATCTATATTTCTTCTTTTTAACCCCTCACTCACGTCTGCACTACCAGTGGTTAGGCATAAGTGATGTTGGGAATATGCTGCGAACTGGTTTATTGCGCCTAGGAGATGATAAGTTGCAATATTTGCTGTATATGCGCTTAGTATTTATCTTTGTTTTAACTAGTTGTAATTGTCATTTGTTTTCTACGCTTTTTTGTAACCGGGAGTTCGAGAAATTAGCATGAAGGTGCAGCGTCTCCTGCATGTCCTGGGTTTATATTGCCCCGTAGACCAGTTTGCATCCTATGTCCAACGTTACATTTTTGTTTTTTTCATGTAGTGCAGACACACTCAGCCGCGAATTAGTCTTTGTGGCTTGCGCGGCTTTAAGCCCTAAAAACTCACTCACTCACCCTCTTCAGTTGGGACGAATTGTAGCCCTAAATAACTATGTTACATGGTGAATGTAAAAAGAACCCGCCTTATTACTGAGGAATACGGTGACTGTCAGGCACACACTCTTCATGTAGCAAATTCTTGTACTGACTGCAAAATAAGTCTCATTCCCCCCCCCCCCCCCCCCAAAAAAAAAAAAAAGACAACCAAAAAAAAAAACAACAACCAAAAACCAAAACTGCTGTTTTGCAGTTTATTATTACAGCACGTCTCTTGTATCAAGCTGCGCGCTCAAGCTTCACACACACAAGCTCTTTTTTCTTGCAAACATCTCAGAGCCTTATATACAGTCTCATGGCGTTTTAGCACATTCTAGACTGACACTCTATCATAAAGGAACTAATAAAAAATCAGAACATAAATCACCTCATTACTATTTTAAAACTGAGAAGAATCTGGAATTATTGAGTACCCGCCCATCGAATCAAATCGCGTTATATAACCTCGTTATGTAATCGTAAACAACTCCTGACAAAGGCGATTTGCACAGAATTTCTACCTGGCTGGGACCGAATAGTTGTGCTGGCCTTTTTCTCGTTGCCAAGTCTTTGATATCACCCTTTCGTGGTGGAAAACGACGTTAATTCCCAAATACCGACCCCACCACCCCTCCTGACAGTTTCAGGTTGTTCGGTACTCCACAACAGGAGCAGTACGGCACGGACCAGAAATGAAATTAATTTTCAGACGTGCTCAACTGCGATCCATGCCACCAGACATTTTGCAGTGTCTGCGGATACATGGCAACCAGTATTATATTGTTTTCTGTGTTTGTTCATGTCATCCTTGCAAAGTGACTGTAACAATGTCCCGCTACAGCTCATTACTTCGTGTCACCACGAGGACGTCTCGGGGATGTGATCTCAATTGACATCACTGAACAAATCAGTTTGCGTCAATGCGAATGCGGCCCTGTCCCGCAGTCCCAAACCACACGGACCTCCATAGCATCATCATCATCTTACCAGCATCCTCATCTCCATCATCATGCATAATAAAAATTGCCCCAGCTTCCGAGCCGGCATGAGAGTTTAGGCAGCACAAAAAAGAAAAAAGAAAGAAAGAAAAGAAAAAAAAAAGAAAAAAAAAAATATATATATATATATATATATGCGTCAATGTGAATAGTTTGTTGCTATTGTTGACCAGTGTGCACTAAGATTACAGACCACCTGTAGCCATGCTGGCTGAATGTATACATATATGTGTAAATATATAAACATAATTATATGCCTGTACCCCCTGATGAGGTTTCTGGAAATAAACTGTAAACTGTATTTACTAGACAAACCTGAGGAACACGTCTTCCATGGTGGTGCCATTGGCGCCAAAACTCAGGATACCAAGCTCCTCCTTTCGTGCCTCCAAATCCTTGAAGAGCGCCACAAAACGGGACACTTGCTTGTCAGGCATCAAGTAAAACAACTCCGTTTGAATTTCTTTCTGGAACGTGGCGCCATTTTACTCGCACTTCGGCACGTATACCAGTCCAAAGACCCTAACTTTTTAATCTTATCAGACTCACTGTCGGCTCTCCAGGCTCTGCATGGCAGAAGATTGGATCACCCGCTTCTGGTGTTGATCCATGAACTGCATGCATCCTTGATTGCCGACAACAAGGACATTGTTTTTATTTGGATCCCAGGTCATGTGGGCATCCGAGGAAACAGGTGCGCTGACCGGGTTGCAAACGCTGCCCGCGATGGCCCTGTGGAGGATGAGCGCATGGCCTGTTCCGATTTTAAACCCTTAGTTTCCGAGTTTGTCCGAAAGGAGTGGCAGACCCAATGGGCTGCCCTTCCTGAGAACAAACTCTTCAAGATTTTACCAAGCATCTGTGATAGTCTCCCTCGCTGCCGACCTAATCGACGCGAGGAGACCATTCTTAGTCGCCTTCACATCGGACACACACACATCACGCATTCACATCTTTTGAAAGGGGAAGATCCCCCATGGTGTGTTCCTTGTCATGAATCTTTTACTGTCCATCACTTCCTGATCTCGTGCGTGGACCTTGCCAAGATCAGGGAGAAACATTATTGTGCGGACTCGCTGAGGGTGCTGTTCAGGGATGTCCCCCCTGACAGCATCTTCAGTTTCTTAAAGGAGGCCAACCTGTTTTATAAAATTTAATTGGAAATTCATTGTCTTTCATTGACCTCCGTCCGTTCAATACTTTAAGTCTTGTAAGAACTTCTCATTTAAACCCAGTAGATTTTTAGTATATATTTACATCCTGTTTTATTGTATGCCCTTTTATTTTTAATGACCTCGCAGAAAGGGACCGCTCTGTGCCGCGAATTAGCCTCTGTCGCTTGCGCGGCGTTAAGCCTTAAATAACTAACTAACTGGAACGTGGCGCCAGGGACGGCTTTCCGGATGACCCTCGTGACCTTGGATACCTTGCAGACCGTCGCCTTGACGATGACCAGGTGGTATCCGATACCTTTTGTCCAAAGAATCAAAGATTCAAGATTCAACAGATTTTATTCCTTTTCTGACCGTTTGGAGTAGGGAGCAATATCCGTATCAAAAAAAAAAAAACAACAAAAAAAAACGTGATCACGAAGTGCAACAGTGTACAAAATACAGCCAGAGAAATCACAACAAAGCAAAATTTACATCAATTTGAAACCACTGAAGATAGTCTAGATATCCGACATGTCAGTCATAAATATACATGGGTGGGGTGAGGTGGCGTGGGTTGGTGGGTGGAAGTTTATTGCCCGTTTCCACCACGTAACGGTGATATCAAAGACGGGGCAATAAGAAAAAGGCCAGCACAAATATTTGGCCCCAGTCGGGATTCGAACTCTCGACCCGAGCAATGAGACTCCAGCGCTCTACCGTTAGGCTATCTCGGCTCCCATAAATATACAAGATAAGATAAGATAAGTTTGGTTTTTTTCACTGACAAATGTATTTTTAGTATCCAGATTTGCTTTCACCCAAACAGTAATGTTCAACCAGCGTATGGGGCCTTTCTCTAAACATGTTCTACGAATGGTTCTGCATAGTGTTTCGCCGCTTGAAGCAGAAACTGCAGAACTGGATCTACTTCAGGGCTTGAAGTAGTGTCCATGATCCCGAAGGAGGAAAAGTGTGCACGATTTAATCGCATCTTCAACGACGGATTTTTTTTTTTTTTTTTTAAATTAGACTAAAATCTGTGGAGTTTGGTGCACTTTGGCATGATTTTAAGTGCGTCAAAGGAGGAAACACTTTTCGTGGAAGAACATGTTTAGAATTAGACTAGAATCTGTGCAGTTTGGTAATATTTTAAGTGCATCAGAGGAAGAAACAGTTTTTGTGGAAGAACATGTTTAGAATTAGACTAGAATCTGTGCAATTTAGTAATAATTTAAGTGCTTCACAGGAGGAAACAGTTTTTAGGAGGAAATTTTTTGCGTTTGCTTTTGTTTTTTTGCTGCTACAACTCTTTTGCCAGTTCCAGTGGTGTTCCTCCCAGGTAATGGGTGGAATCCGCGGAGGGCTCGGAAGCTGGGGCAAATTTATTATGCATGATGATGGAGATGAGGATGATGGTACGATGATGCTATGGAGGTCCGTGTGGTTTGGGACTGCGAGACAGGGCCGTATTCCACGCTTCCTGTCATAAATATCCGGGCATGAACCAGGCTCGGGAACTACGGCACCTGCGGTGCCTTCCGTGTAATCATTCACATCATAAGACGTGTCATACCAAGGGAACCACCCCCAAAGTCGCACCCGTGAAGCGGGTGAATCTCCGCTGTGTGGCAACAGCCTCCCCACTGGGCCCATAGCACACCCGCTCTGGGTAGGAGCCGACCTAGGTAGGAAAAATCCCGCTTGCCTCGGCTGGGAGTCGAACCCGGGTCTCCCGGTCCATGGTTCGAAGTGCTAACCACTACACAACGGGGGCCGGTAGGAACGTTTTAAGCCCAAGGTGGAAGATTATAGGCCCTGGATACTTGAAAACATGCGTAGCTGACGTCCCTCTTCGAAACAAAAAAAGTATTTTGGTAACTGCCCGAACATTCTTCATTTGAGTTACACTATGAAGATAGGGTGGGTGGCTGTTTTGGGAATTTAACGGCCTTTTCCGCCAAGTAAGGATGATATCAAAGAAGGGGGAACGAGAAAAAGGCCAGCACAATATTTGGCCCCAGCCTGGATTCGAACTCACGAATGGAAGACTCAGCCATTGTTAGCCGTCCCCTGGATTGACGTTTGCTTACCGGTAGTACATCTGCGCTACCGCGTCGGGAACCAAAGCCTCGATTTGAATTATTTTTGGATGGCCTCGGCGGGTAGATTTTGAATGCTTTTTGGACAGATGCAGACTTCTACGAATCTTATCAAGTATGTAATTGTACGGTACATGTAGATAAACCATTCTAGATTTGCGCTGTGGCGGTCGTGTGTGGGCTGCATCGCACTGGGACTCGTTTCAAACACTTTTTGACACTTTTCTGGGCGAAATGGAGGGTGGTCGCCCCCTTTAATGCCGGGATATTTATGACAGGAAGCGTGGAATGCGGCAGTGTCCCGTAGTCCCAAACCACTCCGCGGACACCCACAGCATCTACTTACTATCATCCTCATCTCCATCATCATGCATAATACAAATTGCCCCAGCTTCCGAACCCTCCGTGGATTCCATCCATTACCTGGGAGGAACACCACTGGAACTGGCAAAGAGTTGTGGCAAAACAAAAACAAAAAAATTGCATTCTAAAATCGGTGAATGATTAAAATGAGTAGTAGTAGTAGTAGTACCGCTTTCTTCTGGGGGCCCTATAGGCTTTTTGAAGTCCTCCCAAAATTTGTTGCACCGGCTTCAAACCGAAAGAAGGTCGAGTTATTTCATCAGTCCTATGTGGGGAGGATTATCCGCCTTTGCTTCCGCAGAAACTTCCGTTCATCGCTACATGCGCTCGATTTTGGATGCAGAAGCGAAAATGTCTGAAAAAGAGAAAATCTCTTTCACTCAGTCAAAAGCTCGACATAATAAGAAAAATAGAAGCCAACCCTCAACAAAGAAAGGCAGTGATAGGATAAATAGGAGAATAACCGGCCAATGTTCCTTTACTAGTTCCTTCCTAACGTAATGCCGTTTGGTCGCTGGTTGCTACAGCCATTGTTCAGTTTATTGTTGTTTATTGTTGTTATTCTCACAAGAAAGTGAAATTAAGCCAGTGACAGCAGGCCCTATTTTTTCCCCTTCTATTTCATTTTGATGATAAGCGTATTGATCCTAGTGAGAAAAAAATGTGTGCGTTTTATGTTGTTTTTTTGTTTTTTTAATAAAGGAATGTAATTTGAAGGTGAAAATAGCCACTCGAGTATTTTGTCCTCAGACTGAATGTTGTTTCATTGTATGTGTATCAGTGACAGCGACAGTTATGTTTGTTATGTGTTGTACATGTATGAATGGAGGTGTGGGTGTGGCTGCATTGATATGCAAGGTTTTGAAGGGGCTGTTATCGTGCTGTTTTTCAGTATCACTGTCTCAAGTTCCCTTTGACTGAATGGAGACCAGGGCTTGTCTTGTAGTGTTTGTTGTGTCACTGTGCTGTCAACAAAACTTCTTTTTACCACCGCAACAAACTCATTGCTGGCGTTACATATACAGAGAGGAAGATTTTCTTCTTATTGAGCGTTCAGGGGCCCCGCGGTCGTTCCGCTAGACTCAGATGAGTTTTACTTGTGTGGCATTATTTACCTGCCACAAGGGCAGTAGCAAGCTGTCTTCTAAGTACTGTTATATTGGTTTGAAAACCAAAAGAAGTTGAAGGGAGACAGAAATAGAGAAAAAACAAAGGCGGAAGAAACAAAACAGAGGAACAAATTACTGTTGTTCCATAGACATTGTCACACACGCACTCACACAGCACGCTCCCGGATGGAAAACATTCACTCAAACAGCGATTGTTCTAATTACTATTTTATAAGACAGACAATCACACAACAGACAACACAAACAGCGCGCAAACATAAGTAACAGATCGTCCACACGACGGGAGAGAGAGAGAGAGAGTCTTAACACGAGGCTAGCTAGGAGCCTGGCAGCGGCGTAACACAGACACAAGGGCACAGGGGGATGGGCCAAGGAACGTCACCGTCCTGGTAAAGTGCCGGGAGTCCACGTAGCGCTGCTGTCCTCTGGACGTCTCGCTAGGCTGGGAGCGGGTAACCTCCGAAGCCACGGGCGAAGGTCAGCCGGAGCCGGCGTAGCGCTGCTGTCCTCTGGACGTCTCGCTAGGCTTGGAACGGTGTAGCCCCCGCTGCCACGGACGAAGGTCAGCCGGAGCCTGCGTTGCCCTGGCGTCCACGGGATGGTCGCTCCCCAGCAGCCAGTCTCGCCCACAGATCGAGGTGCGCAGGAAGGCAGCACAAGAGAAAGAAAGAGAAGAGGCCTGGGTGGCCAACTTCAGTCCAGCAGTACCATACTATGTCGCCACTTACCCCGCCCCTTAGTGCTAGGCTTTTGCCAGTCCCGTAGCATAGCCCCGGACGTAAAGTTACCTACTTACTAAAATAGTAATATAGTGACAATACAGCTTAACTACGCAACTAATTATACAATGCGACAGAACCCGACAAGAACCTATACTTTCCTAAACATATAGGACGAGACAAACACGCTACACACATCAGTGCACATATCAGCGGGTAAGGCAGCCCAAACCCCTCAGACCACCGGCCAGCCCCACACAGACGCCCACCCTCCCCACGCTCAACCAACGCGGAATGACTACGGCCGACCTAGGAGTAAGCGGTACCAACTTACCCGTCTGGCCTCACGAACCCAGCAAGCAGTGGTCCCACTGCACTATGCTGCAACGACCGGGTGACGGCCAACAACGTTTGCCAGCGAAGGCAACGTTAGAGCGACGAGCTCTTACAAGTACGTCTTACTAGACCAAGGGTGAATGGCGAAATGCGCTCAGTAGTGAACCGGGATTACGGGCTAGGTCTGAGTAGTGCACGAAACATACGGGACAGTATGACCCCGCTAAAGACACGAGATGCTGGAGCAACTCGCAGGACAAACACACGTGCAAACGGCATAAACAACACAACACAGTTCGGTGTACAGCAAACTCCGCCGCAGCGGTACTTTATTCACGGGGAACAAATGGGGAAATAGACGGGTCGTGACAGACATGAGCCTAAAGGGGCATTGATTTTCAATCCGCTGTGCGAGAGAGAAAAGAGAGAGAGAGAGAAAGAATAATTGCTGATACTGACACCGAAAAAATGCAGAAGCCCGCTTATAAGGTAGTTGGGCTTGGGTTACTCCTTATATCCGAGAACTCCGTTATAAGGAACCTCGGTTATAAGGAGTAAAAAAAATTGGTCCCCGAGCGCTCCTTATAAGCGGGCCCGACTGTACATGTACTGATTTATGCTCAGATCATAGCGGTATCTCAATCTCTTCTTAGCTGTGTAAACAAATGTTTTACCAGCATTCTAAATAAACGTATTTACAACTTTCTAGAATTTTTAACAAAGTAATCGTAGAGGAGCAAGCTGGGTTTAGAAAACAATACTCCACAATAGATCGTATTTTCACTTTCAGTGCCGCTGTACACAAGCAGACCTGTAAGACGTTGGGGGAGGGGGGGGGGGGGGGGGGTAAACTATATGTCGCATTCATGGATCTATGTCATGCCTTCGATTCAGTTCACAAAAAAAATTTCTTGAATGTGCTAGAAAAGTCTGGCGTATCTGGTAAATTTAATTTTATCCAAATATTAATGACCATATATATGAGGCGGTGTTTGCATGCGTCAGCATAAAGAGCAAATGCACTGATATCTTTGAATGTGCATGCGGTTTAAGGCAGGGTTGTAATTTGAGTCCAACAATTTTCTCAGTGCTTAAGTATTACTAGTAACCAAATAGCATTAGAAATTAAAGAAACAGGCAAACACGGATACAGTGTTTAACGGGGCTTATAGAGCTGTATATTTTATTGGTTTGCTGACGACTTTGCATTAATGTCTTACGCACCAGTCAGACTTCAGATCAGATGCAACTCAATTACACTCCGCTTGCTGTAACAAATCACAGGTAGAAGTTAATACATGTACTGACGAAACTAAGGTTATGGTATTCACTGACGCGGCGGACGTCTCGCCAAACAAGAAAGATGTTTTTTTTTTTTGTTTTTTTTTTTCCTGCCTCAACTCTTTGCCAACTCCAGTGGTGTTCCTCCCAGGTCATGGGTGGAACCCACGGAGGACTCGGAAGCTGGGACAATTTTTTTTTTTTAAATTATGCATGATGATGATGGAGATGAGGATGATAGTAAGATGATGCTATGGAGGTCCATGTGGTTTGGGACTGCGGGACAGGGCCGCATTCCACGCTTCCTGTCATAAATATCCCGGCATCAACCAGGCCCGGGAACTACGGCACCTGCGGTGCCGGCCGTGTAATCATCCACATCATAAGACGTGTCATACTAAGGGAAGCACCCCCAAAGTCGCACCCGTGAAGTGGGTGAAACTCGGCTGTGTGGCAACAGCCTCCCCATCGGGCCCATAGCACACCCGCTCTGGGTAGGAGCCGACCTAGGTAGGAAAAATCCCGCTTGCCTCGGCTGGGATTCGAACCTGGGTCTCCCGGTCCATGATCCGAAGTGCTAACCACTACACTACGGGGGCCGGTAGAAAGATGGTATTTGGGGCGGGAACTCTTAGAAGTGGTTAACAGCTACGTTTATCTCGACTACACCTTCAAAATGAGTCCCTCATGGTACTGCTAACGTCGTCACCAAGGCACCATAGCCCCAATGGAAGTTTGTAAACTTTTGAAACGATTCAATAATATCAGCAGTAAGACATTTTTCAAGATCTCTGACACAAAGGTCCAGCCGATTGTTACGTGGAGAACGTTCGAAGAGCCCACTGTCTTACGGAATACGGTGACCGTCAGGGAGACCTCTTCACATAGCGAGTTCTTGTACTGACTGCGGCGGGAAGAAGTCTCGTTCACTCACGAAAGGACTCGTGAGCGCGAACTGAGAAAATGATTTACAGCTGGGTGGAGTTTAGTACAGCACGTCTCTCGTTGCACACTGCACGCTTAAGCTTCACACATAAGAGCTTCTCTCATGCACACACACATATATACACACAAACATCTCAGAGCCTTAATCAGTACAGTCTCATAGTTACAGATGTTCCAGGAGTGACCAGCAAGGACGACCAGCCACAAGTCACGCTTAGATCCCTCTCACTAGAAATGCTGGATCGGGACTACAACATGTCAGTCTGGACACACGCCTATACTGACGGGTCCGCAGACTCAGCAGTCAGGAATGGAGGAAGCGGGATTCTCATCCGCCACCCAGATGGCCGCATCACCACAAGCTCCATGCCTGCTGGACGACTATCCACAAACTTCAGGGCTAAAGTCAATGCTCTCCGAGAAGCTGCCATGCTCATTGGTAGAGAATCCCCCCTGCCCACACACGTCGTCTTCCTAACTGACTGCAGATCCGTCATCCAAAGCCTGCAGTCACCCAGTGAGCAGCTGGAAAGAGACACACAGCACCTTCTAGCTGCCCTCTCCTAACAGATGAAGGTTGCCGTACAGTGGATCCCTGCTCACTGTGGTCTCACAGGAAACGAAGAGGCAGACAGACTGGCCAAGTCTGGCAGCAGAAAAGAGCAACCCCAGCAGGCAGTCTCCTACACAGAAGCCAAGACTGGTAAAACATCAGTACAAGACAATCTGGACGGCGCAACACAATCCCCCATCTAACGACCAGATGCCACAGCTCCAGCGTTATGAACAGACCACCATCTTCAGACTACGAACTGGACACTGCAGACTGCGTGCCCACCTGTGCCGCCTTGGGCTGTCACACTCACCAGACTGTCCGTGCGGAACAGCCCCTCAAACCCCGGAACACATTCTGCAGTCCTGCCCCCTCTTCAAAGAAGCAAGGACACAACACTGGCCGAACGGAGCCACACTGGCAGAGAAACTCTGCGGCAGCAAAACAGACCTCTTGAAGACCACTGCTTATATAAAGACCACAAACCTAATCATCTGAGGCGGAGTCCAGAACAGGGAACGCAGAAGAAAGAAGAAGACTGAACCTCTATTATGACGGAACCAATCAAAAATCAGAACGTAATTTAATTTATATTAATTTAATTCAATTTATCGCCTGATTACTGTTTTAAAACCGGCTGAGAAGAATCTAGAAGTATCGAGTACCCGCCCGCTGACTCTGGGCGCGTTATCTAACTCCTTCTAATCGTAAACAACCCCTATCCGACAGAGCGACTTGCACTAGATTTCCGTCCGGGAGACTCAGACCTTGACCCAGATCCGGTCCTACTCTGCCCGGGACATTTTTGAGCTGCCCTGGATTTCCGGGGCTGAAAAAAAGTGCATGTCTCCTTAATTAACCGATTCGTTTCTTTACTCAGCCCCTAATATGATGGTTTTGTTTCATCCACTTTCCATCTCACGTGTCAAGATGATTTTTTTATGAGTGTGCGGGAAGCATGCCAGGGACCGCTTACCGGCGCTGGCTGCCCGGCCAGAAATTATGGGGTTGACATAATGTTGAAGTGGATGTGACCTTGTGTGTGTGTGCACGAGAGAAGCTTATAATTATGCGCGAAGCTTGAGAGTGCAGTGTAACACCAAAGAAGCGCTGTAATAAACTCCATATGGTTATAACTTTTCTACGCGCTCTTCAAACTTTTCTCTCACGTAACATGTATTCAAACAAAGACAAGTTGACATGTTTATTCAAGAGTGGAACGATATTGTGGGAAACAAAGAACGATACACACATTACAGGTCGTTCAAAACGATATTTAACGAAATCTTGATATGCACGCTTACCAACCACCAATTCAGGGGCTCTTATGCCATAAGCTAAGGGCCAGGATGTTACCAATAAATGCCAATACAGCCCATTATAACTATAAGAATGATCTCAGCCAGCAATACTGCCCTCTGTGTATTAACCAAATCAAAGACGAAAAACATATCTTGTTTGCTTGTCCACTATATATATACATGTAGAATTGCCAGAGGAAAATATGAAATAACTGCTGTGTCAGGAAATCTCGTTGGAAATTTTATTGCACTGATCAGAAGACATGACAAACAAACCATCACTTCAACAGCTCTCTTTGT
Source organism: Batillaria attramentaria (assembly GCA_018292915.2). Taxonomy (NCBI): domain Eukaryota; kingdom Metazoa; phylum Mollusca; class Gastropoda; family Batillariidae; genus Batillaria; species Batillaria attramentaria. The sequence goes on from JACVVK020000257.1 coordinate 184,129, forward strand.
GTACCATGCGCTTAAAATTTGATCTAAACATATTGAACCTGTGTGAGACGCGGATGTAATTTTGTATATATATATATATATAATCTCACAATAAAGTCACATTATGCAACCAGCTACTCTGATTCTGGGGGATGGCCTCTCTCTCTCTATCTCTTGGTGCATGTGTGTGTGGACATGTGTGTTTATATTGGTGTGTGTGTGTGTGTGTGTGTGTGTGTGTGTGTGTGTGTGTGTGTGTGTGTGTGTGTGTGTGTGCGAGCTCAGTCCAAATTTATAATCTGCAGGTGTCGTACAGAACAGTACACATGTAGAATGTACAGCCAAATATCACTTTATATTATATATAATATAAACTAGGTGCAAATATTATTTGCACCTAGTTTAGTGGAAATATCCATCCTGAAGCAGTGGGAATAAAAGTTGAACACTGTCATACATTTTATATATATATATTATCAACCAATGTGCAGATTTACTAAGCAAACCAGTCCAAAAAATAAAACATGTAATGTGTAATGTGACCATATGTAATGGTCGCGCCACCATCTTGTTGATATGAACATCTACACTTATGAAAAACAGGGCTGCAAGACTGGCAAACCGACATCTTTCAAAACCACGTGGTTTTATCGGAAGGGAAACCCACACCGGAATGCGATACATCATGAATGACGCGTACGCAACTGCTTTCCCGTGATTCCCACTCTGTTAAAACCGGTAACTCTTGAATCCGCCTACGTGCAGACTTGCAAAGGAAAGGCTTTAAAATCACAGATGTAATTTTGAGAGAAAGTGGTATGGCCTTGTGTGTGAGCTTGAATTTCTTTTAGAATGCTGTGTTTCTTCCAGTAGGAGGCATCCATGACAGATGCCCCACACTCTGAAGAGTTAACTGGCTTCACCAGTGTGAATACATGTACACACGTCCCTTCAGTATGCTAGAGTGTAAACATGTTTCACACTCACTGTGTGTACACGCATGTCTCTTAAGATGATTAGACTGACCAAAAAATATTGCACACACAAACGTAAAGAGATAAGACGCACCGCCGCACGCTGACACCGCTGCTTGCGAGTGTCGCAATCGCGGCCATCTTACTAATACCAGAACTCAGAGGCTCTGTGTATAGGACGCCTCGTTCGGAATACAAAGTTCTTTAGAAAGACGTCATCAGAAATGTGACGTAAGATAAAGCGGACCAATGCTATGCGCGCTATGTAAACAGCTGATAGCGTCTGGCCAATGCTATGCGCGCTATGTAAACAGCTGGCACCTCCAGGTACTAGCAACATGGCGCGCAGCGGCGTCACTTTTCCGGCACCGCGGTGCGTCTATCTCTATACGTCTGTGATTGCACACTCTCCACATTCAAATGGTTTCTCCTCTGTGTACATATGCAGGCGCACCTTTAAAGTTAGTGGAACTCAAAATAAAAGATATTCTACAAACTGTACATTTCAATAATTTCTCTCCTGTGTGTGTACATGTGGTCCTTTTTTGCATGGCCAGATAAGACAGAAAACTGCTTCACATGGTGTGCATTTAAATGGTTTCTCCCCTGTGTGTGTGTTCAGGTACCTTTAGACTGGTAGAACTCCTTGAAGATGCATCACAGTCTGTACATTCAAACTGTTTCTCCCCTGCATGTTTACGCATGTGTTCCTTCAAACGGTCAGAACGAGTAAAAGATGCCCCACAGTCTGCACACAGAAATGGCTTCTCCCCTGTATGTTTACACATGTGTTCCTTCAAACGGTTAGAGCGAGCAAAAGATACCCCACACTCTGTGCATACAAATGGTTTCTCCCCTGTATGTTTACACATGTGGTCCTTCAAACGGTTAGAGCGGGTGAAAGATGCCCCACACTCTGTACATACAAATGGTTTTACACCTGTGTGTTTATACATGTGTGCATTTAAACCAGATTTGTGAACGAAAGATGCCTCACACTCGGTACATTCAAATGGTTTCAGCCCTGCATGTATTTTCATATGAGTCGTTAAACTGCTTTTTACAGCAAAAAAAGCTCCACACTCCGTACATTCAAATGGCTTCTCCCCTGTGTGTGAGCGCATGTGTTGCTTTAAAAGGCTAGCACATCTAAAAGATAACACACACTCCGTACATTTCAATGGTTTCTCCCCTGTGTGTTTGTACATGTGAGCCTTTAAACTTGACCTCTGACTAAAAGATGCCCCACATTCTGTACATCCAAATGGTTTCTCCCCTGTGTGTGAGCGCATGTGCACCTTTAAACTGAATTTGTGACGAAAAGATGCTCCACACTCTGTGCATTCAAATGGTTTCTCCCCTGTGTGTGCACGCATGTGTTTCTTTAAAAGGCTAGAACATCGAAAAGATAACACACACTCTGTACATTTAAATGGTTTCTCCCCTGTGTGTCTTAACATGTGTGCCTTTAAATTCCTAGAACACCTAAAGGATGCTCCGCACTTTGTACAACCAAACAGTTTATCTCCTGTGTGTGTGTTCATGTGTTCTTTCAGATAGACAGAACGTGTAAAAGATAACCCACACTCTGTACATTTGAATGGTCTCTCCCCCGTGTGTGTGCGCTTGTGTCGCTGTAAATGGCTACGACATCTGAAAGATGCCCCACACTCTGTACATACAAATGGTTTTACACCTGTGTGTTTATACATGTGTACATTTAAACCAGATTTGTGAACGAAAGATGCCTCACACTCGGTACATTCAAATGGTTTCACCCCTGTGTGTATTTTCATATGAGTCTTCAAACTGCCTTTCACAGCAAAAGATGCTCCACACTCTGTACATTCAAATGGTTTCTCCCCTGTGTGTGAGCGCATGTGCTGCTTTAAAAGACTAGCACATCTAAAAGTTAACACACACTCCGTACATTTCAATGGTTTCTCTCCTGTGTGTTTGTACATATGAACTTTTAAACTTGATCTCTGACTAAAAGATGCCCCACATTCTGTACATCCAAATGGTTTCTCCCCTGTGTGTGAGCGCATGTGCACCTTTAAACTGAATTTGTGACGAAAAGATGCTCCACACTCTTCACATTCAAATGGTTTCTCTCCTGTGTGTGTGCGCATGTGTTTCTTTAAAAGGCTAGAACATCGAAACGATAACACACACTCTGTACATTTAAATGGTTTCTCCCCTGGGTGTCTTAACATGTGTGCTTTGAAATCCCTAGAACACCTAAAGAATGCTCCACACTTTGCACAGCCAAACAGTTCATCTGCTGTGTGTGTCTTTCCAGGTCCAGAATATCCAGACAGCAGTGACAGTGATGTTCCACTGGGTTCTAGCTCCTCACAAGACACAGGTTCAGTCTGGAATTCCACACTGACACCATCAGATGGCTGAACCCCAGATGTGAATCCAGTCTCTGGCTCCTGTTTGATGTTAGGGTTTGGGTTAATCTCACAGTCCACGTCAGCACAGTATGTGTGGTCCGACACAACCCCTGATGTAGTGCTGACACTCAGCTCCTGCTTGATGGTAGGGTCTGCTGTAATCCCACAGTCTACACCGACATCGTGTACTGGTGAAACACTGGTCATTGCTACATCTGTTTCTTGCTTGATGTTGGGGAGTGATTGAATCCCACAGTTTACACTGACATCGTGTAATGGTGAATCACTAGCCATTGCTTCATCTGCTTCTTGCTTGATTGTGGGGAAAGCTATAGTCTCACTGTCCACACTCACACCGTATCCTGGTACAACACCCTGTGTGACGCTCACTGTCTCCTGTTTCACCTGAAGACGGCCTGTCTCTGTCCTACAATTGTTGACTGTATCTGCCTTCACACTGCCAGTAACATGTGTTTCTCGTTTTATCTGAAGACAGTTGGTATGTGTAACTGTGTGTGTATGGTCACCACATTGTCCCTCATCCTCATGACCAAGTGCTGCCCACTCAAACCCTGTGTTCTCTGCAGAGAAAGGAAACTTGCAGTTAGGGTATATTCAGTTGGATGCAAGAAAATACATGTACACAAAAAAGGATTTTTTCGAAAGAAACTAAAGAGGCACAAGCCTCCATGGCTCCCTTGTGACAAGGGTCAACGTCATTCCTGTAAAGCTCTTATCACTATCGATCATACCAAGTAAGGTGTCTCTGGTGTTCGGAGTTCCTGGCAATATTACAATTTTCCCCAAAACAGTTTGTACGGCCTTGACCTTGGGTCAAGACCGTGTGACAAATAAATGTCTCCAAAATACATTTTATACATTTTATTTTTGTCGCTTTTCTGTATACAACTGGCCTTTACAGACTAAACAATTCCGATTTGGTCAGTTCAGTTACTTTGTGAAATTGTACATGCGTGCACTCAAACCACTCCACTCTCGGCTGCACAGTTATAGCGCGCGGTGTCAAGGTTACCAGTGTGTACTGTCAGTAGTGCTATTATTAGAATGTGAGCAGACAAGAGAGTGGGTGGGGATGGGCCGGTGACAACCGACTATGTTTCCACTGATACCGCTGTGATTTTCGGATGAAGGCAGCTTTAAACAAGGGTATCGGCTGGCAAAACTCCTAGGAGGATCACTAGTACTGTCTGTGAGTCCACCAGAATGGCCTTGTTGCCGATTCTCGTTATAGCGCGTGAACATGCGTGAACGTGCGCGATTTTGGACCGAGACAAGGCTTGATAGACTCGGCATGTGGGCTACTCGAGTCACACACAATGCCGCACTACCACTGCGTTGCGATCGGCTGCCAAAATGGCTCGAGAAAATCAGATAAGCTGGAGAAATTCCCAGAGACGGTCTTACCTAATGGTGAGATCGTTCAGTTTGAGCCCTTTTCTTCAAAAGTTTCAAGAAATTTGTGGACAAAAGCGATTCGAAGGCAGAACGCCGACCCGTCTCGGTGGCCTAGTGTGTGCAGCCGCCATTTCGTCGGGAACAAGCGGACAAATTCTGTCCCGGTACCTACATTGTTTGAACACAATCGTTATGGAACCAAAAATCAAGAAAGAAAGACTTTCATTTCCAAGCAAAAGTTCAGTTCGCACTGATAAACAGCCAAAGTGCTTGAATAAAAATTAGTGGCAAGCCACAAGTCACAGGTCGACTTGACCTTTATGACACCGCCTACCTCTCGGTTGAAGCGACTGCCGATCTGCTTCAAGGGCTAGAGCGATAAGCTGCGCTTTTGTGTAGCCACTTAAACGCACGCCCCTGTCTTTCAGATATTTTTTTCAGTTCAGGAACTTTCATTGATTTAATTTTATCACGAACATCTTCGCCGGTCGAAACGCTCACGTTGCTCGCCATCGCATGCGTAGCCCACCTCAGGTGGACCGTTCGCGTCTCCGGCGCTGGAGAGCACCCGACTCTTCGGAACCGGCAACAGCGGTATTGAGGGAATTTACTTTATTTAGTAGTATTGTGTAAAGAGCATGTACATGTATTGGACATTGCCTTACCATGTGTGGGCTCCCCTGCCAGGTCCATCTCCATGTTATAAACCTCCGACATTACCAGATGCGTTCACCCGTGCCCCGTCGAGCCTGGAGAAGAACACACACTAACATTAGTCATACCAGGCCGCAAAATACTTTTCAAAGCAGGGAACAATCTGGACACTCCACTTTAAAAAGTTTTGGCCCACTTAAAATGAAGTAAATAAACAATCAGTCCAAACTCAAGGAGGTTAGTGTGCCAAAAACCAAATCCGGGCCACATTCATTTAACTCTCAGCAGTTCTTTCCCTTGAATTTCGATCCCACATGATCGATACACACAAGAGCTGACTGTAGTAAAAGATTTCCCTGTAAAAATGTTTTCTTGCCTGTATTTCATTAAAATAAGGATGTCTATGGCGTGCGAAAAAAAATACAAAGTTCTTACGTAAAACATTATTTAGAAGCACCTCAAAGAGCTACACTGCGACACTCCCTTAATCCGCCATCTTGAAAATTCGCAAATTTGTTTATTCTTCACCGACACCTGTTTTGCGCCCACTGTGAGTTCGTCTGAGGACTCTGATAGTGATATGTGTGACATATAATTGTGTTTTCAGGAAAACAGGCACTGTCTCCTGGATTTCCATTCTAATGGATGATGTGAATGCATGGTCTGCTCTCACCTGTTCATAACATGATAAATACAGTGCGTTTTGTCAGTGACAGCTGAGCCTGCAGTAAACAGCTCAAATGCCTCAAAGTTTTATCAAAAATGTATGGTGAAAAATTGTTTTATGAGGGCTTTAGTATGTTGTCATTCAAGTGATCCTGTTTTGGGCATTGATGACAGGTGTTAATTACTCTCTTGTAGCGCCTAGTATGAATGTTGTACAAATAAGCCCATAATTATTTGATATGTTGCAAAACAGATTGTATTTTATGTACAATAATAGTTTAGCATAAGTAATTTCATAACATGGAATTTTTGTTCTCTGAGTTTTTTTTCATTTTTGTGTTTTGTCTGGGAAAAATCTATTTTTAGCAACAATTAAAGGTCACCATGCTTACCTCAAGTAGAAAGGTGCCAAAGTTTTAAGTATCACAGGAAAGAGCAAACGTTTCTGAGCTGACTGATATGCAACATGACCGGATTGGTAAATAATACAATGCATAAAGGTGACTTGAAGAAAAATATCCGAAAAACAATAAAAAGTACCCTGGAAGGCAAGGACTGTTGAGAGTTAAAGAAGGTAAATGACTACCTAGAATTAACCCGTTAGTAAAAGGAATAGGCCTATAGGGCTCCTGCTAACCACTGAACAGCAGCGAAGGGGCTTAGCTAACTGAATGCACCTTTGAGTATTCTCAGTGCTAAGTACCCACAAGTTTTATAATGGTTCGGGAGGAACGGAAGACTTGTTACCGGACCCCTTGTTACTTTTAGAAGACTCGCTGCCTCGAGAGAAAAGGCAGATGATGGTTCGTACTCGTACACACACAAATCATACACAACAACCACACCTACGGTTTCTCTTGAGGAGAACGATGTTCACGGCAAACTCTGCAAGAAAAATCAGAGACACGAGCGGGCAGACTGCAACTTGGATCGGATGTAAAGGACGGAGACGGTCGCTACATCGTCCACGCCATCTTGAAATAATCTGTACCAAGGGAAATTATACACCTCAGGCCGTGCAGCGGTTGCTTCCCTTGAATTGGGTATGTCTGATATGATGGGGCTGATCTGCCCGCACCATTTGTATCAGAGAAATCTTGGTATAAACTCCATTCTGAAATGCTATCACAAAAGATCCATTGATCTACAACTCTGTGTGTGTGTGTGTGTGTGTGTGTGTGTGTGTGTGTATTGTAATTCTTAACTGTTTTTACATAAAGCATGTCACACTGCTCACAAAAAGAAGAGGTAAACACAAACACACAACACATATTTCAGGCATTCAAATGGTTTCTTGGTCTCCGTTTTTGCATACATATACCACTTACATACATCATTACATCATGCATACTTTATAGATTTTCAAATGACACAGACATCACTTTCAAAACAGTTGGCTATAACTTAGAATAAGGGATCTGCAACTTTCTATTTTTATACTCTACTCAGTAACATGAGTAACAAATTACAGAGTGACTTGTTTCTACCGGTCAAAGGGAAGTGACCTATGTTAGCATACTTACATAGTTGCAAAGCTCACAGGCCAGCTCTGGCACGTTACCTCCACAATCACAAACTCTTTTATTTTGTTACTTTGCTTTCAGTTGTTCGCTTCCTACTACATTATTCTGAAAGCATTTTAAAATCATGTACGTAATTTTGAGTGAAACTTGAACATTAGGAGCATTTACTTAAAAGGGGGGTCAATATCTGGAGATCATTTCAAAGAGGACGCAGGAAACTAAACTATAAACAATGAAACACAGCATAATAACTGCCCTTATTCAGTAATATCACCAAGTATCAAGTATGTGTATTTGTATTTTGATTTTTTTAATAATATTTTCCCAACATGGTCAAACACCCAGCACACAAGTTCCATCAGTAGGGAAAAACTGTCAGCACCCCCCCCCCCCCCCCCCCCCCCCCCCCCCCCCCCCCCCCCCCCCCCCCCCCCCCCGGTAGTGTAGTGGTTCGCACTTCAGACCATGGACCAGGAGACCCGGGATTGAATCCTAGCCGAGGCAAGCGGGATTTTCTTACCTAGCTCCTACCCAGAGCGGGTGTGCTATGGGCCCAATGGGGAGGCTGTTGCCTCACAGCCGAGATTCACCCACTTGGGTGCGACTTTGGGGGTGCTTCCCTTAGTATGATGTGTCTTATGATGTGGATGATTACACGGCCGGCAGCGCAGGTGCCGTAGTTCCCGGGCCTGGTGAACGCCGGGAAATTTATGACAGGAATCTTGGAATGCAGCCCTGTCCCACAGTCCCAAACCACACCGACCTCCATGGCATCATCTCACTATCATCCTCATCTCCTTCCTCATGCATGATAAAAAAAATTGCCCCAACTTTCGAATTCTCCGTGGATTCCACCCATGACCTGGGAGGAACACCACTGGCAAAAAGAGTTGGGGCAGCAAAAAAAAAAAAAAAACCCTGTTGTGTTTTAAAAAAAAATCTACATGTACACTCTGTACATTAACCTCCCTGTACATCATGGGTGCAGATGCACCCACACTTTCATTCAAACATGCAAAGCTCAATCAATTTTCACACTAGATCCACAAAACTTCATGACTCTGTCAATCAGGGTGTTGGTGAGGTGCTCACCAAAACTTGTGAGATTTTGTTTGTAAATAAACAAGTAAATAAACATGGGTACAAAACCACCTATACTTTTAAAGAAGGAAAAAAAACTGTCCCAGTACAAAATAAGTAAAAAAAAACCCTCTATTTCATGAAACTTTATGACTTGTATCGCATTTCTGTATACAACAAGCGTATACAGACCATCACATTAGTGTGCATGTAAGCAATTCTGATTTAATTCCATTTAAGTTCTTCTTTAAAAGGGTGGGTGAGTATGCAGCCACGATGTATGGTAAAACATAATGCATTTCCACAAAAGAATTGATGCATTTCCACCCCTGATGTACAGAGCGCAAGTCTCTAGGTGAAGTACGGCGAAGGTTAATGTGGTATCTCCATATTGTGTGTGAGCATGGGTTTCTTTAGATTGCTGTGTTTCTTCAAGTAGGAGGCATCCATGCTCCACTCTCCGAAGATTTAACTGGCTTTACCAGCGTGAGCACATGTCCCTTCAGATTGCTAGAGCGAGTTTTAACATGTTTCACACTCATTGTGTGTACACACGTCTCTTAAGATGGCTAAACTGACCAAAAAATGCTGCACACTCTCTGCATTCAAATGGTTTCTCCTCATTCAAATGGTTTCTCCCCTGTGTGTGCACATGTGGTCCTTTAAATGGCTAGACTGACGGAAAGATACGCCACACTGCATGCACTTAAATGGTTTCTCCCCTGTGTGTGTACGCATGTGGTCTTTTAAATGGCCAGACTGACGGAAAGATGCTCCACACTGTTTGCACTTATATGGTTTCTCCCCTGTGTGTGTGCGCATGTGTGTCTTTAGATTGCTAGCACCCCTAAAAGATGCACCACATTCTGTACATACAAATGGTTTCTCCCCTGTATGTTTACGTATGTGGTCCTTCAAACGGTTAGAACGACTAAAAGATGCCCCACACTCTGAACATTTAAATGGTTTTTCCCCTGTGTGTGAGCGCATGTGTACCTTTAAACTGCATTTGTGATTAAAAGATGCTCCACACTCTGTACATTCAAACTGTTTCTCTCCTGTGTGTGTGTGCATGTGTTGCTTTAAAAGGCTAGAGCATCTAAAAGATGACACACACTCTGTACATTTGAATGGTTTCTCCCCTGTGTGCGTATACATATGTGCCTTTAAACTGCATCTGTGACTAAAGGATGCCCCACATTCTGTACATTCAAATGGTTTCTCCCCTGTGTGTGAGCGCATGTGTACCTTTAAACTGCATTTGTGACTAAAAGATGCTCCACACTCGATACATTCAAATGGTTTCTCCCCTCTGTGTGTGCGCATGTGTTCCTTCAAATGGACAGACCGTGTAAAAGATAACACACACTCTGTACATTTGAATACTTTCTCCCCAGTGTGACTAAACAAATGTGTCTTTCCAGGTCTAGCATGTCTAGACAGCGGTGACAGTGATGTTCCACTGGGTTCTAGCTCCTCACAAGACTTAGGTTCAGTCTGGAATTCCACACTGACACCATCAGATGGCTGAACCCCACGTGTGAATCCCGTCCCTGGCTCCAGCTTGATGGTAGGGTTTGAGTTAATCTCACAGTCCACATTGGAACAATGTGTATGGTCCGACACAACCCCTGATGTGCTGACACTCGGCTCCTGCTTGATGGTAGGGTCTGCTGTAATCCCACAGTTTATACTGACATCATGTACTGGTGAAACACTGGTCATTGCTACATCTGCTTCTTGCTTGATGTTGGAGAGTGGATTAATCTTACTGTCAACACTCACACCATATCCTGGTACTCCACCATGTGCGATACTCACTGTCTCCTGAAGACAGCCTGTTTCTGTTCTACAAGAGTCGACTGTATGATCTGCCTTCACACTGCCAAAAGCATGTGTTTCTCGTTTAATCTGAAGACAGTTGGTATGTGTAACTGTGTGTGTATGATCGCCATGGTGTCCCTTGTCCTCATGACCAAGTGCAGCTGACTCTGTCTTCTCTGCAGGTAAGAAGAAAAAAACGCATTCAACAACACACTAACTATCACAGACACTCAAAGGTTACTAGGTTTCACCAAAGCTAACACAGCACACACAGTGACATGAACCGTACACTTAGCTCAGCTGGTAAGTTTGCCCTCGAGGGGGTGCAACTGTACCCCAGCCATTCACAGATGGAGCAGATGTACCCGAGCTACCCACTCAACGAGCAACTGCCCCCTTGCTGCAAAGGCCCCAGGGTGATTATACCCTAACCTTCAACCTGACCTTAAAAAAGCGCTAATTATCACTCAGATCTAGCAGATCTTGTGGTCACAAGATATACCATGTATGTGTCGCAGCACACTGAACAATGCCTTAGGGCCGCTGCTACACGTTGCCAGGATTGGTACTTGCAGGGCTGGCAACGCTGGCAACCCTAATTAAATCGCTGGCGGCCAGCTGGCAAATCCCCCTTGCCGGCGCTGGCGCGGGAATAGAAAGCCGTTCTATTTTTCCTGGCAGCCAGCTAGCCACAGGCAGCCCGTACAGCCAACTGACCAATCACTGCCCAAACCTTGCAACGCCGCAGGCTGCATGTGCCGCGGAACACTTGCCCGCCAGCAGGCAGCCGAGTACGGCAACATGCAGACTGGCAGTCGTGTAACCGTGGGCTTTACCGTGCATAGGCTCCTCTGCCACGTCAATCTCAATCTTGACAAAATCTGACATCCCAGCTGGGTCCATCCTTGGCCTGCCAAGCCTGGAAAACAATTAACACACACATTGGTCACACTTGCCCATGGCAGTTGCCTCCATAAGACAATCGCAACTTTTGAAGGGAAAACACACACACACACACACACACACACACACACACACACACACACACACACACACACAATATTGAAAAAAAAAAAAAGGTAAGGATTCGATGTTGGATACATTCACCACTAAACTAAATCCACTGTCAGTTTTCGCCATCATTTGTGTGTGTGTGTGTGTGTGTGTGGGTGTTTCCTCTCCTTCTTCTTCTTCTTCTGATTGACGACCACCTTCAGTCTTCTGAAAATTCTGTCGTTTAGTTAGGGTTCTGCGCATGAGGGCAGATGAAATGATAATGGCCCAATGGGGTCTTTGGGCTTGTAAACCCTTGTTCCGCAAAGACTCTCAAACCTAAATCACGAAAGAGTTTTACCCGGGTGTCGTAAGTGTTGAAAACAGAGCAACTCGTGACGAAATCCGCTCAAAGAGAGACTATGATGACATCTGCAATATTAGCAACACAGACCGGGTGCACTGTAGCTGAGATCCATTTGAAATAAACACGCAAACTGGTACGCCTTGCTTCTGTGGCCATTTTCATTTCCTACGAAGTTGTCTCCCTTTCCACCTACTCTGTGTGTGCGTGTGTGTGTGCGTGTGTGTGTGTGTGTGTGTGTGTGTTATGACACGGTAACAGAGACTAACCGGTATTTTCAGGCTTTTCACTTTCAGTTTTCCCTTCTTTAATCAGAGACATACATAATATACGATGAAGAACGTACCTTGTACCTGTCTTGGTGTCCCTCTGTAGAAGGCAGAAAGTCTATCTAAATGGCGCGTTTTCTAAGGAAGGTATTGTTAAACTCGGTGTGCCCCAGGGCTCTATCCTTGGCCCAATTTTCTTTTGTTTATTCATCAATGATATGCCCCTCTCACTCTCTAACCCTAACGTAAGCTGTGATATGTTTGCTGACGACTCCACGCTCCATGTGTCGGATGTGCACGAGTTCAAAGTAAATGAAGTATTGCAGCAGAGCCTCACTGAAGTCTCTCAGTGGTGTAAGGTCAACCACATGGTAATTAGTACCACCAAAACCAAAAGCATGCTCATAACAACGCGCCAAAAACAACAACGCAAACTTTCCCCTCTACGGTTGTCAGTTGGATCAGAGTCCATCGAGCAAGTCTCAAACCACCGTCTACTTGGTGTCATAATTGACGACCAACTAAAGTGGGAAACGCATGTTGATGGTCTCTGTAAGTTATTATCAAAAAATCTATTCTTGCTATCTAAACTAAGTCGCTTAGTTAGTCATGACACCTGCAAGCTCTTCTTTCATGCCCACGTGCAAAGTCACCTGGATTTTGCGTCTACTCTGTGGGACGAGTGCAGCGAAAATCAGTTCAAAAAGGTAAACTCCATTCACCGGCGCGCTGTCAAACTCTTACACTCGGGTAATTCTAGTACTGACCAAAAGTTTAAAATCCTCAAACTTCTTCCCCTAAAACAGCATCTGGAATTTAACAAATGCTTACTAATGCACAAAATTGTCTACTGCAAAGCCCCAACATATCTTCATCAACTGTTTAATTTCAAACACGATAAACAACACAACACAAGGAACAGTCTGCTCCCAGTGCCTCGTCCAAGGGTTGATATCTACAAATGTAGCCTGTCTTTCTCAGGGGCATCCATATGGAACTCTTTACCACTAAGTATCCAAAACATTTCCAAATTCACTGACTTCAAACAAATTCTACACGACACGCTCATCTGACCATGTAGGTAGAAATGTGTTATATGCATGTTTTCGAATGTTAGTGACGACTTTGAAGTTCTTACTTGGCATACAGCCAATACCATCCACAAATGCCACGTGTGTTTTGATTGTTTATCATGTCTACTTTTCTCTTCTTCATTTCTTTTAGATAGTTAATACTTTTGTTTGTCTTTTTTCTCTCCCCCCCCCCCTTTTTCCCCCTTGTTTTGATGTTGTCTTTTTACCCTTTAACGTAGACTAGCAGGACAGCTTGTAAGACAGGCAGTAATGCCTAAATGCTTTATCCTGAATAAAAACGTTTCATCATCATCATCTGTAATCGAGGATGTGACTTCCCCGATCACTCATGGGTTACCCGAACTACCTGATACCAAAGATCTGATTCCATATGTTTCCAAGATCTTTGCTGATACCAAAGACATGAGTGCTGTGGCCATCCCTGTATGTGTTGTGGCTTACAATACGAGTACACTGGCATACGTGCATGATGTCTAGTAGTAAATCTCATGTCCCCGAACACTCATGGGTGTCTTGCAATGAACATTATGAACAATCTAAACATGAACACATACGCTGACGTTATTAAAATTAAAAATAATTTTTATTAGATATTATCGGAATGGCGACGAAAAGATATCAAACGGTGCAATACATTTGTAAATATGAAAGAAGAAAAAAATCAAAAATATAGATGGCCCACATGGGGGTCGAACCCACGACCTCCGCGTTATCAGCACGGCGCTCTAACCAACTGAGCTAATGGGCCGCTCTGGTCATCACGGAACAAATAAAATCCATATACCTAAAGCATGTAATTGCTTCTTATCTGCATTTGTGTTATATGTTCTTCAAAAGTATTTGTTAATAACTGGAAATCAATAACTTATCCTGTGCTTTTTAACCTGTTTTGGAACTGAACCTTGTGCCTTCCGCAAGCACGCTTAGAGTGAAAGGTTTGTTCATTGGTCTAAACGGACCAACCACTGCTCTCGATACATTTTTGTCACGATCCCGCCATAGAGAGGAAGTGCCAAGGACGCTGCCTCAACTTGTTTTCGGAAAGTATTTTCTGAACCCATGGTTTGCCCCATCCTTCAAGTGTGGTAGCATCATCGGTGTCGTCGTCGTTATCTGACAATGGCTCGTGTCTTTGGTGTCGGTGTTGGCCTGTTCCTGATCGCATTCGTATGGACATTCTGCATTCTCTTCTGCTTGCTTCTTACAAGAGCCTCCACAAACATTTCGTGAGTAAACCTGCACTGGTTAGAAGTATGCTCGCAGGTTGTCGTCGTGCATTTAGACAGCATGAATTTTCTTCTTTTTTTTAAACAGTGCAAAACGATGACAGTCAGCAGAGACAGGGAATTCACCATAGATTGCAAAATACATACATGTACCCCACTGTAATAGCAGCTCGCGAAAGCTTACAAGAAATCAGACATACGCATGTGTCTCTGAAGAAATGGAGAGAGAGCTTGAAAAAGCTATAACGGGGAATAGTTAGACGGCCAACTTCTGTTATTAACTTATGTTCGTGCATGGAAGCTATGAAAACTTAATCTGAAACTGTGTTCTTCTTTTCAGAAAGCTTGGTCCAGTGCTGATACTGTTTGCTGGCCTGTTTACTGGAATCTTGGTGGTTATACCCAGGGAGCCTCAGTTTCCAACAGAAAATGAACAAGCTGTGGTGAGTTGTCTACTGCTGACACTTGCTCTTTAACTGACTTTAGTGGGCGCACTATAAGTACATACAGCACACCCAAACACACAGACACAAAGTTTGAGTTTGAACTAGCAGTGTGCATAAGAACCGTTAGATAGGAATTTAATTATGGCCCTTTCATATTTGTACCCTTTCAAACCTAGCAAACAACTTACCTAGTACTGAATTTTTGTTCATCAGATGTTTTCTCTTGATTCATCTTTGTAGTTCATATTGCTATTATCTTTTTTTAAAAAAATGATGCCTTTTTTAAAAGACAGACACTTGCCTCATTTCCTGAGGGTTACATGCACACACACCACAAAACGAGGAAACAGTCTTGATGTGCATATTCATTTTCTTCAGATGTTCACTAGCCAGTTTCTTGAAACTGTGTTTCAGGTATATGACTACACGATAATCTACCGCAATGTGATCATCGCTGCACTTGCGCTGTTTATCATCATTGGGCTGGTCATGTTCCTTGTCAAGCACGCCATGGAACCAATATATGCTAAGAGAATACGCAGGTTGCGCCCATGAACTCAGCTGTGAAAATGGTGAATGTGTGAGTTGAGAACATGTCTGTGATAACGATCATCAGTGGTGAACATTCTTGCAGCTGATGGGGGAAGACTGAGTTGGTAGAATGGTGCGTGTACATGTAGAGTGTTGGATCACAAGTGCTCAGGTTGTGAGTTTGAGTTTTGGAAATGGTGAATGCGAAAGCTGTGAGCGTGTTTACGATAGTGATCGTCTTTGTCGAAAATTCTTTTAGCAGATGGGGAAGCCAGTTCCTGTAGAGCATCGAGCTGTCAGTGCGTGGGTCATGGGTTTGATTCCCAGTTGAGAGCCAAAAATGGCTTTCTTAGTTGCCGTGCCTTTAGCCTTTGCCATACCACCACGGACACGTGATTGTACGTGTATGAAATGTGTTTATGTCCAGTGTTTAAGAGAATGCATGTGATTCACATGCATGTTGTGTTCAGTGCTCAGCACTTTGAGCTAAGCAACTGGGAAAAGTGCCTACATATAATCCACACATTATTATTATCATTTTTGTTGTATTTATCATGATTCCATCTATGTACATTTGGTATGAGTTACTGTACATGTTTTGCAAGTCTGTGTGACTAGTTACTAAATTAATGTAAAATTTATTGTTATGCATGTAATAGTAAATTAGAGATTGTAGTTCTGTGACACAATCACATGAGTTGCGTTGGTAAACTTTTGCAGACTCTTTTGACGTGTGTGTGTGTGTGTGTGTGTGTGTGTGTGTGAGAGAGAAGCTTCAGCAACTTGTACATTAAACACTGTTTTTGTGAAATATTTGAGACATCACACACACACACACACACACCATTAAATGGAAGATGATGCACTTCTCAAAAAGCTTGAAAGAAACTTTAATAACTTACAACAAAATTTGTACCATACTTAAATTTCTGGTAAACTTTGATTATGTACATGTACAGTGTGTGCTCACACTGGTACACATAAATGCTACAAAAATCTATAACCAAACAAAATGGCACATAACCCATTTATTTCAAAATTCACAAACGGCATCATCAGTTAATGGTCATTCTGCCTCTACCACAACAAAAGCAAATGGAGTTATTCTAGAAACAATACAAAAGCATACATGTACATTTCCATACAAAGTATGAAAGAAAAGGAGTGTGTAAGTGCTTTTAGATACAGATCTTTTTACAAAAGAAAAAAGATAATTGGAATTGCATTTTTGAAAGAGGATTCCACTTGCTTAAATTTCATGGCTTCAAAAACCCTAGAAAATTTCTTTGAGTGGCATACACACACAAAAATGTGTTACCAGGCACTGTAATTCTAAAGGAATGTTTAAATTAAAATAAACTCAAATCCCAACATGTTCTCAGTGCAAATCCAGCAGAAACAGTAGTTAAAATCAGCCTACCCTATTCTCTGCCTCTCAAACACACACTCACACGCATGCACACACAAAAAACAACTGTCACTTAGACATTCTTTTTGACTTGAGATATAGTTATTTTTGCCATTTTTCACAGTGTTGGCACAAATTTCTTTGTAAGAAATCGCCTTCCATGGGCCATTGTGTAATCTGCTATACAATATCCACAACTGCCATTCACACTGCCACGTAATCCACACACTAGCCGTGATTAGCATCAGCAAATAAGCAGTGCGTAAGTTCTGCATTAGGTGGAAGCTAGCATATAAACATTTTCTTCATGAAAGCCACGAAAGTATGTACAGAAAATTGTGAAACCATCTGCGAACATGAACACAAAAAGACAACCTTGAGAACAAAAATAAGATTATCGCTTTTTCAATTTTCACCAGCAAATTAGGGTTTGCTCCCCACCCTGTGTGATTCACAATCCATAATTCAGGACACTGTAAACCACTGCCAAACACAACTATTACTCCCACTACCCACTCAATGACCCACACACTTTACTGGCACTCCTCAGATTTATTCTCATATTATCCTCATAATTTAAACATTGCAAGGTATGAATTAATATACTATGTCACTGTATGACTGAAAGCATGGCAGCAAGACTCTAAAGTCACTGTTTCAAACAAATAATGACTGCATTGAGCTTCAAGCTAACTATTCGTGACTATGTGATTCTGACTTCAGACATACAAAACAATTCACTCTCCCAACCCCTGCTGAATCTGCTGTTTATCGCTGGAAGGACTGAAAGTTTGATGCCCACGTACGAGGCACATAGGCCTGATTTCCAGAAATAGACACGGGGATCGCCTGCGTGGCACCATTGCTGGTTACGACGGAGATGTTGATTGGCTGAGCGCTGATCACCTGCTGCTGTGGCTGGGTGTTGGATGCGGCGGCCGCGGCAATCAAAGTGGCACCAGCACTGATGTGGGACGGGTGGGCTGTGAACTGGGTGTGGCCCAAGGCCTGGGTCAGGTGACTCAACTCGATTGTTGCCGGCTGCAAAGTTCCGTTTGGCTGCACCTATAAGACAGAGAACAAGTGATAACAATGGGATATTTTATCTGCGGGAGTGCTCCTGTTTTCAACTTCATCATAAAGCACAAATGATTCCACAAAATGAGAAATGCGCCTTGGCCCCAAGAGAAAAGAGTAAATGTAAAGCAATATCATCAATGTCAAAAAAAAAAAAAAAAGCTGAAACAAGCTGTTATGTAAACTATTACTCTACTGTTTTGGAAACTTAGATTTTGACACCCCCCCCCCCCCCTTCACCCAACACACACACACACACACACACTGCTGTCCTTTCACTACTAGAACTTGGATTACAAATAGATCACCTCTGGTAACAGAGAGAACAAGGTTACCGTATGCTCTACTGAATGACACCACAAAGTCTCGTTTTAAAGTGATCCGAAAAGCTCTGCACTCTGCCTTGCATAGGAATGTGTGAGTGTGCACACTAGCAATTTTGTATGCATCAGGGCTTAAAATACTTAAATAGTAACAGCGATCGTCAAATGTGTCAGGACCATGGTAGCCATTCGGGCTACCACCCTGAACAAAACTGGTAGCCCGAAAAAATTTCTGGAAGCCCGAATCGCAAATACAGGTTTTTTAGTACAGTACTCTGAATGAAAGAGTCATTCCACACACAGTGAGACACACACACACACACACAGAGTGACACACACACACAGGGGTGGCTGCTAGGTTCTGATTCATCTCAGAATTCCTGCTCGCCATTCGGGCTACCGCTACCGGAGCTTTCACTTGCCCGACGGTAAATTTGGTAGCGAAAGCAAGCGGGTGAGCGCATTTGACGATCGCTGTAGTAAGGCGTAAAATGGTCCATGATCCAAAAGGAGGGATAGTATCTAGCATTTAGTGATGAAGTGGCAAAGCCAGGAGCGCACATATATAATATATATATATATATATTTGTGTGTGTGTGTGTTATGCATAATTTCTGAAACTGCCCGTTTCATGAAATACGCACGAGTTTGCTCATTTCGTGAAATACGCAGCAAAATTGCGCATTTCATGAAACGGCCAAATTCATTGGCCATTTTATGAAATGAGCAAAACTTTTTAACATATTGCAAAGCAGACGTGTAATGCTAGGGGTTTCCAGGGGTATCCTCTTTTTTTAATTTCACTGAAATCTGTGTAAACTGGTGCATTTTGACATGATTTTTAAGTGTTTCTGAGGAGGAAACATGTTTTTCAGAGGAAAAGTTTTAGAATTAGACTAAAACTTGAGCAGCTTGATGCCTTTTGGCATGGTTTCAAGTGCTTCAGATGAGTAAACACACTTAGGAGGAAAATTTTAAGTCAAAGGTGGAAATCCGCCAACAGGTGGAAGATTTTAAGCCCTGAGGCAAGAGACAGAAAGAGAGAAAAAGACACTTACCTGTAACAAAGTCGGTGTGCCTCCACCAGCAGCAGCTGACAAGAGTCGACTCAGCTGAATGGTGTCTGGAGCGTGCACTGTGATGTTCGTGCCTCCGGGCCGATACTCCAGCGACTGCGTCAGCTCCGACATGGCCTGTGTGAGCAAGTCCGCCGCCTGAAGATTCTCCGCCATCCCGCTCGGGGCAGCGACCACCACGTCGTCGTAACGTTCGACAGCCACGCTGGTTCCATCCTCAGTCTGCACGACGGTGAGGTCGGCAATGAACTCGCCCTCTTTGCTCTGTGACTTGCGCCTCTCGGGAATGGCCGGGACCATTTCTGGATGGCATTTTCTCTGGTGCTGTTGAGGGTGAAAGCAAACATAAGGTTTTTTAATGTTTGAGATGGCAGAGAGTATTGATGGTATGAGGTGGGTTGTCTCCATGCACTGAAGTATAGGAAAAGCTATGCATGGGTGCAAGATGTCAAGAATGTAATACATGTACTGTCAGTGCTTACACCAAGGGGCTCATGATCATACGCTGTGTTATCTTTCTTACGTGTCCAAATCTTTTAGCCTTACAGAGAGTTAGAGTCACAGAGGAAGACAGTTTTGGTTGGTTGTTGTTGTTCTTTTGGGATTTTTTTGTGTTCTTTTGTTTTTGTTTGGTTGGGGTTTTTTTGTTTGTTTGTTGTTTTTTTGTTTTTTTTTTGGGGGGGGGGGGGGGGTGTTGTTGTTGTTGGGTTTTTTGGGTTTTGTTTTTGTTTTGTTTTTTTTTGTTTGTTTTGGTTTTTGGGGTTTTCTTTATTGTTGTTTTTGTTTTGTTTTTTTGTTGTTGTTCGGTTTTTTTTGGTTTTTTTTTTTTTTGTTTGGTTTTTTTTTTTTTTTTTTGGGGGGGGGGGGGGGGTGAACACTTGATCACAGCAGAAAAAAGGAAAAAAAAAAAAAAACTGCAGTAAGGTATGGCAAATAAAAGAATTCACGCACTGAGATTTGCACCTCAGAATGGAAAACTGATTTCAGAAATCGAAAATCCACAGCATAAGCAAATGAAATGTGGGTCTTGACAGAACAGTGACCCTTCTGTGCTACTGCTTCTGAGCAGCTCCAAGAATCAACTGACCTGCATGAGTTTGGCCTTGCTGGCGTACTGCTTGTGGCAGAACTCGCAGTTCTGTGGCATGGTGGTGATGGAGCCTACAGTCTGCGAGTAGGTCATGTTGGGCACACCAGGGGGCGCCTCCACCACACCGGGCTTCTTACGGCTGCTGGGAGGTAACTCTGCACCGGGGTGGTTCTTGATGATGTGTGCTTTGCGTTTGGAGCTTGACTTGTACACCTGAATGAAAAATAAGAGCAAAATGTTAATAGTTTTTTTAAATGTTGAGCCCATGAAACAGAGTAAAATTCTGAAACTTGAATGGCTGGGTCCACCCTTCGGCTTCCCACCATGTGACTGTAATAAACTAATATACTGTTTAATAGTGTTATACGTGTTGACTTCTGGTGTGTGAGTGAATGGCAGTGATCCATGTAAAGAACCCACCTTAATTATTATTTTCATCATCATTATCTCCATGAACTTGCACAAATACCACTGTTCATGTGTCCTCATAGCATGAGCCTTTTGTCTTTCTGACCACATTTCCTTACTTCACTCTGGTCTAATGGAAAAACGGAAGTCACCGCTCACCTTATCACAGTGCTGACAGTAGTAGTCGCGCTGAGTCTTGAGAATGGGCAGGTTCAGCTCCGGCACCGACTCAGGCTTGACGTCAGGGTGTCGTTTGGCCAGGTGATTGACGAGCATGCCACGCCGCTTGAACCCCAGCAGACAGGTGTGGCACTTGTAGATGAAGCGGTGGTAGTCCGTGGGTGATACCTGAGCATTGAACAAGAGGATCAATATGAGGTAAGATACAGCTGATGTTATTGTTATGTCAAAATCACCTGTTCTACAAATACTCTTACTCACTCCTTACCTCTTACAAGCCCTAGATCAGTAGGAGTCACTTCAAGTCACTATTATGTAATCTGCACCAATCTCGGGCCTAGCGGGGAAGGCCAACATCTTGCGTAATGGTAGCATGAAGTGGCTCCTACTGGTGTGCAGTGGCATGTTCTTTTTAACCAGTCTTATCATACAGTGGGCAGGGGGTGGTCAGGCTCGGGCTCTTAAGAGTTGACTGTTACTCCTGGGGTATAGGCGGCCTACAACAGCCCGCCGGAAATTGACCGCAATAATTATACCACAATTATACCATTACGTGGTATTTAATTACAAAATGTTACATGATGAATGTTTGAAGAGTCTGTCGTCTTACCAAGGAATACGATGACAATCAGGCGAGTCACAAAACGACTCATGAGCGACTAGAGAAGTTATAGCTGAGTGGAGTTTATTACAGCACGTCTCTGGTGTCACACTGCACTCTCAAGCTTCGCACATATAAGCTTCTCTCGTGCACACACAGTCTTTTTGTGAGCGATTGAGACTTCTTCTGCAGTCAATATAAGAGCTCGCTACGTGAAGTGTGTTCGTCTGATTGTCATCGTATTCCTCGGTAAGGCAACGGGCTCTTCAAACATTCACCACGTAACATTTTGGCACGATGACAGACATCTCGCACTTCTCTTGAGCTATTCTCAAAATCCATTTACACTAAGCCACCACCCATGCCAGTATGGACACTGGTGTATGTCCTGTCATGGGTGGGGGGGGGGGGGGAAGAAGGTAGAGAAGGGGGACCATGGTGGGTAAGGGGAGCAGGAGGGACAAAACAGCAAGCAAAGACCTCTCACCTTGGGTATAAACTTTTTACTGCTGGCCTGGCGTTCTGGGCGAGTCATGAGGCGAGTTTCACGCTCGGCTGAGTGCATGCGCTTGATGTGCTCCTTCAGTTTGTCCTTGCGCTTGAACTGACGGCCGCACGTCTCGCACATAAACTCGCGGTGGGACGTATGACGCAGCATGTGAAGCTTCAGTTTGTCTGGCCGTGGGAAAACCTGAGGCGAGGAAGAAAGAAGAAGTTGCCAGTTCATGAAATGGAAAGACAAAGCACGCGGGTAAGCATATATGTCCTGCTAACTTTGTGGTATCTGCAATCCACAGTGACAGTAAAAACCTAAAATGGATGGAGCATTCAATTTTTTATGATCCATGGGCAATGCGTGGCTGTACCTTTGATCAAAGTCTCCCATTATGAATGAGTTAACCCAGACCTCTTAATCCCTAACTTCACCCATAAAAGACCCACTACCTGAAAATAGTCAAACAAAAATCTCTAAAACAGGTCACTCCAAAAAGATAGCCCATGTTGTAAGCCAAGTGTGTCTAGTTTCCTTTCAGCTTTACCTAAGGTTTTGGGACAAGCTGCTTCACTCCAGATGACTGAATAAAACAAGATAAATAAGGACACCTATTAAACACCAACGAAGCACAACCATGATCAAGGTTAGTCCTGTCCTCTTTTCAGAGACCATCAGATATCAACCTAAGGTACTTACCCTATTGCAGTCGGGGCAGGGGTACTCTTTCTCCGAATGGAAACTCCTCATGTGTTTGCGGATGAAGTTGAAATCGTCAAACGACTTCTCGCAGTATGGGCACGTGTAGTTACCATAGCTGTCAGCGTGCTTGGTCACGTGCTGCTTGAGGAGGTTGATGTGATCGTATCCCTCATGGCACAGTGGACACTCGTAGTATTTCTTCTCACTGTGGGTCTTCAGATGACAGGCCAGGGCGGAGTTGTTCATGAAGCGTTTAAGGCAAACTTCACACTCCAGCGGTTTTGACTCATCGTCGCCGTGACACAGCAGGTGCCTCTGTAGTTTCTCCTTAGCTGAGAAAGCCTGAACACAGACAGAGGGAACCAGAAAATCAGTTCAATGTCACCTTAATGTGAGATGCACTAGATGAAGGCAAAATCATGCAATGCTATCATATGGCTTCATATGCGTGTCAAAAATCATTTCAAAATGTGTGATTACTGGATACTTTCTTATGTAGGTGGATATACATGTCCTATCAGTTCTGTGCCACAGTGGACCACGCTCTGGACAAACATCCTACAGTTTCATGGTCAGCAAGGGTATTTGTCCTATCATATACAGTCGAACCTGCCAAGGCGGTCACCTGTATAAGCTATGCCACTGTCGAACCTGGTCACCCCAGAGGATTCCCTGACATGCTAGCTGTTGACATGCCACCCTGGATAACCCGATCACCTGTCTAAGGCGGTCAGTTTGGTCCAGTCCCTTGGGTGACCGCCTTACATAGGTTTGACTGTATATATGAAGCCCCGATACCATGCTGACACCAGTACAGAGCACAACAACAAGTCTTCAGTCTTTCATCCTCCCTAGTCTCAGCTGAGCAGCTATCAGAATTATGTTTTGAAGAGCAATACAAATTACAATACAATTACATTTTGCACTAATGTTTACAGTATTTATGCTCCCGGGCCAGGCATTTTCACTTCTGTTTTGTCATATGGTCACAAAATAAGATGAGGCATAGTGCAAGATATTCCAACATTGTACAGTATGCTATGCCAGCAAACAAAATCACAAAGCTCGCACGTTGGCATGTAATGACTTTGGGCAAAATAACAGTATTAACACTGATCTACGATTTTTACCAGGTGGATCTCGGAGAAAAGAACTAATTTTGAGCCCTAGTAATGGTTAACAACAACAACAACAACAAACACACACACACACACACACACACACACACACACACACACACACACACACACACCTTCCAGCAGGTCTGACATTTGAAAGGTCTGTTGGAGAGTCTAGGGGCGGTCGGCTGCCTGGCGTGCTCCGCTGCGTGTTCGATCAGGGCGCGCTTGTCTTCAAACTGAGCGCGACACATTGGGCATGCCAGGTATGTTTCCAGGGACACCAGGTTGTCTCCCTCAACAGCTACCCCACCAGAGGGAGCTCCATCTCCTACAGCATGAACACAAAATATGTTGAAGAGTAAATCGTGATTACAGGGGTGATTTAAAAAAAAAATTCCAATACTGAAAACCCAATAATAAGGACGGACAGGGAAGAAGACAATCAGGACAGACGCTCAAAAAAAAAAAAATCAAATGGTGGGGGGGGGGGGGGGGGGGGGGGGGGGGGGGGGGGGGGGGGGGGTAAGTGAAGCACCATAACTTTTTTTTGCTCATTGTTTTCACTGTTAAAGACCATCAAAAGTCACACTTATTCTTACCTCCGTCAGCACCATTTGTGTCCATCCCATTCACCTGACCTGGGTCATAGGTCAGCTTGCGAATTTCATCCAGACCGACGTCTTCGGCAGCGTGGGTGAGAGTGTGCAGGTTGAGAAGGTTGGAGTTGTCGAAGGTCAGGTTGCAATGTGTGCAGACCCATTCCTGGCCCCCTCCCGCCCCCTGCCCCTTCCGTTTGTACAGTGACTTGATGGTCTGGCGCATCCCTGGTCGCTTCTGGTATTTCTTCAGAGTCCTGGAAGTGGAAAGTCAGTTTAAAGTAACTGTATAGCTGACAGTGAGCGAACAGATGTCACATTCAAACATCTAACATTTCTAGCAAATGAACTGATGCTCCACTTGGACACTGAAATCAGTTTTACAACTTTGCGGCGTCTAATACTGAATGAATCGTGCATTTGAAAATTTGTACAATAAAATCAAAAGACTGGGACGAGCGGTGGTCTGTCAAATAGCACATCTGACTTAACAAGTGTGCTGCTGAACAGCCATCACCGCTGTCATAGTGAAGCTTGGTTCAGAGTCCAGGTTGTGCTGTGATATGTGATACCAGTTTTTCCCAGCTACCAGGCTGCTCATTGGGGGTTTCTCTCCGGGTCCTCCAGCTTTCCTCCCCCAGCAAAATGCAAAATTCAAAATTAGGATAGGTAGGTAGTGCCACCCTACAGGAGAAGCAGCCCAAATTTCCCAAAAAGGGCAAAAAAAATAGTTGTTGTTTTTTTAAATTGAAAACCCTAAATTACTTTTCTTGGTCTTTCTGCGATCTTCCTGTGGTCTTTCCCTGACCCAGATACAAACCTGTCATGCTATGCCTTTATTTATCAAACGGTTTCAAATGCAGATTTCAAGCATTCACCAAACACATTTCTTCAAAGTTGTATGTGTGACTCGCATACATGTACAATAAAAGACTAAAAACAGCTCTGAAGAGGAAAAAAAAAAAAAAGGACGGAATACCCATAGCGTCACTTACTTATTCAGGTAAATGCTGGTTGACTTCTTCTTCCACTGATAGCCAGATGAATCATTGCCCTGAGACAAAGAACAATACAAAATGCAAAGCCATGGAGAAAATTCAAGAAGAAGTAATGTGTTTGTCTCCCAATTTGAACAGGAAAGTTTTAAACTGAAAATGCCCAGAGGAATACAACGACGTCATCACAGAATTTGGGTGCAACTGGATTTTGAGAATGAAAAGCACAAGATGATATGCACTGTACACCTCTCCAGCACTATTCTCAAAACAGTCACACCACAATTCCATGACGCTGACACATGAGCATGAACTCATAGTAATACTGAATAGGAAAATTTAAAGCACATCTGATCACACAAACAACTCTAGGTGCCTCACAAAAAACTCTTGAAACAGGGCATCAGAAGAGGAGGTTAAAAAGACATGAAAGAAGCATACAGTAACAGCAGCTAAGAGTTGCTGACTATTCCACACAACCACTGACGATGCAGCAACTGCTGCTCACTTCTGCATACAACCACTGAAGGTTCTCCCTCACCTGTCTATTTTTCCCTTTAAGGAGGGCACCTTTCCCCTTCAGCCGCACTCTCTTCTTCCTTTTCTTTCCGTCCTCTTGATCAGACGTCCCTTCCTCCTCCGACGTTCCCTTGCCAGCGTCAACTGGCATGTCTTCTTTCTCGTGGTCCAGCAGGTGGCGCTGCAAGGCCATTGACGTTCGGAATCTGCTGTTACACTGGTTGCACTCAAAGCGGCTCGCCTGTTCGTCAAGCAGTGCCCAGTCGGCGTCCGTCGGCTCATGGGCTTTCAGGCCGAGGCGTTCTGCGTAGTGTGCAGCGTACCACACCTGGTGATAAGAACAGATGTTGATCCAGCGCAGTGCAGTACAAAAATACACCTTATTTATGCCCCAGTATAAAAACAGGAGTATCGCTATATGTTTCTAAAAATTTTCATCTTCATAATGATACTGTACAGGTGCTTTACCCAATTTCATGAATTGGCTCAAAGCGCCACGAACTGAACTCAACACGCATGTTCACGTGAATCACACGCATTCTCTCACACACTGGACATGAGCACATTACAATCACGCGGTGCAAAGGGTCAGCTCAGCTATTTAAGTTTCGGAACTTAGAATTGCATTTATTTTTCAAATTTCGTGGACTGAACATTTCCAAATCAGAAGGGGAGGAAGCCGGAGTACCCGGAGAGAACCCCCAACGATCGGCCTGAATGATCGGTGCCACATACGAGAAGGAAAAATTTGTTGCCCCGAGCGGGACTCGAACCCCTGACCACTCGCATTGGTGACAAGTCTCTTAACCACTAGACCACCGACCGCCCCATGTGGGCATCTTGCTGGTTGAAGAATACTGGAAGTGGTGCATTGTTCTGGGAAAGTAATGTGTTTTGTTTTAACCTTTTATCATGCTCGGTACAGCTGCAGAGACAGTTAACATCAAAAATGAAAGTTGGAGCATAAACAATTAAATGAGTTTCAGGTAAACCCTACAAAAGCTTTCAACAATGAACAGCTCCAAAATATCTCAGCACCCACGACAAAAGGTCACTGACAAATCTGCAACTCAAGTGTAGTATTCAGGCTGGGGAATTGCTGAATGAAAAAAAGACTGAAACCTAAGCCAGGGTGCAGCAGTAGCACACCACAGTGGGACCACGGAAGCAACGCCCCACTTCAGAAAATCAAATTTTAGCATTCTTGAAGACATTTAGTAGCCTGTACTGGCACAGAGAGGGAAAATTTGTACTGCCTTGGTACTGATATGCAAAACTGAAGTTCCATATACTATTACATGTATCAATGATTATGTGTGCAAACATTTCCCCCCTTCCTTTTTTCAGCTGAGATTTTTTTTCGGCTGAAAGGATAGGACATTTGACTGAAAATTGCCAAAATTAATGACCGACAGTTCCCCAGCCTGAGTCCTCTATCTTCATGACACATAGATAATTCTCTTAGCAACTGGTAAAGAATAACAAGACAAAAACACACCTAAAACCCATCCTGCCATTTTAAACACCACACAAATGTTAAAACATACCTTCAGTTCCTGCCTTGGTTCGATGGTTTTAGTGACGGTGAAGTAAATGCCTTGACCATGCTGGTAAGCGACCAGGTTCTGTTCTGCGAAGTTCGCGGCTGGTCGAACAAACATCATCCAGTTGCATTTGTTCTCATCCCTTGTGTCAAAGTAACCGACGGTTTTGTCTGGCTTCTCGAACTGCAAACAAGAAATGAAGCTGATGTGTGACTCCCATTCTGAAGATTACACAGGTCCTTGTCAGAGCATGCATGTACACACACCTCATTTGTATGAATACACTGAACTACGAGTATGATGGTTTCTTGGGTGTTGATATGTGTGTGCATGTGCATGTGCATTCATGTGAGCATATTCGGGTGGGACATGTGTGTGTGTGTGTGTGTGTGTGTGTGTGTGTGTGTGTGTGTGTGTGTGTGTGTGTGTGTGTGTGAGTGAGTGAGTGTGCGTGCGTGCGTGCATGCGTGTGTGTGTGCACAGAGACTTGCAATCAAAGTGAATTTACCATGAGTACAAAGTTCTTGTTGCTGACTTCATCCAGAGTATCAACAAGATCCCCGATGAAAGGTCCAAACTGACTCATTTTTGCGATCTGCCTCTTGGCAAACACTGCTGTATCTGAAAAACAACAATACAATGAAACAGTAACAGCAATGAGAGACCAGCAGGAACACAGCACACAATTATCAAGCCAAAGTTAATCATGGTGAATCACCTCAAAGGTTGAGACACTTTTTGCAAATACTGACACAACAAACTGTATTACAGACAAAGTAATAATAGGTGTCATCATACCGTTGTTACCGGGAGGATGAGCAAGACGGAAGATCTGCAGCATGCCGGGCAGGGAGGCCCACGCTCTGGACAGCACGACCTTGTCAGGGACATGGGCCAAACGATGCGCCAGGCACTGACCCTCGTACGCAGTCTGGCACTCCTCACACCCTGCATAAACAGTAGTGTATCACATCTGGTTAGGTCGTCACAGGCGTACGTTGCTGGTGTTCAAGGTACAGTAATACACATTTTAGTTTTCCTTACATATTTTCCACATCAACTGAACTGAATGCACAGCCTAGCCTAGGATGGTGAGCTGACTGTAAATTACATCAGGATCTGTGCAGGTGACTGGATGTCCCCAAGCGTGTGAGAATGTGTCTGTCTGTGGAATCTGTAACGGTAAAAGTCTGCCCTGAAAATTCTCTACCTTGGCAACAAGACAAAAGCATGCATAAGCTTTCTGAAAAGTCATGATTTTTTTTGTAAAGTCACAAAAAAAGAAAGGAATAAAAGAAAAGCACTTACAGAGCTCCTGGGAGTTGTAAGGGCGAGATTCGTACTGCAGTCTCTGTCGACTACTGCTGATCTCTTCCTGTAGGTTGGCCAGTCGTGTGCTCTTACGCGTTTGTGGCACCTGTTTTATAATAGTAAAATAAAATTACTGGTACTGCAAAAGTCATGACCAAATATCACATGCAACATATCAGAACCTAATGCAATTTCAACTTTTGGAAGAATGTTCACAGGCTCGTAAGCACTCGTAACACCTTACCGGCTGTGCTGCCTGCATCATGACCATGCCTGATGTGCTTGGCTGGTTTTCTTTGTCCTCACTGCGGGCAGCGGCCACTAGCGCTCTGAACGGTGAGGGTTCCACCTCCATGTTGCTGCTCTCTGCTGCCTCACTGTCTGAAGCCACAGACTCATCTGACAAGAAACAGGCAGTTACTAGTAAGGACATGACAGTATAAGACTATAACATGAATCAGCAGGCTGTGTGATCTGTTGTGCTCATGTGGCTGTAAGTAAAAGTGAGGCACAGAAGAAATCTGTTCATGTGCACTTGATCAATAAAGTGTCATCTGCTCATAATCCTGTGAGGAGACCATAGTTCATCTGTGGTGTTTTTTTGGGGGGTTTTTTTGGTGAATCTGCAGTGAAACCTCACAAAATGACAAGTTATGTGAACAAGGGAGACATGGTTGTAATTTAATTTTAAAAACTACTGCCATGATGGGCACACAATAAAAAAAAAATGGCAAAACAAAAAAAACGCCTGACTCACCCATGTCAGAGATGGCTGAGCTGTCTACAGTCCGATCCAAATCACCATTGCTCTCCTCCCCCAGAGTGCTGGGCCCTGGCGTATCCAAGGAAACGCTCTGCAACGTGGACAGCTGGTTGGAGTCAAGCGTGTCATCCATAACGCCACTGGTAACGGTAGCACTCACAGCACGTGGAGCGTTCATCATGGTTGAGTGAAGTCCACCAGACTCAATGCCCACTGAGTGACCAGCTAAGCTAACAGCATGAAGGTAGCTTGGTGCTGAAACATAAAACCACATAATGTACAAAAATGTTTATGGATGAACCAGATGACAATTGAACGTGCAGGCTGCGCTGCAAACCCGTTTTAAGAATGAGTCTTCTCCAAGCTGAATTTGTTGAAATGGGGTTGGGGGATGGAAAATAAAAGGAAAAATACACACACGTACAGCTTCGCATTACTTTCAAGTACATACACGTAAATGACATGTTTCGGAGACGCAGTTGATTTAACAATCACGACACACACTTTGTGCCATCACCTTTAAAAATCTGACGGTTGATATACTTGTGTCTTTCTCGGTACATTTTCTGGCATTTTGAACAAATATTCGGCATGTGTGATACAGTTTCAGTTTGATGATTACATAGCTTGCATGTTCTGCTGTACTCAATGGTGCAATAGAGGGATAATAAACAACAGAAATACAACAGCTGCAGTCCACACAAACACACACACATACCTCCCATGTGTGGCTGGCAGTCCAGATCTTCTTGCGTTGTGTCACACTCTCCGGTCGTCGTCTCCATCTTTACTTTCTGCATCGGCGTCGGGATCACTGACTGATGAATGGTCGCACCAAGTGAGCTCACTGCCTGGTCACGGTCGGTACTAGACGTGCTTACCTCCCCGTGTGATGAAAATGTCGGCATTGAGGTCACCTGCATGACATACTGGTTCCCTGATGACTGAAAAACAAAAAGAAAAATAAATCTCCTATAAATGGCTTCTAGTGGTGAACAGTCTCGCAGATCTTTCCGGCAACTCCCTAGTAAAAGTTGCTAGGACCCACAAGTGATGCTGCACTTTTTGCTTGTAGGCAACAATTCTGTTACCTATCTATCACTAGCATCAGATTCTAAAACATAATTTGTTGGATAAACAGTGTTCACAGCACAAACGCAGCGACAAGAGCATTTTTTCTCTGCTGTTATGTGAAAGTTTGTAAGGCCTTTGAACTGCAGCTAAATTTGATCTATTTTCTGACTGGCTAAAAATGCTCCCTCTGTACGGTGTTAAGACAAGGGATATGATTATGGTAACTAAATAATTTGAAGGAAAGAAAATCTTTTTTATGATTTCAGAAACAAACACTGCCAGTACTTTACTGACCATGGCAGGCATTGACAACAGGGTGGTGCTAGGTTGTCCGTCCCCGCCCTCAGGCCCAACGTTGATAGTTGATTGGCTGACAGTGCAATCAGTAGGGGACACCACTCTCTGCACTGTGACGACATTGTGATCTGGATCCAGCACTAGGTATCCCTGGGAACCGAGGGAAAGGAAAACAAATTTCCTCAACAACAATGGTTTGTAAACAAGATAAATCACTTCATATTATCTTATATACCTGTGTCACATGAAATCATGCTTAGGTAAGGCTTCAGATCTGCAAACTGTATAGTACTAATACTAATAAGACGAATCTCGCAGCTGACTGTGAAAGTACAGGACATTTGTCCTCAAGTTCAAGACTGTCTACTGTGGCACACATAGGATGGGACAATTGTCCACCTTGGCAAGAAAGTAAACGGACATTTTGTAAATGAATCGGCCAACGTCCAATGTCCATACTAAAGCCCTGTTTAGGAAAAAAAGCAACCCCGCCCCGCCCCTGCAGTGTAGTGGTTAGCATTTCGGGCCATGGACCAGGAGACCCGGGTTCGAATTCCAGCCGAGGCAAGCGGAATTTTTCCTACCTAGGTCAGCTCCTACCCACAGCAGGTGTGCTATGGGCCCAGTGGGGAGGCTGTTGCCACACAGCTGAGATTCACCCACTTTACAGGTGCAACTTTGTGGGTGCTTCTCTTGTCACGACAGATCTCATGACGTGGATGATAACATGGCTGGTACCACAGGTGCAATAGTTCCCAGGCCTGGCTATTGCCATGATTTTTATGACAGGAAGCATGGAATGCAACCCTGTCACGCAGTTTCAAACCACAAGGGCCTCCATGGCATGATCATACCATCATCCTCATCTTCATGCATAATAATTGCCCCAGCTTCTGAGCTTTCTGTGCATTCCAGTATTTCCACCCATGACATGGGAGAAATACCAAGGGTCCTCGCAAAGAGTTGGGCCAGAAAAAAAAAAAAAAAAGGAAAAAAAGAGAAAAAAAGGTCCCAAAAGCAATAATACAGCAGTTAGCTTAACAATCAAAATCCCAATGACCGCAAGAAAGTAAAGTAATATATATATATATACATGGGTAAATAAATTAAAAAACTGTACCAGACCTGTTGCAAAGTGCTGCTGTCAACTGTTGAAGCTGCGATTAGCTGTGCTCCACTGTCAGTTGCGAGTGTGGAGTACGCTGGGATTGCCTCGCTGTCGGTGCCATTTTGACGGACATAGCCACCTTGCCCAGGTGGAGTCATGCGCCCATATGTGGAATGCGCCGCTTGAAATAACTCCTGTTGGGCACTTGCACTTATCTGATATGCGCCTGCTCACAGACAATCAAACACGTGTATGCGTTCTGGCAGAAGGAGTTACAATCGGACAGACAGAAACTGAGAGTGGGTGGGTGTTTGGGGGTTTAACATCCTTTTCCACCACATACCGGTGATATCAAAGACGGGGCAACGATGAAAAAGCCAGCACAAATATTTGGCCCCAGCCCGGATATGAACTCACAACCCGAGCATTAGAAGTCCAACGCTCTACCATTCGGCCACCCTGGCTCCCCGACAGAAACTGAGAAAGAGACACCAACTACGTAACTATACTTTACAAATGAGCTTAGTATCAGATCTGCTGTGGAGATGAGCGTGAATGACTGGGGCAACTTACCAGAAAAAGATGGCCTCAGTTCCTGATACTGGGCACCTTCAAACTGTCCTGGTGCAGCATACCCCTGCACTATCTGGGCTCCCTCTACATAGTTGTGGGAGGCAGAAGCTAGGGCTTGGGGTGCTGCTTCTCCCATGAGGGCATTCTGATTGGGTGGATGCCACACCCCCTCCTCCACCTCCCCTGCGCCTTGATCTGGATCATTCTGTCGGTCATCCATGTCAGAATTGTAGACTGCAAATTAAGACAGGCATCAATAAGCATGGTCAAAACTGCCTCTCTCAGTGGAGAAAATATTTCTTCTGTATGCCAATGCAGACTTTGCTTCAGTGCAATATTATGTGAATCTTCATCAAATTTCCTGCACGAAAACTGAAAACAAGTCTTTTAAGATTCTCAGTTAAGAATTTTGTCAACCTCCCCTCCCCCCAAACACAGACAGGGGGAACTCACAAATGTCCATGTACAATGGAGAATGCATTCTACTGGGCGTTCGCTTTGATGCTTTGTGATTGCTGTTCATAGTTACTGGTGCTGGTGTGCATGTGTTGCATTGCATTTTTCTTTTAGTCTCTCATGAGTTTTTTTGTTGTTGTTTGTTTGTTGTTGTTGTATTGTTTGTTGTTGTTGTATTGTTTGTTGTTGTTTTTTGGGTTTTTTTTTGGGGGGGGGGGGGGGGGGCTGCCTTAGTTAAATATCAGTCCATGATTCAAAAAGAGAAGTGTGTAGTGTAGCATTTAGTTTTAGTGACAAAGCCATGACCGTGCATCTGCAGACATGTTACTACATGTACACCATAATACTACCAAAAGGTGGAAGATCAGTTATAGACCCTGGAACTTGAATGGTTTTGAAGCTGTTGTCAACTTTCAACTCCCCCGTTCAACCTGCACTGTCTTGACAGTGACCGCATGTTTGTGATCTCGGAAAGATAAGATCGCAAACGCGCTTTTTAAGCCAGACGCCATTTTGGACACTAATCAAAAGAGACAATCTGTGGTCGTCGCTGTGTATTTCCCGTCGGCTTCTCTTTGAACTTTGGGAAGGCACTAATTCAATGGGGAACTTTCTTCGACAGACAAGGGAAGCGTAAAATTGGAAGAGTCCACGTGCATGGACCGTCCCAGCAGACGGACACACTTGCTTGAGCGTGCGGGGGGTCGCAGCCTTTCTTTATTATTCAGACAAAATGTCGGCCAACAAACATAACCGCTACAAAATAAATTATGCAAATAACGCCGCTCTAATGCCTCCCGCCTGAAAAAATCTGCTGCCTTTGTTCTCTTCATGCATCAAGACGGAAAGTACTCAATTTTTGTACACTGTCTGGGGGGTCGATACCTGTCGCTAGTTTGGGATCCTCCATCCCCCCTCTTACCGAAATGATCCTCGGTCGGACGGATCCATTTTGGCCTAAAATGATACGATACGGGAAGATACCAACCACCTCCACTGGCCATGGGAGGGGTACGCACGGTTGTCAACATGCATATACGGGGTGCCAGATTCTGAACATTTCTACGTCTGATAAAAATGATTGTCATGTACAATACTTACTGTCTGCAATTATGAAGTGTCCTCCTTCAGGGTCATCACTGAGAAATCGAGATTTTCGTCGCAAGCGTTGTAATGTTGGCAAAGGACGAACTTGTCCTACCTCGGACGCGTGAAATCTCGTGACCTCGCTCTTTTCATCACGTGATCAATACACGCTAGCAGACGACGCCCAAACACTTGCGTGTGTTGCTATTCATTCGACTTTAGTTTTGTGGTGCTTTAAACTGCAGTAGTTGTTGTTTGTATATGATATGTGCGTTCATTTTAAAAGATGAAGAGTCACTCCATCTGACTCAGTTCCTAGCTTCCGTTCCATAACATGGTCGTTGGTCAGTAGCGGCTTCTGGTCACTGTGTCACGTACCGCGTGGGGGAAGGTTCAAACTGAATGCTGCTGTGCAACAGGACAAGGTGTCATGTCATATGGCGAAAGTGCATAGTGTGTCCAATCGCAGTGATGTAGTACACATTTTTATTCCCAAACGTGTGGTATCAGTTTGTTTTCAGTCACCATTATTTACATTTTTATCGCAAACCCATACTAATTATTGACCCCCTCACCCAGGCTAAACTTCATTCTGACTTCTAACCCTAAACCTCGTTTAAGCTCCATTAATAACTCTAAACCTCTGAAAATGGGTTACTCATCCTTTGTAAACCTCCCTAAAACCACATTACTAACCCTAAACCTTCACCACATTACTGTTGGGCACGCTGCGTGCGGATCCACGGTACACTTCCGAGTGACCAGCGTGTGTTAACCTCCAGCGCAGCAGGATCTATGAACAAACCGTAGGTACTAGGTGCGCTTGGAGTATGCATGCAACGGGTGGTGTGTGTGTGTGTGAAAGAGAACAGGGGTATTCTCTTTAGTTGTGTGTGTGTGAGAGAGAGATTGTAAACATGTCAAATTGCGAAAGTGAACAGAACTGGGTAAGAAAGAGAACACTGGCAAACAGCAGGTCAGTTTCCCTGTTTATTCACAAGTCAAGGCAACAAACAAAAAAACCTGCACAAATAAATTTCACCATTTCCCTTTCCCAATTAAATACTGTGTGAAAGCATCTCAAACTACAACTGATGTACCCGGCTGTGATCAACATCGTTACAAAGCTGCAATATGCAATGCAACCAGTGCACCCACCACCTTACTCAACTGGTATATATACTAGCTAGTGCAATTAAGTGTCCATCTAGAGTGTAACAAAACTGAAAACGATGAATATTTCCTTGTTACGTGTATAATTCTTCTTCTGTCATCCTCTGGTATCCAAAGAATATGAGATTCCTGCGCAGTGAGTGAAAAAAAAAAGAAAAAAAAAGTATGACTAGAAATGTTAATGGCATTATCAAGTGAGGAAGCTGCGACTTGTATGTTACATGTACAATAAAGCTCCACTTTGATAAACAAACAAACACACATACAAAAAGTTGTGTTCACACATTAAAAACGTACGTATCACAGATCTTTGTCAATACACAACAGGCATTGCTTATGTACAAATGTAGTACACTATAATACATAGCCTAATACACTCTGTAAATAGTGTTCAATGTGACCATGTAATGTTCTATCCGTTAGAGATCTTTTAATCAGAAAGTTGATGACAGCAAACTGGCTGCAGGATTAAGGCAAATTTTGATCTCTGTCACAAACTGAATTTAATTCCATTGACCAGATTCTTAAGAATAAAAAAAGCATGGAGTAATATTTTGATTGTACATGTATTGCCATGTATATCATTCCAGATACGCGAGCGCCGGTTCTGCTTGTCTACCTGTGACTCTAATACCAGACAGCCTGAAATGTACAGTGTACTACCATTATGCCTTATTAGCACCCCATTGCCATAGATATGAGCATTACACGCATTCACAGATATGCCAAACAAGATCTAAATGAAAAAGCACATAGCTGCCAGCTGCTCGGTCAGGCCTGAACGTACGTATCGCAACTGACTGTTCGTACAAGCTGCCTGGCCCTTTAAACGGTGAGACTGTGTACAGGTGGAACACATGCGCTCCTACTATCATGAGAAACTATCTGTCAGCGTGCAAAAATATATAATTATACTTGTAGGTATATTTGTAAAACTATAGTAAAACTCAGCCTTTCCTTTCATTCTTGATTCATCTTTTTAGGAGTTGATACATGTACAACCAAAAACAAACAGAAAGCCGGCATACAGAGGGATAATGTTCTGGGCACTGTGGCAAGTGGAGTACTTCTGCCCTCTTCATCAGCCGACTACAAACAATGGGCAGAATTGGAAAATTCATTTTTGTTATTTTTATTATTATTATTTTTTTAATTTTATTATCTTTATTATCCTTTTCGGGAAATTTAGGCTGCTTCCCCCAGGGAAAGCGCGTCACTGCAGTGCAGCGTCACCCAATACCTATCCTATTTTTCAATTTTGCTGGGGGATGAAAGCCAGATAACCCAGAGAGAAACCCCCACTGAGCAGCCCGGTAGCCAGGAAAAACCGGTATCACATATCACAAGCTCGACCTGGGCTGGAACCCACACTTCATCGCCATGACAGCTGTGACATTTGTTCAGTAGCACAGCGGCTAAGTCCGATGTGCTACCTATTAGGCCACCGCTCTCCCCAAATTAAGTGTTGGCCTCTAATGCCAAACACTCAACTTGCCGCAGTGCCCAGCGTCCTTAGTAGGCTGCTGAAAGCTGAGTGATTCAGCTGGGTACACGTTGTGAGTTTATAAAACTTTGGTTCGGAGGTTTACCTACTCATCAGAAGGACCATTCATGTACACAGAGGGAACAAGCCAAAAATGTTTCGTCTCCCCAGATTATTATAATATAGAAAGGGACAGTAAAAACCAAAATCTCATTACATAATACATTGCACCTTTTTTTTCTTCTTCTTCTTTTGCAGACAGGTCTTTGCACTCTGTTTAACTTTATACAGTTTATTGAAAAGATGACAGAGAAGTTTGAGCAAAAAAAAAATTAACCCAGCAGATAATCTGGTAATATGCCAGTATTGCGAAAAGGTGTCATCTGAAGGAGTTTCTGCATAACTGGGTTTTGAGAACAGCACAGGAAAAGTGCGCAAAGCTTGTCATCCTGCACTGTTCTCAAAATTCAGTTATGCCCAAATTCCATGATGATGTAAAGGAGGGAAACGGTCACACATTTTCACACAGCAGTTTTTTTTTGTGATCATGCAAGTTTCCATGAGAAAAAAAAGAAGAAGTCAGAAGTGATGTACAAACACAACCACAGAAACATGTAGCAAAAAATTTATACGGTATATGATATTGCATTGAAATACTTGAAAGTGCTTGTATTTCAATTGTAAAGAGGAATGTAGACTGATTGAAAGCAGCATGTGTGCACAAAAAAGCCAGTAATTATGTGCAAATAATGGACAGCTGAACAATCATCCCGCAACACAGAAAATGTAATGTGCATTTTGATTGGCGCAGTACTTGAAGCGGTCAGCACAAAATGTCTGACTGTGTTTGAGAACATTTCAGACACCATACCGAACAATAAAACCAAACTAAAACTACACAATAAAATAATGCTGAATTACAACACATAACGTGGTACATTTATCATGCAAAAAAATAAATAAATAAATAACCACAAAAAACACACATTTGCAAACTGCAAATAATTTGTGTTTAAGGGGAAAAAAACCTGAAAGAAGAAAAAAAGCGATATGGAGACTGAGGACAGCGAGCTGAAAGCCATAACTTTAATGCCTGTTACATGCAGACAGCTGTGCAGATGAGATTCAAGGAATGCTGGTTACACATTGAAAACACCTTGCAAAACACCTGTTTAAAAAGTGACACATGTAGCAGCCAAAACTTAAGTAGGGGGAACGAAGGGAAGAGAACAAGGAGAACAAAGAATCCCAGTGCTTTGTAAGAAATGTGCCAATATACCCCAGCAATTTTTTTACAATAGATCACAATAAATCAACCACAAACAGCTGGGGTGGGATTCCTAAGGCAGACTGAGCAAGACATCCCACTGAGCTGAATCTTTGTCACTAAAGTATCATTGGCCAGAGATGACAAAATGGCATGTTTTCTGCTGAAAGAGTGCACGTTTCTGCAGGAAAAGCATTTTCTGCCATAATATCAGCTGTAATTGTTCTGCAGGAAAAAAAAACAAAAAAAAACCCCAACAGTTTTAGTGGCGGATGACAAAATATCAGTTTCCTGCAGAAAAATTGAACTTTTAACTTATAAAAAAAAGTTTTTGCAGATCGCCTACAGGTTCTTTCTGCGAAAACTGACATTTTGTCATCTTCTGCCAAGGCCAGCTTGGAAGGCCAGCTGACTTCAAGTCACTGAACAAATGATGACAGACAACTGAGCATGTCAAATTTTGACATTCATGGGACTGGGTAAATATGCAACCATCTGTTGTGTCTTGACTTTCACAATTTCTTGTATCCTGTTACAGCATTTCAAAACAAACTGTGAAATATTGTAGACAAAGCAACCTGTTCTTAATATCACCAATAAATAATAAAAAATATGCTGTGTTTTGATGCCTTTAAATTATGCTCAGATATTTCAGATAATGCAAACATAATATCCGATTCAGCAGAAACATCTCATACTGAGAAAATAAAGAGAGGTATCATCCAGTGATATTTCATTTGCACGTGAATGAAAACTTTTTGATCATTCCTTCTAGTATAAAGACAATCAACACATTTCATTGCAACGTTCTTTATGAGTATCACAAATTTCAGCCTTTCATGGAGAATAAGACCTTGAGCTTGACTGAAGGATATGTCAATTAATATATGATACAGACCGGTCAATATATATACTGTATATATAAAATGGAACTGCTGGTACCTATACTGTAGTTCAAGTTCACAGTCTTGGAATGATCTGATATGTACATTTAAGACAGGCGTAAAAGATACAGCACATCATATCATCTCAAACCATGTACCATGCAAAACAGCAATAGTACATGTCCAAATAAGCACAGCTTGGAGCCTGTGAACAGTTTGAAAGTTCATGTGACAGCGTAAGTTCATGGTCTGAAGTCTGAAGAATGAAAATGCTGCAGCAAGACAAGAAAGTGCTTTGAGACAGCATTTAGTGGATAAAATAGTGGTCATGAAATAAATGAATAATGAATAAGCTGTAGACAGGCCATCAGTGATAACAGTATGTCAACTGTGACAGATCTAAATCAGTGTGGAGACTTTAGGAAACACACACGCAACACACACAAAGAGTCAAGCAAACACACACACACACACACACACACACACACACACACACACACACACACACACACAGAGTTATGCACGCACTCTCACACACACAAGTACATGCAGTCATGCACACAAACATGTATGTACAGTGTCACACATGGAAACACACACATACGTTCTTGCATGATCATACACAAAAACAAACATACAAAGTCACATGCATACAAACACACATCTCCCACCCTGCCCCAACATCCCAACCCCCTTTCCCCCCAACCACACCCAACCCTCCTGATGTTTTCTCCTACTTTCATCATCCTTTCTGTGTTCTTTTTGAAAACTGAAGATGCACATGCGCACCATACACACAGGTGATCATGAACACCGCTTCTACTTTGCCCTGTGTCGCTCCACTGTGAACATAGCATCAGTAGGCGGGGGGCGGGCCAACAGGCTCCTCCTCTGGGGGTGGGGCTGACGGCCCGAATACAGGAGGGACTCCTCGGATAGGCGGGAGCGAGGAGCCTCTTAATGGTGGCAAGGTGCTGTTGGGCGCCTGCCTTTCTCCATGTGAAGGCAGAGCAATCTGGAAAAGAAAAAAACCAAAGACTGAAGTGAATGTGGATGTCCAGTGATAGCTGATTTTCAGACACCAAGACATAGATACTTTTTTAACCTCTTATATGGCACTCAAAACTTTCAATCAGGGTGACACAGTACTACCAAAAAACAAAAATGTCTTAAATCTGATTGCAATGATGACAATACTTCGCTGCTTAGTGACACTTGAGAATGTAGCACCAAAATTTGATTTGGAATTCAAAAATTATCAAGAAAATGCCAAGTGGCTCTTTTTACCCCCCCCCCCCCCCCCCCCCCAAAAAAAAAAAAAAAAAAAAAAACCTGAAAAAAAAAATCTGAAATATGTGAAACATAGCAAAAGTCAGCAAAGAACAAAAGCAAACTCGTGTCAAACTGTTAAAGTGCCTCTGATACATGGCCTAAGCTGTAACACGATTTTCAAATTATTTCACATTTATTTTTACATTTTTTTGAAGTTCATATTGCATGTGTACACGTTTTCAGCATCACAAAACAAATAGAACTTATGGAATACTAAGGACTGCTTGAATCTGAATTAGGCCTTTTTGGCGAGTGATTATTAAACATGGAAGACTCACAGTGCTGTATGAGGGAGGTAGCGACGTTGCCGATGTACTGCCTCCATTCCCAGTCCGTCCGTCTCTGTTCATGTTCTCATCAGGTCCGGCTTTGTCTGTGCGCTGAACCACGAAAAGCGACGCTAGGTCTGGCCCTGTGCCATTAGGAACACCCTCTCTGGCTGGGTAGGCCCCCATACGATAAGCACCAGCGGACTGACTCTCTTCCTCAGGCCCTCCGATGGCACCAATCTAGACAATGTTAATTGAGACACTGAGTTTGTAGACTTCTGTGGTACAGCCTACATCCAAAAGGGCTGCACCACTGTTACAGATTGTGAAAATATGCACATAGTTGTCTGTAATCTTGACCTCTTCGTCACAGAGTTGTGGACATGGTGAACCAGAAGTACAACTCCAGTGGCAACACTAAAGAGACATAATCCCTGACTAAACGCACCATTTTTAACAACAAAGACAGTGCTTGTAAAAAATTAAATACTAAATGCTGACTTACCTGAGACGTTCGAACGTGATATGGAAAGTTTTTATTGGCAGCCGACGGCCGGGTCAAAACCTATACAGAAACAAACAGGCAAGTGTAATACAGTTAGTTGGCACTTGAGAAATGATTCAATAAATTCTGAAAAAATGAACATGAAAAGTATTGGAGCACGTACATAACACCCCTCAGGGAAATGTATCATAGAGCATCATCTATTTTTATCTTTACCTTGCATGCATTCTGTCTATTTTCATTTCAAAACCCTTCCTGGATGACATGTTTAACATGCACACTTGATATTTTTGCATGCTTATGTATACAAAGGCAAGCAGCAGAAACGAATATGCAGGTGAATTTTCTGTTTCACTCAAAAGTCTCACCAGGAAAAAGAGATGTCCACAGAGTCCAACAAACTGCTCCACTGCGTTGACCGTCTTTTCGCGACTCCACTTGGCCATGGAGAACATTGCAACCAGAATAACGACTGGGCCTGCCCAGAACCTACACATGTAACAATACATACGTGAGTAACACTAATGGCTGTGTACCACAGATGTAAATGTCCAGCTCTGATACTACTGCATGACCACCAAACAGTTAACTCTCTTACCCTGAAGGAGCGTGACTGCACACTCCTCTGTCAATCACACGACACAGGAGGGGGGATTGGGATCACGCTTTCCCGACTTCTAAATATATCTTCCTAGAGCATGATATTCCGCTACGCCATCCTGTACGTGCCATGCAATTGGATGCAGAGTACGATTGTGCTCCTGTGGGGTAAGAGTCTTAGTAAAAAAACTGTATGAACTGTAAAATGAAAATTCATCATGAAGTAATGGACACCAGCAATAAAGGCAGGCAATATTTTTGTGTTTACTGTTTTAACAATGATGTCTAAAATTTGAAATGTGTAAGTTCATCAATTACTTTTTTGGTGATTTTTGTTCCCCCTAATGTATACAAATGGGTTGTCCGCAGGGGATGGAAGGGGACAAAATTAAGCCATAGTCCTGAGTGAGTTAAAGCTGCACATCTCCTCC
Source organism: Batillaria attramentaria (assembly GCA_018292915.2). NCBI lineage: Eukaryota > Metazoa > Mollusca > Gastropoda > Batillariidae > Batillaria > Batillaria attramentaria. The sequence continues at coordinate 226,312 of JACVVK020000257.1, forward strand.
TTTCTTATCTATCTTCTGCTTTGAAACAGATACGCTCACAAGTGTCCCTGTATGCTTGATATAGACTATATGTATCTCAGACTCTAATGCAACAGCCTGACATTTGTTGACACGCAAGGGATTGGCCAAGCCACCTGTTCTAGTCACACCTAGCTGTGCATTTCCTCTTCTGTCTGCTCAATGCCACCCTGACTGAAGCTGCAACTGTGCAAGTGTCTAAACTGTATGATGATGGAGATCACCTGAACAGCTCCAAACAATCTGTAAGCCTAAAATGCTCAAACTGCTAGTTACAGCAACAATACTTGTCAATTTCATTCACCTTCCTAAATTAAACTGAGTGTGACATGTCAGGCATAATTTGAGTTGCATCAATTAAATCATATGCAAATTGCTAAAATTTGGTTTACCACAGAGTGTAGAAGATGAAGAAAGGGAAGTAGAAGTTTGCCTTGTTGGAATTATGCTTGAGCGTAAAGAAGACTGCATACAGGAACCACAGCCAACCAATCAAACGCATGGTGATGAGGCCATATCCAGGAGGGCTCTCATAGAAGTACAGGACAAATCCTTCATCAAAGAACTGCAAAGAGACCAAAATACTTCAGTCATAAAAAGTCTGTAAGTACTTCTGTCATTGTAGGCATACACATACTTTCAGTAAATGTACGTACATACCATACTAGATCTATAAAATATGATCTGTAGTATCAGTACAAGACAATCTGGACAGCACAACACAATCCCCCATCTGACGACCAGATGTCACAGCTCCAGCATTATGAACAGACCACCACCTTCCGTCTACGAAGTGGACACTGCAGACTGCATGCCTACCTGTGCCACCTTGGGATGTCACACTCACCAGACTGTCTGTGCGGAACAGCCCCTCAAATCCCGGAACACATTCTGCAGTCCTGCCCCCATTTCAAAGAAGCAAGGACACAACACTGGCCGAATGGCGCCACACTGGCAGAGAAACTCTGGGGCACCACAACAGACCTCTTGAAGACCACTGCTTTTATGAAGACTACAAACCTAGTCATCTGAGGGGGAGTCCAGAACAGGGAACGCAGAAGAAGAAGAAGACCTGTAGTAATAATTAACCTAACTGTCTAGCACACACAGTGCAGTTCTGTTGAAGATGGCATCTCTGTGCTTTAAAAAAATCCCACATGTGCTCCACCATAATCTCTTAGAAGTCTCCCCAGTATCACTGTTGAAACTGTTCCAATGTAAGCCTAGTTCACAAGTTGTGCCCACCTAGCAAATCATCAACAGCTGCCTCTTTGCATGCATCTACAGGTACTGTACACACTCTATATATTCTACCACACAAAATTAAAATACTGTATTCTTTATACAAACACAGTAAACAAAAACTTTCAATGCATATAACAAGCACATGCAACAGAAATGCTTTGTTTCATGGGTAGTAGTAGATACTGGTAGGCTGCCCAAGACCTGTTACTGTCGCAACAAAGTAATATCCAGAACAACACTCACCAGTCCTTCCCAGATGAAAAGAGTTATGTAAACGATGACGAAAAGGACGAAGAAGACTATAATCTTGATGGTGGAGGGCTGAGGTAGACGGCCACGCGTTATGCTGTAACCCTTGGCCATAAGAATCAGCATGAGAATGAAGATAATGGTGGAGGCAGCTTGACTAATACGTCCTGCAATAATCAACAGGCATCACAGAACATCAGATGTTGATGGAACTGTTGACCGTGATGGGAGCTGGGGTGGCCAAATGGTAGAGCGTTTCAACTTCTAATACTCGGGGCATGAGTTCATATCCCGGCAGGGGCCAAATATTTGTGCTGGCTTTTTCATCGTTGCCCCATCTTTGATATCACCCGTATGTGGTGGAAAAGGACGTTAAACACCCACCTACCCACCCCCTGTGATGGATCAAATGATGCGTACAATTTGAACTGCGCACAGGGATTCTTTCGGTTGTATTTCCACTGCCTGCATACTTCAGTTTTAGCCACTATTTATGTGAGATAAGTTCTGGCGACATTAAAGGTTTTTGACATATCTGCCTACGTATGCCATTGGATAGACCTGAAAAGTTTCATGTTTCAGCTTTGGAGAGAAGACAAATAATGACAACTGCTGAGCAGGGGACTAGGGTCCTGCATAATTTACATTGTAAGATTTGTGTTAACATCCCTCTGACGGTCGTGGGTGTGGAAACAGTCAGCTATTTCGAAAATTGTTTTGACCATCACAGAACAGTAGCTCAAATAATTCCTATGAGGACATCACAGTCTGATCATAGCCAGGTAATCTTAGGTGATCCTACCAGTTCAGCCTATAATAGATCCTGCAATCTTACCAGTGACTTCTGTGTCTTTCTCCTGCCATCCGGAATCACCATACAGACCCCATGCGATGGACATGAGTAAAAGGCCAAAGAACCACAGTATCAGGGACACCATGTACAGTTTGTAGGTAGAATGGAACAGCTGACGGCTGCGTAACACCACTGCAAATAACATAAAAAAACACATTTCAGTTGCAGACCTGTCAAAGTAGTCCGACCTGCAGGAAAATTCACTTAACTGACCTTCGAAGTGTAAACTGATCCTAACACAAGTGCACGTCAGATTTTTATGGTGTTGTTTTTGATTACCATTTTTTAAACAGATTTGCCTACCACCCCACAACATTTATAGCACTGAAACCATATGAGTCACAATTCAGATGTTAAATGGACACAGTGTGTATAGTTTGATACATATACCTCTAGACAGGTATGATGTACTTCCAGTTACATATAGTAAGTAGAAATCACCTAGGGGTATGACGCTAATTATAAATCAACACACTACAGTATCAATAACAAAACTCTTACCTGCACATACAAACTGAGAGGCACAACCATCACCAAGTAAGCAATAAGGTATGCAATATCTTCTGGTAGGATATCTGTAACACAAAAGTCAACAGATGTGGTTTAGCCAAGCATGGCATGAATACTTTTCGGTAAACTCTTTGGTACCTTAACCACTGGACTAAATCTCAACCAACTTGGGGTGAGCGAGGCCTAACAGGTAGCGCGTCGGATTTAGCTGCTGCACTACTGAACGGCCATCACCAATGTCATGGCGATGAAGCGTGGGTTCGAGCCCAAGTCGAGCTTGTGATATGTGATAAGGGTTTTTCCTGGCTGCCAGGCTGCTCATCGGGGGTTTCTCACCGGGTTATCCGGCTTTCCTCCTCCCAGCAAAATTGCAAAATTGTAAAAAAATATATAGGATAGGTATTGGTTGGTGCTGCACCGCATCACGCGCTTCCCCCAGGGGAAGTAGCCCAAATTTCCCGAAAGGCATAATAAAGTACACAATGTATAAAAAAAAAAAAAAACCCACACAAAAACCTGCCAATAATGTCAGACATTAGGCCTTTACAAAAATCCCAGCAGCAACAGAATGGTAGTTGCTTTCAAGTACATGTACTTGCAAATATTGATCTGCACCCCCACCTGCCTAAGAAAAGAGGTCAGGTGTTCAATAATACATTGTCCATGACCATTTCTTGAAAGTGGGGTAGATGGTGGCTCAATAAGTTTGTCCGTTGTTTGTCAGTGAGATTGAACCCCAGAATAGGCCAAAGAATAAACCTGTACTGGCTTATAACGTTGACTGACAGACTATATACACAGACCAAAGACCACATCTGATTAGCAACAGTAAAAAAAAATAAATAAAAAATAAAATAAATGTCACTTACAAAATTCATCTGCAGAGTATTCATAGTGCAGCAAGTCCCATTTTTCTCCATTCGTCATGTGAAGCTTGTAACTTAGACTCAGGCCACTGACCTAGGAACAAACAAACAAATAAAAGCAACTGAATATTACTCCTCAGCAAATGTATGACTACACACACACACACACACACACACACACACACACACACACACACACACACACACAAAGTTGGTAAGAGATGTGTGAGAATATACGTGTATTTTTCAAGGCAGAATTTACATGTATTTTTCAGTCTTTCGATGGAAAACGGTGGGTGATACAGGACATATAAATGGTGCACTAGACCTGCCTTGTATACAAAATGTGAGGGGTTAAATTACTGTGTTTTCCTTGTGTGTGCGTGTGTGCGTGCGTGTGCGCATGTGTATGTGTATGCGCACACAAGACTGCATTACAACTGATTGCAGTGCAGCCACACAGAATTATATATTTAATAAAAAAAAAAAAAAACAGTAAACAAAAAAAAAATAAAGAAAACTTACTGCACTTGCTGAGTCATCACAGCGAGCGACAACAATGTACCACCATCGCTCTCGCATGGAGCGGAATGTGCGGCCACCAGTACATCTGTAGTAACTCTGTCCATTTACTGAGGTCAGCATGCATCCTGAGTAGCGTGACGTCGCTGTGTTGCTCGTATTTAGCGCGATTATCTGGTTGTTCAGCACTGATAGCACTGACCTCCGCTCTGAACAGTTCTGTCACAACAACAAATGAAAAAAATAAACTGAAAGGAAAGCATGCATGCACACACACAGGCACACACACAGGCATGCACACGCACTCACACACGCTGTTATTTCTATTTTCTATTTCTTTTCACACAGCCTGCATGTCTGCATATGTCTGGTCGTCTTTAAGAAATATTTAATCAAAACACAGGCGGAATGTAATATGAAGGTGCAAGTATTACCCATGAAGGTTCAATTTTAATTCACCAAAGTTCTCGTGTTTTGTGAGTAGAATTTATCCTACACCATTTCTCCACAAACTGCCTGTGCAAACGTCGACCCTATTTGCCTTCACACATGTCTGGGGAAATTCCAAACAGTTTACCATTGATCAATCAAATTCTTGTGGGCCTTTGCGTCACACTCACTGTTTGCAGCCTGGAAATACCAGAGTCTGGTCCAGTGTGATTACAGATTGATGGGCTGTTACTCAAAAGGGAAAAATCAATTTCAAGCTAAGTGCTGTTTATTGTATCTTTGTCCTGCTGCCTCTGGGTCCAACGCCTGTAGCTTTTTCCACGAAAGAATTACCGGTAAACAATGCATAATTCATGATTTACCTTGCTTGATTTGTAAACAGATTCCCACTGTCCTGGTTCGTCATAGTACAGCAAGACTTCCTGTGTCCCGTAGTCCTGTTAGCAAGTGAGAAAAGATCTTAACAACTGTTCGTACCACTAGAACCAGCAGAATTGCTTCAGTTGAATTGAACCGAGCTGAACTGAAACGCAATTCAGCCCCATTCAATTATTGTTTCTGCGAGAAAATAGCCGAATCAGCATAGACACATTTACTAATAAGAAGGAAGGTCAAAACTACTTTCATGAGAAACACACAAAATGCTTAAACCTAAAAATAAACTTTTTTTTTTTTAACCCGTCTATTATTTATTATTTGTTCCAATTGACAGCAAATTTTAGTATCATTTTCAAAACCTGTCCCAACTGACATGGCAGCATATTTTGTTTCAACAACAACACCCATTCTGAATGGTAGAAAATTCAACAACACAACAACAACAAAATTCTAGCTTTCAATCATAGTCCTCCACAGCATGCCCGCATTGTCACCAGCAGGTTCAGTTGGTGCTCTCATCCAGAAAGACCTGTTCTACTCTAGAATGTGTGAAGTGCCCTGTGTATGTATTGATCGCAGAAACTACCTTAATCACAGGTTCCTGACAAAAGGAACATTATCACTGCTGCCACTCTAAACAGTCCAGGCAATCTCAAACAGAGCAAGTGCCATCACACTCATAACGATTGTCCACTGAGGTTTAGCAATGAAAGAAAACCTAACCTCACCAGTGCACTAAATATTTCATACAAGGATCCTTAGACCAAACAGACAAACAATTTGGATTAGGATATCTGTGTTAAACACATATATACAATGTACATTATTAAAGAAGACATACATAACAGCTGTGGATGTCTCTGATTATAATAAAAAGAACACAACACTAAGTGGCGTGTTGATATTTCAGCAAGCTTGTAATGCTGTTGTCAGAACTACAGAGAAAAAAAAAAATTCATGGAACATTAAACATGTTTTTATCTATCACTTTTAAATCACTCTTTTCATGGAACACAAAATAATCAACTGAATCAAACTGAATTGAATCACTGCCATAACTGGCTTCTACAATGCCAGCAAAACTATATCATGCAGGAAAAAAACAAACAAACAAAACAAAAAACACTACAGCATTCATATATTTTCAGGGTTTATAAGCAAAATGAAAAGAGAAAGAGTTTGCAACCATCAACTACTGCATCTTTCAGCAATTTATCCATTGTAAATTATAGTTTCTGTAAAATATGTATAATGTGGACTTAATTAACAGGGTTAATGGAAGATGTTTTAGTCCTGCTAATCATCATAAATTTTTCTTGATTGAAAATTTTAAGATCAGAGACATACACATCTGTTATAAGATTCAACCAGAACGAGACATACAACATAATAGCGCTCTTTCAGCTTTTTAGCCCCGACTGTCTGGAACTCCTTGCCAATCGAACTCCGCCTTCAGACCTCACTGCCTCTGTTTAAATCGCATCTGAAGACCTATCTCTTCCGCCAAGCCTTTGACAGCTAAACCTCTGTTGAGCCTCAGTGTCTGTGTGCATCATGAGTTCGTTGCACTGCCAAATTGTATGTAAGCGGAGGGGATGTGGATAGTGTGTGTGTGTGTGTGTGTGTGTGTGTGTGTGTGTGTGTGTGTGTGTGTGTGTGTGCTTTAAGCGCAGCGAGTCCTTGAAGCGGGAGAACAGCGCTCTATAAAAGCCATGTATTATTATTATTATTAATGTTATAGCCTGAACAGGTCAGACATGATACATATCTCAAAGCTAACTAATCAACAAAATGATAATTTTTTCAGTCTCTTTTTACACCAGAGACATCTATGTCTCTGTTTTACATTGTCACTGATAAAATGTACGTACCACAGGATATTCAAACTCATACAGCAAAGATCCAAACTGCGACAGGAAGCAAAACCTTGCAATGAATTCCCAGTTGGACTTCGTCTAGAAACACACACAAAAACCCCACAAAAATTCAGAGTCGGATTTAACAACTTGAAGCCTGTGAACTCAGTTGATAAACATATTATGTCTAAAACAACAACACAACAACAACAAACAATGCAAAAACAAAAAAAACCCACATCATTGTTAATGATACAGTACGTGTTTGCAGGTCCCCCAAAGGCACAAGATAAATTCTGTGTGCCAAAGTCTTGACCACAATTTATGGAGAACGTGCAGGCGTACATGTGAAACTGTAAAAGTGTGCGAGCGCGCTCACGTTCGCGCGAGCGTGTGTGTGTGTGTGTATGCGTGTTACAGTGACGAGTCCATTCAAACGTTCAGCGGAAGAACCGAGTAAACAAATGGGTAAAAAAAAAAAAAGTAATAACAATTCAAGTCTTTTCGGTAAATCACTGTTTCGTGCGCTCAAGTGCGTGACCACACCTACCTTCTTTCCTGCAGACAGCTGGATGTCCGTTTCTTACGCAATGGATTTAGCCGCTGAGGTTACTTTGTAAACGAAAATTCCTCAATGAAAATTCCTCTTACCTGCTCTGTTTCGATGTTTCCCTGAACCCATCTGCCTTCAACTTCGTCGGACAACACAAAAAGTGTGCCCAGAAAACAAAAGAGAAGAGAGCGCATGATGTTGGCGGCTTTCTTTCCGCTACCTTCCAGCCTTTCCTTTGGCCGCCATAATGGCGCTATCTGATCATGTGACTGCTGTCATGGCAACAGGGATTTGTGTGCGTAGCAAACACCGCTTTGGTCAAGCGATGCGACAGTGCGTGGAAAGGGTTTCGGAACACCGCGTCACTTGTGGATTCTTTTATGGTGCTTCAGTGTATCAGTTGCCTGTGTGGGAATTTTCGAATGGGTACGGAGGAGGAAGAGCAAAAAGGGGTGTTCAGCACACGTCAAGTCGAGCGCCGGGGGGGGGGGGTGGTGGTGGTGGTGGTGGATAACCCCCGTCACGTGGCTAATCGGTCGAGGTGCTTGGTGCACGAGTTAGGTGGTGGAAGGGCGTTTTCCTCGGCGGTGGAGAGATTTGCAGTTTGTGGTGCATGTACAACATGTACATGGGTACATGGAGCGTTTTTTTTTGTTTATTTTTGTGGGGGTATTTTTTGGTGGTGGTGGGTTTTTTTGTTTGTTTGGTTTTGTTACTGGTTTTGGTTTGTGTGTTTTTCACTCCTGGTGCCCCCCCCCCCACACCCCCCCCCCTTTTGCTGGCTATATAATTCTCTTGCAATCTTTATTTTCTTCAATGCTGATCCCCCCCCCCCCCCAAAAAAAAAAAAAAAAAAAAAGCACAAACAAAACCCATGATACATTTGGCTGTACCCAGTAACATTTATTTCACCTACCTCATTATTCAATGACTAATCAGTGGTGTAAAAATCTGAGTTTCTTCACAAGTTTTTATCCATATAATATTTCACTGATTAGGTATGCACTAATTATTTAACACAGCTGCAACAGCTTACGTCACAAACGCAAAACTGGTACATGTAGCTAAAATGAACTGTCCATCTGCCCACAACCAAGACATCATACATGTACTTACATTGAAAAAAAAGGTGCATTCATGCTCATTATCAGCGCGCGCACACACACACACACACACACACACACACACACACACACACACACACACACACACAGCTCTAAAGAGGGAAGTAATACACCATTTCAACTGAAAAAAAAAATCCGGTACAGTAACAATACAGTATACTTGACCACTTAACACCCAAAGCTACTGAACTACACAAACCAAGTACATGTCCATGCATTCACAACCAGGCTCTTGAATTGTCTTACCCCAATTTTACCTAAAAAGGTATAAAGGGACAATTTCATCAGATGTATAAAATATTTTTTTTTATGACAACTATTACATCAGTGCTCAAAGCACTGGTCCTAAAGACCACTTCGATAAAGTCAAAATACGACATATATCACTGAGCATTTTATTGCCTCTTTTCATCTTCTAAAAATGGATTTCAAATAGAAAAACGTTTATAATTATGCCAGTACCTACGTAAATAAATTGCACACATAGTAGCCAAATATTAAAAAAGAACAGAAGCACAACATCCTTCAACTGTATATGCCATTGTGCCCATCCAGGGCTACTGCAGGACAAATGCAGAAGAAATTGAACATGTCAAACTGAATCAGTCTATGACCATGTCATGCACGGAAGAACTCGTGCCCATGCAAAACCTTGCAAATACAATTATAAAAAAAAAAAAAAAAACAAAACACAAAACACGCCATATAAGTAATTTTCAAAGGACACCAGTGGAATGAATTACCACTGCAAGCTTTCTTTTTTTTTTTCTCTTTAAGCAGCATCTGGCAGGATAAGCAACTCCCACTGTGTCAAACCATGTTTTGCACAGATGCCGAAACTGTTGAGAGGTCCTCCCAAAGTGTATTTTAGCCTGTGTAAATGTGTAATGTCACCAGTGACCACATGCGAGTTGCACTGAGAAGGCCATTTGTTTGTAGCTATAGTCTGTTCCATACAAATGCTCAATTCACTTGCAAGTGAAGTGGGTCGCAATTGAAATAGGCTGCAGGCGAATGTTTTGGCTCACTTTTTGGCTCATTTCTTAGCAATGATAGCCCCCCCAATTGGTTCATAATTTGCACACATCTAAATGGTTCATGTTCCTGTCACAGTTACAAGCCTAAGCTGGTCTTTGAGCTTTATAGGCCTGCAGGATGCACTGCATCTTTAACATCACAACCATGAAATAACATCAAACAAAACCCGACAACATTCCATGCAGTTTTCACAATATTCTGGTTCCTGAGTAACTATCATTCACAAACCTTGACGACATCTCACAATCAAGTATCATGGAGAATCTCACATAATGCAATTCCATGTGCACCACCTCCAAAATAACAACAAAAAAAAAAATCAAAGTAGGAATCCACTTTGGATAGCTCATACATGGTATTTCTAAACAAGGCTTCTACACCAAAATGTGGTTGTCACATTTGTCTGCGCTATTCCAAACCTGACCCCCACTTGTTCCTTAGTTTACGGATAAATGTGATGGGCATGTAAAAAACAGGGATAAAGTTGCAGGGTACTGTTCTGAGCTAGACAAGCAAAAAGGTCAGAAAATAATACACTGTAGCTAAACAACTATCAAGCGTAAAAGTTTTTTTTTTTTTTTAACTTTTTTTTTTCATACAGAAGTGCGTGGTTTGAATGTTTCCACAAAATAAAGAACTCAAAACTGGTATTTTGACACCGTGGCCATGTTTTCATGATCTGTCACAAATATTTTGGAGACTGACTGTCGCTCATGACAGTGTACCGGTACATGCCTGATGACATTATTGTGCAAAGTACATTATATATTATGCATGATACTGTTTCTTGTTCTGCTATAGCCAGATCCAAGTGAAGAACACACAAGCACTAAACCATATCTATTTGTCGCCCGGGTCCTGAGATGACTCCGTTAAGTCGACCACCTTGTACAGATCATGTCGGCGCTGCGTTCCCAAGGGGACCATGGTTCGAACCTCTTCCACTCTGTCCAGATCTGTAACACAGCAGCAGAAAGAGCAAATGAACTGTATGAGTACTTCAGTGCAATTTCTTTTCCGATTCAGAGTGCCACGTAAGCTTTGCTGTCCAATATTATTTTGCGAAAAAAATAAAATAAAAAAATTTCAGTTGCCTCAAAAAATAAAATAAATTTTTTTTTTTCAGTTTCCTCAAGACACTGCATGCTGCTTGCGAGACTGCTCGTTAGAAAAAGGATGGTGTCATGTTGCATAACAGTGCTACAGTACATTCTGAAGGTCCAGTACACTCTGGAAAATTAGTACAAATTAGTTAAAAATAATTACAAATTAGTACCCCTTCTCACAGGGGACATACACTGCCAAGGGTTCTGTGGTAATGGCCGAACAAATAATTGCACAACCTGAAACGTCTCACCCCCATTCCCTTGGAGCCCACAGTGGTGTGGTCTTGTGTCTTGAAAAAATATCCAACATACAAGCAGAACTTCTTTTTTTTTAAATCTCAAATGTACATACCAAGGTAAACAAATATCGCATGCTTTGCGTTCTTACCTATGTCTGCGTAGAGAATCTTCTCTTCATGGTCAGCTTTTGCAATAACATCACCCCTGTAAAAAAACAAAACAGAAATTTCCTTTCAGTAAGGCAAAAAACCCACAAAAAACACAAAACCAAATTGGAAAGCAATCTAAAGATTCCCCAGTGGATTTTTTTCTTTCTTTTTTTTCAACTAGGAATGAAGTTGTAGTTTATTTCAAAATTGGAAATACCAGCTAGACCTTATGTAGCCGAGTGGTCCGTACCCGCTCGGCCACTATTTCGGTCTCTGGCCCCACTACCCCTTTGTTCTCTGGTCAGCGCTGTACATGCTAGCCGCGAGGCCAGTCGATGAGTCAGGCAAGCACGCAGTGTTGCGTAACCGCGGTGGCGCGTGTGTCGATTAGTTGTGTTTGTTTGTGTCTGTTCAATGTCAATTATCTCCGCAGTCACTTAACCTAAAGTTATCATTTAAACTATAGTAGTTTCGGAAGAGTTTGTACTTTTTAGTTATGTTTTGTTTTTGGCGCTGTTTTGTAGTTTAACGGGTGTATTTTGCCATTTTCACCCCTTTTCGAATGCGTGGTCCCGGCCTTTACGCTCTTAAATCGGCGATAGGAAATTCTTTGTACATTGATAATGTTCCAAACTTATGCCATCTTAGAGTACTTTTCACGCTCTTTTGAATGCAGTTTGTTTGAAGTTTGTAGCTGTTGTATTACGCCCGCTATTGTTAGTTTTCTGTGTGTAAACAAACACAGATTTCGCCGCTCGAGAGCATCTAGCCCTTGTTTCTGCTGCGAGCGGCCGTTGCTTTCTTTGCGGCTCGCGCTGGGCGCATAAGTAGCCGCGAGCTACGCCTCACTGGACAGTCGCCAGCCAGCCCTGCCGCGAGTCACTGCACGGATTGTCGCTCCCCGCTCTGCCATTTGTTGCTGTTTTCCTGTTGCAATAAAACTCATGTCATAGCGACCGCTGTGTTTGCCTCCCTGCCTGCCTGAACTGATTCACTCAACACCATCACACTTATGTGATTTCACTAGCCCTTCATTCTACTGATCCCATCATCATGACTTGCCAGGATGAACCCCACCGACAAATAGAACCATTTCTTGGCGTTAGTATTGACATGGAACCCGCAGGGGAAAAGGAAGAGAGGCCGGCCTCGCAACAGCTGGAGGCGGGACACTGAGGTAGAGCTATATAAGCAGGAGACCAACTGGACTGGAGTGGCAAGAGTAGCCCAGAACAGAGTGCGATGGCGAAGGGTCGTCGATGGCCTATGCTCCACGTGGAGCCATGGGTCTGAATAGTAGTAGTAGTTAGTAGCTGGCGTTAGTTGTTTTGATGCAGTCAACTGTTCTGACCTCTGCAACCTTTCTCACAATAAAATAAAAGAAAACAAATTAAATTAAATTAATCCTGCTCACCAAGGACCGACGACAGTGGAGTGTCCCCACGCAACATAAGAAGCCGACTCATCTCGAGCTGGTGAAACCGTAGCAACGTACAGCTGGTTGTCAAGTGCCCGCCCTCTCTGTAACGCCTCCCAGTGGGCGGGGCCTGTGGTCATGTTGAAGGCACCTGGGTACACCAGCAGTTTACAACCTGCAAAAGACAAGAGCAAATGTAATGTATGTATATGTGCACGAACTGACAGAGAAGAAAAGGTTCAGAGTGTAAGACAAGTTTTGAAAGTATGCATGCCAGCAGATAACAGATGATGTATTAATTGGTGTCTGCCAGAGGCACATAGGAAAAGACATTACTCAAGTTTCATTTGTGACTGACACCTTGCAAAGTGAATCAAAAATAAACATTCTGACAATATGGAGGGTGGGTGGGTGTTTGGGGGTTAAACATCCTTTTCCAGCATCTTTGGGTCATAACAAAGATGGGCCAGCAATGAAAAAGCCAGCACAAATTTTTGGCCCCAAATGGGATTCCAACTTCTGACGATATGAAAGTTCACAATTATGAAACACACTAAAGCAACCATTTACATTCACATAAAATGGTACAACAGTGGACAAAAACAGAAAAAAGATGAAAACAAAAAGATTTTCACCTCTCTGTGCATATAACTGTGCAAGCTCTGCAAAGCGGATGTCATAGCAAATGGCTACACCCACACGACAGAAGGCTGTAAGAACAAACAAAAAAACCCAGGAAGTTCATTTAAAAAACTCAAAAATGATTTATTAAAAGATAAACTAAGGAGAATACAACAATGTCTCTGTATGCCCATGCTGTTTGCACACAGGAAAGTGCATTTCCCAGATGATGAGACAATGTTAAAATTATTTCAGACACAAAGAGATACATGTACATGCATGTGGAAACACAATGAGAAGCAAAGATACTCGACACATTTCAAATTCAATTCATTTGGGGCGGTCGGTGGTCTAGTGGTTAAGAGACTTGTCACCAATGCGAGAGGTCAGGGGTTCGAGTCCCAGTCACGGCAAAGAATTTTTCCTTCTCGTATGTGGCACCGTTCATTCAGGCCGATCGTCGGGGATTCTCTCCGGGTACTCCCGCTTCCTCCCCCTCTGCTTTGGAAATGTTCAGCCCACCAAATTTGAAAAATACATGCAATTCTAACTTCCAAAATTTAAATAGCTGAGCTGACCCTTCGCACCACGTGATTGTAATGTGTTTATGTCCAGTGTGTGAAAGAATGCGTGTGATTCACGTGAGCGTGCATGTTGGGTTCAGTTCACGGCGCTTTGAGCCGATTCGTGAAATTAGGTAAAGCGCCTATACAATACTCATTATTATTATTATTATCCATCAATAGAAGTACTCTTTCTGAATAGATTGAGACATCCTGCATAACCTTATCATATTTTTAGAATCTGTCCACCAAATAAAGTGCGCATGTTCCACATTTTGCAACCACTTTACTGATCGAGGCAAAAGCAACTCAAATATCTAGTACAACTTTGCAATGAAAATGAGCGTTTACGTGTGTTAAAACATGTAAGGGAGTTTCCTGGACTTAGGGCGTCTGATTCCTTAAAGCGGATCTTTCCAGGCACATCAATGTCGAACAGGTGAATCTGAAACAAATACAGGTAAAAAAAAGCCATAAATGGTGATAAATGTTCAATGTAAACAAACAAGTAGTCTAAGAAAACAGGCAAAAGATCCTGTCTAATTAGCGCAAGTCATGCAGAAACCTAATCCAAGACACAAGAAAGATAAATTAGTTTAGAAGACTGGAAGCACAGTAAACACATCATCTCTTCACAACAAAAAATAAAAATAAAAAATCAGATTAAAAAAAAAAAAAGTAATGTTAAGTTAGGCTGACATCTTACAACTACTGTACAAGCTAAAGAAATGAAAACAAAAAATGAAGGGGGGGGGGGGGGACATGTGTAATAGGATGATGACACACACACACAGGCACACACTTCAACTAACGTGTGGTAGTGTTGAGTGGATGTTGCAGGCGCACGAATGTGATAGTAGGGGAGTTAAGACATGGTGCTACATGAACACGCTTCACAACTCAAGTGGAGCAGTGTACCTATAGGTTTCTACAGCTGGCTGGCGCTCTCTCAGGAATCGGATGTGATAATGGCTGGTGAAAAAATGCCGCCAACACAGACAAAGCAAAACATGGCTCTAACCAAAGACTGTGGAGGATGTTAAACACACAGGTTTGAAAACATAAGTGGTGCGCGCCCGAACATCACAGCTAATTATGTGCTTGGTCATGGCACTCTCTCAGGAACAGGAGGTAATCCCAATTACCTACTAAAGGACCCGTCCAAGGCTAGCTGTCGTCTGCTAATAGCCAAGGAAAGCAAACATACAAACCTTCCTATGCATCCCAACCATAGTACCATCAGGACTGAAGATGGTTGATGTGTTATACAGTTTTCCATCACTACCTTTTTCTGGAATCGAGCCTGAACAAAGCAAATAGGACAATCACCACATGAAAAGAAAAAGCAATCAGCGCAACCAAATGTGCTGTGAGAATAATATGAAAGTATGAAACGCCAACAGATAACACAATGTCATGGTTTACTGGTGTCTTCCACAGTGGCATACCAAAAAAAAGATATTTCCCAGAAAGTGTATCAGAAGTCTGACTGAATGTAAGATGGAGTTTATAATCATGACAACTGACCATGCTGATACAGGTTAAGCAGCTAATGGTCAGTGCTTCATTTTGCTTTAGAGTATGAGGGGTCAAATGACAGCTGGCAACTGAAAGTGAGGGGTCAATTATGTACAGCATAGCCGAGCATATGCGACCAAGTCAGAAAAAAAAGTCACATTAAAATACGCTCTAGTGCTTTACCTAGCAACCAGTATGCAAACAGTTTCCGGTCACATTTGCTGGCCCACTTCTGAGCAGCTTTTATGGACATATTTGTGAAGAAGGGCCTGCTGATGCACACCCTCACCAGGTGGTCACAAATTGCAGGACTAACAGAGGTCTGGTGCTAAATCCGCATCAGACATAGGCCTGCGCCCTAGTGGCGCTCACCAATGAAGAAATGGTGCAGGCACGCCGTCAACATGAAGCACTGAACAGTGATACTACATGTAATTAATACTCTTTGCAAAGCTTATGGAAGTAACGGAACATGATGAAATAAATGAACATTGCTCTGTACCTCCAATGAGAAATATGTTATTTTCTTTTGCAGCCTTTGACAATGCTTCTGTGGAAGGGCCCGGAATTGGTTCAGCATATTCAGGAAAATATCCTGTCCCATAGGGTGAATTGAAACACTCCTAAACAGGAACAAAAACAAATAATAAATGCACATTTTGTTAATGGAATTTTTCTATTGAGAAAAGAAATGAAACAACAGTGACAATATGGAACTGTTGCAATACTCATTATTATTACTGTTGTAAACTTAAAGGCAATGCTTGTTGCTTCACCTCCAACTGCCCCCCACCCCTGACTTTAAAACGTCACCAGCTTTAGCTAGGTACATGCCAATATCAAGAATGAATAGATTATGACTGTGTGTGTTGGCATGTGTGTGTGTGTGTGTGTAATGTGTGTGTGTGTGTGTGTGTGTGTGTGTGTGTGTGTGTGTGTGTGTGAGCACTTACAGGCAGGGCCACCATATTTGCACCAGCTGCAGCTGCTTGTTTCACCATGGCGACAGCTCGAGTTATGTTGTCCCCTTTCGATGTTCCAACTGCGAGCTGCACCAATCCAAGTTTGAATTCTGAAAGCAAGCATCATACTGAGGCAATGGTTCTCATAACACACTCAACACATACCCATAGGAACTGAAATGCTCCAGACGACCGCTGCTGATTGATGTCGACACGGAAATATTGGGGTTCACTCTGTGTGTGTGTGTGTGTGTGTGTGTGTGTGTGTGTGTTGTGTGTGTGTTGTGTGTGTGATAGCTCACTGGATGCGTTACATGATGGCAAGATTGCAAGCTCAATGCTAGGGGGTTACGCATCATTGCTACGGTGGCTGTGATACTCTGCATTAGCCGACGTCGACCATCCGTATCACATTTGACTCCTGGTGAAAATCGAAAGTTGAGATTACTCGATTTCTCTCCCTTCCCAAAGCTCGCAACCCTATGTCATGTGCTGGTGAAATCTACATCTTCAGCGTCATACTCTTCAGTGTTGTCCAACGAAGGTAACAGTGCGGACTAAAAAGTCCTCTTAAAGTACTGAATGCCTATAACACGCCACAAATTGCAACGCGGGGGGGGCACTGCATGCTCTCCAGCAGGCTTAGCCTGTGTTCATTTCTCATACAAAAGAAAGGCTTCCGGTTTCCCATAGATCGACCGGTTTGCATCTCTCCTCTCTAATGTAATACAATTCGTTACTTATTACTTACTGGAGGCCATTTCTCTGGCAGAAAAGCTTCACAAATTAACTTTACGGGTGCAAGGGGCATCACGAGGTGCGGTGCGAGAACTCTGCTGACTGGATCCTACTAACACCAGAAACCACACAAAAAAACATCAGCACAAATACAACAAAAATCACGTAAAATAACGACGGGTTATTTGATTTATACTAATCCAACCTTTGCGTGCATGTTTTGTTTTGTTCAGACACTTTTTTTGTGGCTTTAAAAAAGGAAATCGGACCTGTGATGGTGTTTCTATTTTTTTGTCAATTCTGGTAATTAGCTATCTCGTGCCCTGTGCTTTCAAGTGTTGACTGTGCCCGTCTCCTTTTGGTCAAAAGAAAACAACGGAAGGCTCAGAATGAGATGGATGACTGGTAAAGCAGTTTTTGGGGATGGTTACGCGCGAGTCCAACTGAAAATTAACCGCCTGCAAGAGGGGGCAGAGATAACATCTCGCATGGCCTTAAATAGCAGACGAATTTTCATGATGTTATTCCTCGCTCGACACAGATTGGCTAATCAGAACGAGTTTACATGAGGTGACTACAACAGAATCGTCCGGGTCAAAATGGTACCACCTGTAAAACGGAACCATTTTGATCGTTAGTACGAAGGGACGAGTTGCTGTGGATTCATAACTGTATCTGCAACTTTTTATGCAAGGGTTTATTTTGAATGAAGCAAAAATCATTAGATTCAGCTTTGGACCGAGGTCTTGATCTGATGTCTGCAGTATAGATTTATTAGGGGGATTAAAATTGAAGGCACCTCATGTACACAGTCCATCACCCGAGGGAGAACTGAAAAGCCACGTCCGAAAAAATCAGCTGAACTGCAAACTTTTCAGCAGGTGTCAGGTATGTCAAGCATCTGTAAGCATTACAGTACTTCATTTGCAAAGGCCTGGCAGTCTGGAATGGACATGGAATGAAGCACACTCATGAATTCAAGGACTGTCTCCTCAAGACTGACTTCAGTTCAGTTTCAAGACCGTCTCCAAGTTATGTTGCCGTGTACGTTTCGTCGAGACAACAAAATGTGTTGCTACACGCCACTTACTACACCACTACACCCCAACTTACTACTGACACCACTACACCCCACTTACTACTGACACCAACACGACCCCACCTACTACACCACTACGCCCACTTCAGTGCTACACCCCGTCTACACACCCACTTACAACACCGACTACACCCCACTTGCTACACCCACTACACCCCACTTAACTACACCACTACACCCCACTTACTACACCACTACACCCAATTTGCTACACCACTACACCCCCACTTACTACACCATTACTCTGCTACACCCTAGTAAAGACATTGTTATTGTGTGACTTTGCCATACAAAGACGGAGGCGTCGAGGGGCCTGCATGCAACTGAGGTTTCAAAACAATTTTTTTCTTGTGTTATGTTTCCCGTCTACTGACCAGATATCTGAAGTGTGTATGGTGCGACTGAGCGTAGTCCGCCATTTTTTAAAAAAAATTTTTGGTTATTGTTTTATTGTTTTAATCGAAGTTTTTAAACCCAGTTTTTGGGGTTTCATTTTACAAAATAAAAACAGAACCAACGAAGAGAAACCGATCAAGCATTACAGAAATAAAGAAATGCCCTCAGCTCGCGCGACGATTCAGTTCTGCCAGTTCCCAGCGAAAGAATTCAATTAGCCCCCACTCTCCTTCTAACCGTATTTGAATACCAGTCTGGACGATTGGCACCCACAATACGTTAATGCCGTCCTTTTTAACTGGCTCAAGCGGAAGAGCGTCGCTCCTGTAGCCCCCCTTTTTCTCTAATTTATTTCCTGACAAGGTCCTTACCCTTTTTAAAAAAAAAATAAAAAAATAGAGAATAAAAGAAAGACCTGTAGAGACAGGGACGTTTCGGGGACTCTCAAGAAGACTTGAAAACCAAAAGAATTACTTCAACAAAGTCTTATAAATATACACCTATAACAAAAAATTATAAAATAAAAATGGGTGTAATGCCCATTTAGAAAATCTCATAAAATTGTCCCAAGATCTCCCACAGGAGGAAGGGGCGTAAAACTTATATATTCATTCACTCATTCAGCGTCGCCCCTGTGTCTTAGACCCGTGAGTGAAGCGGGACTAGCACGCGTTGTCTTCTCACGTGGCCCGACCCATGTGCCGTGCACGTCGCAGTACCGACGTGAGTTGAGTGGCATAGCCTTTCTTGTCACTTCTTTGATCACGGGTCACACAGGTGTACAGGAAGAGAGCCAAGTAACAAAGGAGTTAATGAGTGTCCAATTTATCTTTTATCACCCAGTGACGTCACCAAAATGAAGCTGTGGTTCAAAAACAAAATTTTTACGTTGCTCCTCTTTAAGAAGCAGTAGATGACCTTCCCCCAACAATTTTGTTCACTGAGTTTCAATCGCACACAGACACACACGCTAGCGCAAACACGCATGCATACAAACACTGATAACGCGGGTTAACGTGTCGTTTTATTGTCTTCAGTTCGACATTTTTCAGAACAGAAAGCACAACTTGTAACACACACACACACACACACACACACACACACACACACCGGAAGGCCACCGCAGTTAATGGTGACTTGGTGTGTACGCTACTTTCGCTTTCCTGGCTCTTTTCCTATGGCTTTGCGGACCATCCATCGTAGAAACGTCCTGTGTCAACAGAGGGATAAGTGTATCAAACAACAAGAACAATAGATCCTTGGCGTATTCAGACAGACAATACACAGCAGACAGAGACAATGTTCATGGTCAGCAGAGCATATGGCCGAAGATAAATATTGAAAACGCAATCACACCAAATACAATACACTGTGAGTGAGTGAGTGTGAGTGAGTGAGTGAGTGAGAGAAAGAGATAGAGAATTGAAATAACTTTATTTGAAAACGGTGGAAGCTTTGGTCTTGTGACCAATTTTCAAACTTTCCCGAGTTCAGAGAGAGAGAGACTCAAGACACTTTATTGATAGGCCGGCGGCCCCTACAAGCTCCGGTGGATACGTGACAAGATGGTTGTGGTGGAAGCAAAAAAGATATAAACAACAGATTAGACTGACATAGGACTGTTCAGAGTAATGAACACACACACACACACACACACACACACACACCAACACACACACACACACACACACACTGACAGTGTGCAGTGCGCACGGACGCACTGCGTTTGAAAGGGTTAATACCCTAAGAGGAAAGGGTTAATACCCTAGGATGGCCTGCCGGCACCCTGAGAATCAGAGAGAGAGAGAGAACTGAAATAACTTTATTTGAAAACGGTGACCAATTTTCAAACTTTCCGTTCAAAGAGAGAGAGAGTTAGAGTTTGCTGCACTTCAATCAAGTTTGTTAAGAATTTTGCCTTTCATATTTTTTAGGAAAAAATTGCTCGCCAATTCAAGCTCATGCATATAATCTTAAAAATAGAAAAAAAAATTACCCACCCCTTTCATGGTTTTCTTGTTTTTGGTTTTTCTAGCTGGCTCCCGGTTCACGGGAGGGCTTGTGTCAAGCCTGGTCGTTTCCTGTAACAATATATCAAGAACCGAATTATTCCTCAGTCTAAGATTTCAGAGAGAGAGAGAGAGAGAGGGGGGGGGTGGTGGTTGGGGCTTTCTTCATTTGACATGCAGACTGATTTTGAGTTAGAAACCTAAAATTCAAATTCCAAATCTGACGCAACGCCCTCGAAACATCTCCCCGGCGTAGCGGTCTCTGTCGACCTCAGATCAAAGGGCCGCCAGCGGGTACCGCGCATAGCGGGGAGCCGACCGCTGGGGGGTATTGGAAGTGGGGTGTGGTAAAGACAGGCCAGACACGTCTACGTCCGCTTTCTGAGGGGCCCAGAGTCAAGTCCAACCCAACATATTTCTGCATCATCACTCTTGTGTCTTTGTTGTCCACGAAGACTCGGTCGCCATATGTTGTTCCAGCAGTCAGTGGTAACTTGGATACGTCAGCCTCGGGAAAGTTGTTTCTAGACTATACAGGAAAAGAGGGAAAGCTATTACCTTTTTTATGGAAGATTTTGTGCACTTTTGGAAAGTCGTAAGTCTCTGAGTGTGTGGGGGGTTCCACCTTTCAACTTGAATTTTTTGTGGGCATAATTGATAAATAATCGCACAAGCAGGGTCTAGCACTGGTAAAAGTGATTTAGGTTTATTGGGCTGGGACCGGGTCACTTCCACGTTTCCACTTCCACATTTTACATCTACCAGCCGCCAGAATTCAAAATCAGGGGGTCATGGTGGTGGTGAGGCGGTGTATGTGTGTGTGTGTGTGTGTGGGGGGGGGGGGGGGGGTTCGGGGGGATGTGAGTGTTGGAGAGCTAAAGAAATTTTTTTAGATGAATGATACCTTCAAGTTCCCCATTGCGATTCCGTCCGCAATGAGAATTGGGCTTTCCATGCATTCCCTTTCTGAGCACGTCATCAGGCCGGTCTCATCGATATCGAGGAGGTTGTCATAACAATATCGTGCACTGCGTAGGTTTGGTTCTGTTGTGTTCTGCATACCTCGTCGACGCCTGAAGTCTGCATTAATGAACGTAATGCATAAATAATCGATCGCATTACTTTGCATGTTACAAACTTTGGTGTCTCATGTGTGTTGCAAACTACCTGTTTATGCCTCAAGCAGGTCATATGTTAATGCCCGTGTACACTTGTGTAATGGGATACATTTTCAGTTTCTTTATAAAAAGGAGGAAGACTCAAAATCGACCCAGAGCATTTCATTTATAAAATCAGGGCTAATCAATATTTTTACTTCCAGTTTTTCCCGCGGATTTTTTTTTACCAATGGGGAGGGGGTGAGGGGGTGGTGGTGGTGGTCAGTACCAGCGGAGTATGAAGTACAATAGTAACACTCACTCAAACTGCTCTTCCAAGAATGCCGACTTACCCGCTGTTCCAGTTTACAGTTTACACCCCCACCCCACTTTGCCTACAATGTTACAATGGTCGACTAAACAAAATAACTGAGAAGGAATTGTGAGATAAGTTGAAATATAACAAACAAACAATAAACACCGAATATTAGCTACTTCACTTACTTTCCATCTCCTGGTGCAGCTCATACGTAGTGTGGTCGTGTGTTACGTTGAGGTAAGAATGCTCCAGAAGAGTGTAGGTGTATATTGTCGCGATTGTTCAGGTTCAGGAACGCATCCTCATAACCGTCATAAGATACGGTGCAGGCGACGAAGCCACAGTGGGGTTTGAATTCACCAGCTGTGACTGGTATGCTCACAGTCAGCGTATGTATGTGCCCAGAGTGCTTCACAAACGTGAATGATGAACCATGATGGCATTTGTCAGGAGTACTTGGGAGTAACTGAGAAGGGTAGGCCCTCTTTCCTTCTTCATATGAAGTCATCAGTGACAACAAATCAGCTGGGATGGGTCGAGGTATCTTCATTCGTGATTTGCAGGGAACTGTTTCCACGTCCACAGTAGTACTGGCGTCCTGAAGTTCCTTTCATCTTTGTGCGGTCGTTCTTGGGACAGACACGATTTGCAATGTCAGTGTGAGGACAATTTGAAGTTGCCCTTGAGTTGCACGTGTAACACTTCAATGCAGTGCTGGTCTCCTTAACAACGCCATAGCCTCTTTCGGCATCTTTCACACACAGCGTGTATGGTTGCCTTGACAGGACTGCAACGTCGAAGACTTCTTTTGGAGACTGCAGTGTCGGCGTGCCGATGACCAGTCATGTCTTCTACAATCATGATGTGCTGACACCGCATTTCTGGGTCCTGCAGCATTATCAGCTGTTCATTCAATGATGCCGCTTGGTCAACTTCATGTAAGTTCTTGATGTATGCTTGCAGCAACCGTCCATCCGGACAGGAACAGGTAAGAATGCGGAGGAAGTTGGCCTTGTCCGCCAGGGGAAGGATACTTGTCTGTAAGATGCAGAAGTTAGCTTTAGAGAGTTTGTCTGCCTTTGTGAGTTCAGGAATAATAAAAACACCTGCATCCACACACCAAAATGGCGCTGCTCCTGCGGAGAAGGGCTTTGTAGCTCAGTGAACGTTCGTCTGACAGGTTCATGTGTTTCATACCGTCAGTAATGCTCTCAACATCGAACGGCTCTGGCTGTTTACAGGAGACAGACTGCATTCTATACGGCACAAAGTTTGCACACACTGACTCGTCCTTAGGTGATTCCGTCCTGGATGTACGGTCCATCTTGTACGGCACAATGTTTGCACACGCTGACTCGTCCTTAGGTGATTCCGTCCTGGATGTACAGTCCGCCTTGTACGGCACAAAGTTTGCAAGCGCTGTCTCCGACTTTGCTGACTCCGTCCTGGATGTACAGTCCGCCTTGTACGGCACAAAGTTTGCAGGCGCTGTCTCCGACTTTGCTGACTCCGTCCTGGATGTACGGTCCATCTTGTACGGCACAAAGTTTGCAGGCGCTGTCTCCGACTTTGCTGACTCCGACCTGGATGTACGGTCCGCCTTGTACGGCACAAAGTTTGCAGGCGCTGTCTCCGACTTTGCTGACTCCGTCCTGGATGTACGGTCCGCCTTGTACGGCACAAAGTTTGCAGGCGCTGTCTCCGACTTTGCTGACTCCGTCCTGGATGTACGGTCCATCTTGTACGGCACAAAGTTTGCAGGCGCTGTCTCCGACTTTGCTGACTCCGTCCTGGATGTACGGTCCATCTTGTACGGCACAAAGTTTGCAGGCGCTGTCTCCGACTTTGCTGACTCCGTCCTGGATGTACGGTCCATCTTGTACGGCACAAAGTTTGCAGGCGCTGTCTCCGACTTTGCTGACTCCGTCCTGGATGTACGGTCCATCTTGTACGGCACAAAGTTTGCAGGCGCTGTCTCCGACTTTGCTGACTCCGTCCTGGATGTACGGTCCATCTTGTACGGCACAAAGTTTGCAGGCGCTGTCTCCGACTTTGCTGACTCCGTCCTGGATGTACGGTCCATCTTGTACGGCACAAAGTTTGCAGGCGCTGTCTCCGACTTTGCTGACTCCGTCCTGGATGTACGGTCCATCTTGTACGGCACAAAGTTTGCAGGCGCTGTCTCCGACTTTACTGACTCCGTCCTGGATGTACGGTCCATCTTGTACGGCACAAAGTTTGCAGGCGCTGTCTCCGACTTTGCTGACTCCGTCCTGGATGTACGGTCCATTTTGTACGGCACAAAGTTTGCAGGCGCTGTCTCCGACTTTGCTGATTCCGTCTTGGATGTACGGTCTATCTTGTACGGCACAAAGTTTGCAGGCGCTGTCTCCGACTTTGCTGATTCCATCTTGGATGTACGGTCTATCTTGTACGGCACAAAGTTTGCAGGCGCTGTCTCCGACTTTGCTGATTCCATCTTGGATGTACGGTCCATCTTGTACGGCAAATAAAAGCGAGACTTGCTCGAAATACACTTGATTTGAAAAAAAGAGAGCTTTGACCTGTGTTGTTCATGTGTATAATTATGGCCGACCGTCACTACATGCCATTTTTCACAGTGTGCGTTGTGAGCACTGAATTAGACTAGAAAGAGTAAATGTTATTATTATTGCGCGGGAAAATGAAAAAGAATATTCACGCGCCCACCAATGCTGAATTTGTGAGTACTCCGAGTCCATTGAACACAGTGATCACAGGTGAAACCTTACAGCCGCTGTCCGCAGGCAGACCATAACATTTTCCTGTCGTCCGATTACACGTACTGGCAAGTAATTAAACACAGTAATAAAATAAAATCCGTACCATCGTACACTGACTACCTCTGAATACACCAGTCTTGCCGAGACCTTGTAACTTTGAAACTGCTTCACCTCAGCTGCTGGCGATGTACAAGACGTTAACACGGACTAAAAACACACTCCACTCCTTACTGGTTCAATGTCCAGATTTCCCACCAAACAATCCCCCAACCCCTCTCTCGGGACCGTGCCACACACACCATGACATTACACTGACCAACGGAAACCATGACAGAACGTGACAGGCGGTTGTCGCCTCGTTGCACTTGATCTGTTGCGTCAGACTCGAACGCTATACGGCTGATTGGCGCCGGCCCATACTGCGGAACCTTCTTAGATGGTGACGGGTTTGGCCTAATCCGGATGTTGCTTACGTAACACACGCCAAACGTTTTCCGTCGGGTGTTCTTCTTATCAAGTACCGAAATGGACCGCCACACCCAGCCGTAGTGTCACCATCCCATAAACCCGGCCACGCCCCTCCTCCTGCCAACACCCATACTCCAACACCTCCACCCCCCGCCCACGGCCAAAAACTGAGAGGATAACGCTTGCGATTGGCGCCCGATGGCTGACTTGGAAACAGCAATACCGCAGGTTATACGACCCAAAAGAATGCCCTTCATACGATCAAACACGCAGTCCTGACGTACAATGCAGACAGAAAAGGACAGTTGTAGTTGCTTTGAAATCGACCGTGGCCATAGTTTGTAACAGTGCACAAGATCATGATAGCAGGTACAAGTCAAACACACTGATTCCTAGTAACAGTAACAGCCCTGAACCATAAAACTAGACATTTTTCTTAGCGCAATTAGAGCATTTTCTAGAGCATTAAGTTGGGTTCCCCTTTGCTAATCACCTTTTCTTTTGCCTACATACACCGAGTCTCTGAGCTGGAGACGCAAACGCCGCTTCACAACCTCAGAATCACCGCTGGACACCCACGGCCTTACCACCACCGCCCCCGGACAACAACGGACCACCCGAGATTTCGCCCATCGTCTTCTGATACTGGGACACTCATTAATTATAACCCAACACAAAGACATTCGCGAATTTAGATATAACTCACCAACATCTCGATGGAAATGTTAGGAAACACCACTGTATCAAATACACCCCAAAGGGTTCCATCGCAATAAATTTTGTTCTTGTTCTTGTTCATGGAGGATGTCAGTTTGAAAGGTTAGGCACGTTTTCTGCCGGAACAATGCACCCTGTAAAAGCCGGCCACCTGTCTCAGTTTGAAAGGTTAGGCACGTTTTCTGCCGGAACATTGCACCCTGTAAAAGCCGGCCACCTGTCTAAGACAGCCAGTTTGACTCAGTCCCTAGGGTGACCGTTTGAATGTACAATGTACAACAAAAATGACATTTGATTCCTGTTTTGTTATTCCATCACTTCTGTTGTATAATGTGGGTAAAAACAACAACAACAACAACAAACCTCCAGCATGTCAGTTTTGAAGTGTCAGTATCAGTATTTCGTTTTTGGGTTACCCAGAAAGTACTTTCAATTGCATGTCATATGAAATGTTTGTGTTTTTGTTAGGGGGGGGGGGGGGTCATTTGTTAAATAAAATTCACTCATTTTTAAAAAAAAATTCTTCGCTTGCTTTGCGGATTGACGGAATGTCTAGACATGATACTCTCTCTCTCTCTCTCTCTCTCCACACACACACACACACACGCACACACACACACACATACACAGAGATTCAAAATTGTTGTAAATGATGCATGGCAAAGTCACACGGTAGCAGTGTATTTAGGGAATGTAGCAGCGTACTGGGGTAGCAAGTCAGTGCTGTGTAGCAGAGTATTGTGTAGCAAGTGGGTTAACAGAGTATCAGTGTAGCAAGTGGGGTGTAGCAGTGTAGTAAGTGGGGTGTAGTGGTGTAGTATGTGGGGTGTAGTGGTGTAGTAAGTGGGGTGTAGTGGTGTAGTATGTGGGGTGTAGTGGTGTAAGTGGGGTGTAGTAAGTGGGGTGTAGTGGTGTAGTAAGTGGGGTGTAGTGGTGTAGTAAGTGGCGTGTAGCAACACATTTTTATATATGTTTCGTCTGCTGGTTTGTGATTTCGTAACACAAAGAATTAGCGTTTGGGGGCATTGATGCAGGTGCAGATCTTTTTCAGCTTGATTCAACTGCTGTTAATATATTTTACCAGGTGAATCGCCTATTATACATCTAGTGCATATTCATTTTTGCCAGTTTTGATTGAATGTTTCAGTGTGTGTGTGTGTGCATGTGTGTGCATATTTGTTGGTATGAGTGCGGGGGGGGGGGGGGGGGGGTGGAAGGGGCGTTTTCCTCGGCGGTGGAGGGATTTGCAGTTTGTGGTACATGTACATGGGTACATGGAGCGTTTTTCTTTTGTTTATTTTTGAGGGGGTATTTTTTTGGTGGTGGTGGGTTTTTTTGTTTGTTTGGTTTTGTTACTGGTTTTGGTTTGTGTGTTTTTCACTCCTGGTGCCCCCCCCCCCCCCCCCACACACACACACACCCCTTTTGCTGGCTATATAATTCTCTTGCAATCTTCATTTCCTTCAATGCTGATCCCCCCCCTCCCCCCCCCCCCCCCCAAAAAAAAAAATGAAGCACAAACAAACAAAACCCATGATACATTTGGCTGTACCCAGTAACATTTATTTCACCTACCTCATTATTCAATGACTAATCAGTGGTGTAAAAATCTGAGTTTCTTCACAATTTTTTTATTCATATAATATTTCACTGATCAGGTATGCACTAATTATTTAACACAGCTGCAACAGCTAATGTCACAAATGCAATATTGATAGCTAAAATGAACTGTCCATCTACCCACAACCAAGAAATCATACTTACATTGAAAACTAGAGGAGCAAAGCCTCCTTGGCTCACTTGTGAGATGGGTCAAGGTCATTCAAAAGAGTATGTTTCTAAAGCTCTTATCACTAGCTTTCACGAAATAAGGTGTCTTGTGTTCATAGTTCCTAAGAAAACAGCAAATGGCAACATAACAGTTTTCCCAGGACAGCTTCTATGACCTTGACCTTGGGTCAAGGTCATTCAAATGAGATCTGTAAGTGAAGAGCTTATCAGTGACTATCATTATGCCAAATTTGATAACTCTAATTTTTGTAGTTTCTGTACAAATGGCAATGTAAAATTTTACAACAGACAGCTGTAATGACCTTGACCTTGAGTCAAGGTCACTCAAATGGGTATGTCTGCATAGGTCTCTTTGCTGCCTATCATTGTGCCTTGCTGCTGTTTGTTGTTTCCAAGGAAATGCTAACGTTAAAGTCTCCACAAAACATCTTGAATGGCCTTGACCTTGACCCAAGGAAATTGAATACAAGTATGCCAGTACAGGTTATGCCAGTACAGGTTTTGTCAATGTCTATCATGCCATGCAAAGTTTGATGCCTCTGGTACCACTACATTCTGAGAAAATGGCAATTTTAAATTTCCAATTACACATCTTTGACGACCTTGACCTTCAGTCAAGGTCATTCAAAATGGTAAGTCTTGAAAGGTCTTGCTGCTGTTTATCAGCAAGCCAGGTTTGGTGCTTCTGCTGTTCATTGTTTCTGAGAAAATGCCAATGTTAAGGTTTTGGAAGGTTTTCCGCAAAACAGCTTGTATGGCCTTGACCTTGATTCAAAGTCACTGAATACAGGTATGTCAGTAAATGTGTTGTCAATGTCTATCATCATGCAAAGTTTGATGTCTCTGGCTTTTCTAGATTCTGAGAAAATGCCAATGTAAAATTTCCAAACAGACAGTTTTAGTGACCCTGACCTTAGGTCAAGGTCAGTCATTATGGTATGTTTTGAAAGGTCTTATGGCTGTCTATCAGCTTGCCAAGTTTGGTGCCTCTGCTGTTCATTGTTTCTGAGAAAATGCCAATGTTAAGGTTTTGGAAGGTTTTCCACAAAACAGCTTGTATGGCCTTGACCTTGATTCAAAGTCACTTAATACAGGTATGTCAGTAAAGGTGTTGTCAATATCCATCGCCATGCTAAGTTTGATGTCTCTGGCTTTTCTAAATTCTGAGAAAATGCCAATGTAAAATTTCCAAACAGACAGCTTTAGTGACCTTGACCTTGGGTCAAGGTCAATCATTATAGTATGTTTTGAAAGGTCTTATGGCTATTTATCAGCTTGCCAAGTTTGGTGCCTCTGCTGTTCATTGTTTCTGAGAAAATGCCAATGTTAAGGTTTTGGAAGGTTTTCCGCAAAACAGCTTGTATGGCCTTGACCTTGATTCAAAGTCACTTAATACAGGTATGTCAGTAAAGGTGTTGTCAATATCCATCGCCATGCTAAGTTTGATGTCTCTGGCTTTTCTAAATTCTGAGAAAATGCCAATGTAAAATTTCCAAACAGACAGCCTTAGTGACCTTGACCTTGGGTCAAGGTCAATCATTATAGTATGTTGTGAAAGGTCTTATGGCTGTCTAT
Source organism: Batillaria attramentaria (assembly GCA_018292915.2). NCBI lineage: Eukaryota > Metazoa > Mollusca > Gastropoda > Batillariidae > Batillaria > Batillaria attramentaria. Next base: position 255,521 of record JACVVK020000257.1, read on the forward strand.
CAGCTTGCCAAGTTTGGTGCCTCTGCTGCTCATAGTTTCTGAGAAAATGCCAGTGTTAAGGTTTACTGCGGACACACAGACAGACAGACAGACAGACAGACAGACACACAGACAGACGACGGAGGGTTATAACATAGACTCACTTTGTTACACAAGTGAGCCAAAAAGGTGCATTCATACTCATTCATAGCGCGCGCACACACACACACACACACACACACACACACACACACACACACACACACACACACACACAGCTCTAAAGAGGGAAGTAATACACCATTTCAACTGAAAAAAAAATCTGGTACAGTAACAATACAGTATACTTGACTACTTAACACCCAAAGCTACTGAACTACACAAACGAAGTACATGTCCATGCATTCACAACCAGGCTCTTGAATTTTCTTACTCCAATTTTACCTAAAAAGGTATAAAGGGACAATTTCATCAGATGTATAAAATATTTTTTTTATGACAACTATTACATCAGTGCTCAAAGCACTGGTCCTAAAGACCACTTCGATAAAGTCAAAATACTGACATATCACTGAGCATTTTATTGCCTCTTTTCATCTTCTAAAAAATGGATTTCAAATAGAAAAATGTTTATAATTATGCCAGTACCTACGTAAATAAATTGCACACACAGTAGCCAAATATTAAAAAAAAAAACCAGAAGCACAACATCACTTCAACTGTATGCCATTGTGTCCATCCAGGGCTACTGCAGGACAAATGCAGAAGAAATCAAACATGTCAGAACTGAATCAGTCTATGACCAATGTCACGCACGGAAGAACTCGTGCCCATGCAAAACCTTGCAAATAAAAAAAATATAAAAAACAGAATCCAGAACACGAAACACGCCATATAAGTAGTTTTGAAAGGACACCAATGGAATGAATTACCACTGCAAGCTTCCTTTTTTTTTTCATTTTTAAGTTGTTTCTCTATAGAGAAACAACTTTATGAGACGAGGCAGATTTTGCTACGCGCAGCAGCAAGTTTCAGTAATACAAAACAAGACTGTGACGTTTCTCCACACAATACTTACTTTCACGCACACAGTGACGTAACGAAATCTGCGTCATAGACACTTGACGTGCACACTTTGCTGCTGCGTTCTTTTTGGCGGGAGTTGTGAGACGTGTGTGTGTGTGTGTGTGGACGGATGTAATGATGGCTAACTCCTAAACCACCTCGTTGGAGGCCTTTTTACTTTGAGATAAAATGGGAATTCACCTTCTCCAGAGCTACCTTTCACGATTTTTAGCCTGCCGCATTTTCAGAAGAGTTATCGCCGATTTAAAAAAATCGGTCATGTTACGAATTTTTTCGAAAAAAATGTTCAAATGGCTTCATTTTCTGAAATTGGGAAGATCATCCAATTATACTGCCTGTTTTCGTAGCACAGCTCTGTAGCTCTGACAGGTTTTGTGTAAGAAAAATATTTCCGAGGTAGGGGTGGTTTGCATATAAGGTCAAATATCTATGAAAAAACTCCTTCAAATTACTCATCATTCCGGTATTTTTGTCACTTGTGCCAACTGCACATATGACATGAACTACTGCACTATTATAGCTTTAGTATTGAGAATAACAGAGTTTTTAGATAAACACATTTTTTTCACGTTTCTGCGAGAAGCGCCGGTAAAAAAAGTTCCAATTTTGCAATTTCGTAAGTACAATCCAAGGCACTTAAGTCCACGTTTTATCAGCTCTCTAGATCTTCCAGATTTTATGTCAAAATTAATTCATTTACGGAAGTCACAAAAGCAACAAGGAAATCACAAGATTTGAAGAAGTATCATCTGTCAGACGAGCAGCGTGAGGCTGACGTCAAATGTTTGGTTCACAGACAAAATCTGCAAGTATCGTCACTGCTTTTGACATTTTATCAGCCCTCTAGATATTCCAGATTTCATGTGAAAAATAATTCAGTCGGAGAAGTCACAAAGCCAACAGGGAAATCACAAGACATGAACAAGCATCCTAAGACGATCTCAGTGCTAGAGGCTGATGTCAAAAGTGTAGTTCACGGAACTGACGTCACCTCTCTCTCTCTCTGTATGACGACCTGCCTGAGGCTGACGTCAAATGTTTAGTTTACGGAACTGACGTCTCTCTCTCTCTCTCTCTCTGGGGAGCCAGGGTGGCCGAATGGTAGAGCGTTGGACTTTCAATGCTTGGGCCGAAAATTCGAATCCTGGCCGCTGGGGCCAAATATTTGTGCTGGCCTTTTTCTCGTTGCCCCATCTTTGATATCACCCTTATGTGGTGGAAAAGGACGTTAAACTCCTAAACACCCACCCACCCACCCTCTCTCTCTCTGCCTCTCTCTCTGCCTCTCTCTCCCCCTTCTTCCCCCACCCGGCCCCACCCCCAGTCACATGGCTAATCGGTCGAGGTCGTAAAGGATCTAGTGTCATTGGTAGAACTTGGAGAGGGGTGAACTGGCAACAATAACAACAAAACAGACAAAATAAAATGAAGTTTGGAGAAACAACTTTGTAGGACGGGGCCGTTCTGACCCCCACTTGTTCCTTAGTTTACGGATAAATGTGATGAGGCATGTGAAAACAGGGATAAAGTTGCAGGGTACTGTTCTAAGCTAGACAAGCAAAAAGGTCAGAAAATAATACACTGTAGCTAAACAACTATCAAGCGTAAAAGGTTTTTTTTCTTTAACTTTTTTTTTCCATACAGAAGTGCGTGGTTTGAATGTTTCCACAAAATAAAGAACTCAAAACTGGTATTTTGACACCGTGGCCATGTTTTCATGTGATCTGTCACGAATATTTTGGAGACTGACTGTCGCTCATGACAGTGTACACAGCATTTTTGATGACATTATTGTGCAAAGTACACTATATATTATGCATGATACTGTTTCTTGTTCTGCCATAGCCAGATCCAAGTGAAGAACACACGAAGCACTAAACCATATCTATTTGTCGCCTGGGTCCTGAGATGACTCAGTTAAGTCGACCACCTTGTACAGATCATGTCGGCGCTGCGTTCCCAAGGGGATCATGGTTCGCACCTCTTCCACTCTGTCCAGATCTGTAACACAGCAGCAGAAAGAGCAAATGAACTGTATGAGTACTTCAGTGCAATTTCTTTTCCGATTCAGAGTGCCACTGTATTAAGCTTTGCTGTCCAATATTTTTTTGCGAAAAAAAAATAGAATAAAAAAAATTTCAGTTGCCTCAAGACACTGCATGCTGCTTGCGAGACTGCTCGTTAGAAAAAGGATGGTGTCATGTTGCATAACAGTGCTACAGTACATTCTGAAGGTCCAGTACACTCTGCAAATTAGTACCCCTTCTCACAGGGGACATACACTGCCAAGGGTTTTCTGGTAATGGCCGAACAAATAATTGCACAACCTGAAATGTCTCACCCCCATTCCCTTGGAGCCGACAGTGGTGTGGTCTTGTCTCTTGAAAAAATATCCAACATACAAGCAGAACTTCTTTTTTTTTAAAATCTCAAATGTACATACCAAGGTAAACAAATATCGCATGCTTTGCGTTCTTACCTATGTCTGCGTAGAGAATCTTCTCTTCATGGTCAGCTTTTGCAATAACATCACCCCTGTAAAAAAACAAAACAGAAATGCCCTTTCAGTCAGGCAAAAAACCCACAAAAAAACACAAAACCAAATTGGAAAGCAATCTAAAGATTCCCCAGTGGATTTTTTTCTTTTTTTTTCAGCTAGGAATGAAGTTGTAGTTTATTTCAAAATTGGAAATACCAGCTAGACCTTATGTGATTTCACTAGCCCTTCATTCTACTGATCCCATCATCATGACTTGCCAGGATGAACCCCACCGACAAATAGAACCATTTCTTGGCGTTAGTATTGACATGGAACCCGCAGGGGAAAAGGAAGAGAGGCCGGCCTCGCAACAGCTGGAGGCGGGACACTGAGGTAGAGCTATATAAGCAGGAGACCAACTGGACTGGAGTGGCAAGAGTAGCCCAGAACAGAGTGCGATGGCGAAGGGTTGTCAATGGCCTATGTTCCACGTGGAGCCATGGGTCTGAGTAGTAGTAGTAGTTAGTAGCTGGCGTCAGTTGTTTTGATGCAGTCAACTGTTCTGACCTCTGCAACCTTTCTCTCAATAAAACAAAAGAAAACAAATTAAATTAAATTAATCCTGCTCACCAAGGACCGACGACAGTGGAGTGTCCCCACGCAACATAAGAAGCCGACTCATCTCGAGCTTGTGAAACCGTAGCAACGTACAACTGGTTGTCAAGTGCCCGCCCTCTCTGTAACGCCTCCCAGTGGACGGGGCCTGTCGTCATGTTGAAGGCACCTGGGTACACCAGCAGTTTACAACCTGCAAAAGACAAGAGCAAATGTAATGTATGTATTTGTGCACAATTTGACAGAGAACAAAAGGTTCAGAGTGTAAGACAAGTTTTGGAAGTATGCACGCCAGCAGACAACAGATGATGTATTAATTGCTGTCTGCCAGTGGCAAATAGGAAAAGACATTACCCAAGTTTCATTTGTGACTGAAACCTTGCAAAGTGAATCAAAACTAAACATTCTGACAATATGGAGGGTGGGTGGGTCTCTGAGGGTTAAACGTCCTTTTCCGCCACATGTGGATGATATCAAAGACGGGGCAGCAATGAAAAAGCCAGCACAAATGTTTGGCCCCAGCCGGGATTCGAACTTCTGATGGTATGGAAGTTCACAATTATGAAACACACTAAAGCAACCATTTACATTCACATAAAATGGTACAACAGTGGACAAAAAGAGGAAAAAGATGAAAAGAAAAGATTTTCACCTCTCTGTGCATATATCTGTGCAAGCTCTGCAAAGCGGATGTCATAGCAAATGGCTACACCCACACGACAGAAGGCTGTAAGAACAAAATAAAAACCACAGGAAGTTCATTTTAAAAAAGCCTAAAATGATTTATTAAAAGATAAACTAAGAAGAATACGACAATGTCTCTGTATGCCCATGCTGTTTGCACACAGAAAAGTGCATTTACCAGATGCAGAGACAATGTTGAAATTATTTCTGATACAAAGAGATACATACATATATATATGCATGTAGAAACACAATGAGAAGCATAAGATACTTGACACATTTTCAAATTCAATTCATTTATCCATCAATAGGAGTACTCTTTCTGAATAGAATGAGACATCCAGCGTAAAAATGGGTCACCTTATAATATTTTTAGAATCTGTCCACCAAATAAAGTGCACATTCCACATTTTGCAACCATTTTCACTGATCGAGGCAAAAGCAACTTCAAATATCTAGTACAACTTTGCAATGAAAACGAGCGTTTACGTGTGTTAAAACATGTAAGGGAGTTTCCTGGACTTAAAGCGTCTGATTCCTTAACGCGGATCTTTCCAGGCACATCAATGTCGAACAGGTGAATCTGAAACAAATACAGGTAAAAAAATGCCATAAATGGTGATAAATGTTCAATGTAAACAAACAAGTAGTCTAAGAAAACAGGCAAAAGATCTCGCCTATTTAGCACAAGTCATACAAAGTACGTCATGCAGAAACCTGATCCCAAACACAAGAAAGACCAATTAGGTTAGAAGACTGGAAGCGCAGTACACACATCATCTCTTTACAATAGAAAATTAAAATAAAAAATCAGAATTTAAAAAAAAAGAAGCAATCTTGAGTTAGGCTGGCATCTTATGACTACTGTACAAGCTAAAGTAATGAAAATAAAAAATGGGGGGGGGGGGGGGGGATGTGTAACAGGATGACCACACACACACACACGTACGTACACACTTCATACTAACGTGTAGTGATGTCAGTGATCACGCTAGGAATTTTGAAAACCGGTCCTTTCAGCGACCACCCCACACTGCCACTCAACAACCTGTGTCAGAACCGGTCCCACGAAAATTAAAACCAGTGATAAGAATTACACTGCAAGTCGACCTTAACACAATCACAGTGTCGCAACACTGTATCGGTATGTGAGGTAAAGATAGCAGCGAGTCCATCACAAGAACAAAGAAGCCCTGGCCAGTGGGGAACAAACTATTGTGACAGTGATTAACGTTCGCTGAAACTGCCCCCCCCCCCCCTTCCCCTATCACTAGTATCAGAGGCCACAGTGTTTACCGGTCCCAGCAAATTACAACCGGTCCCTGGGACCGGCAGCTCCAAAATTTTCCGGTATTCTGGTTTTGCAAACTTTTATTTTTACCGGTAATTACCGGTTAACGAGATCACTGGTTGAGTGGATGGTGCAGGCGCACGAATGTGATAGTTAGGGGACTTAACACACCGCGCTACATGAACATGTTTCACAACTAAAGTGGAGTAGTGTACCCATTAGTTTCTACAGCTGGCCAGTGGTCTCTCAGGAATCAGATGTGATAATGGCCAGTGACAAAACACCGCCAACAAAGACAAAGTAAAACATGGCTCTAACCAAAGACTGGAGGATGTCAAACACACAAGTTTGAAAAGGTAAGTGCAAGTGGCGCGCACCCGAACATCACAGCTAAATATGTGCTTGGTCATGGCACTCTCTCAGGAACAGGAGGTAATCCCAATTACCTACTAAAGGACCCGTCCAGGGCTAGCTGTTGTCTGCTAGTAGCCAATAAGGGAAGCAGATATACAAACCTTTCTATGCATCCCAACCATAGTACCATCAGGACTGAAGATGGTTGATGTGTTATACAGTTTTCCATCACTACCTTTCTCTGGAATCGAACCTGAACAATCCAAAAATGACAATCACCACATGAAAAGAAAAAGCAAACAGCGCAACCAAATGTGCTGTGAGAATAATATGAAAGTATGTAACGCCAACAGATAACACAATGTCATGGTTTACTAGTGTCTTCCACAGTGGCACATAGGAAAAAGATATTTACCAGCTTTTACTCAGCTGAGATCACATCAAGGGGCGGTCGGTGGTCTAGCGGTTAAGAGACTTGTCACCAATGGGAGAGGTCACGGGTTCGAGCCCCACTCGGGGCAAAGAATTTTTCCTTCTCGTATGTGGCACCGTTCATTCGGACTGATCGTCGGGGGTTCTCTCCGGGTACTCCCGCTTCCTCCCCCTCTGCTTTGGAAATGTTCAGCCCACCAAGTTTGAAAAAGAAATGCATATATCTAAATTCCGAAATTTAAATAGCTGAGCTGACCCTTCGCACCACGTGATTGTAATACGTTTATGTCCTGTGTGTGAGAGAATGCGTGTGATTCACGTGAGCGTGCGTGTTGGGTTTAGCTCGCAGCGCTTTGAGCCAAATATTTGGAATAAAGCGCCAATATTAATGTGATTATTATTATTATTATTATTAAGTGTATCAAAAGTCAAAAGTCTGACTGAATGTATTGGAGTTCATGCACAATCATGACATCTGACCATGCTGACACAGGTTAAGCAGCTTCATTTTGTTCTAGAGTATGAGGGGTCAAATGACTCCTGCCAAGTGAAAGCGAGGGGTCAATTTTGTACAGCATGAGCGAGCATATGCGGCCAGGTCAGAAAAAAAAGTCAGATTAAAATATGCTCTAGTGCTTTACCTAGCTACCAGTATGCGAACAGTTTCCTGTCGCATTTGCTGGCCCACTTCATAGCAGCTTTTATGGACATATTAGTGAATAAGGGCCTACTGAACCCCAGATGGAAAAAGAGCCAGAGGAAGACCCAAGGAAACTTGGCGGCGGATAGTGGACAAAGAGCTGAAGGAAGTACCTGGGGGACGCTGGAGAAGAAAGCTCACAACAGGCCAGAGTGGCGATCTTTGGTGTTGGCCTTATGTGCCAGAGGGCACGAAGAGGATTAAGTGTAAGTAAAGGCCTACTGATGCACACCCTCACCAGGTGGTCACAAGGAGCAGGACTGACAGAGGTCTGGTGCTAAATCCGCATCAGACATAGGCCTGCGCCCTAGCGGCGCTCACCAATGAAGAAATGGTGCAGGCACGCCGTCAACATGAAGCACTGAATAGTGATACTACATGTAATTCATACTCTTTGCAAAGCTTATGGAAATAACGGAACATGATGAAACAAAATAATGGACACTGCTCTGTACCTCCAATGAGAAATATGTTATTTTCTTTTGCAGCCTTTGACAACGCTTCTGTGGAAGGGCCCGGAATCGGTTCAGCATATTCAAGAAAATATCCTGTCCCAAAGGGTGAATTGAAACACTCCTAAACAGGAACAAAAACAAATAATAAATGCACATTTTATTAATGGAATTTTTTCTATTGAGAAAAGAAATGAAACAACAGTGACAATATGGAACTGTTGCAATACTCATTATTATTATTGTTGTAAACTTAAAGGCAATGCTTGTTGCTTTACCTCCAACTGCCCCCCACCCCTGACTTTAAAACATCACCAGCTTTAGCTAGGTACATGCCAATATCAAGAATGAATAGATTATGACTGTGTGTGTTGGCATGTGTGTGTGTGTGTGTGTGTCACTGTGTGTGTGTGTCACTATGTGTGTGTGTGTGTGTGTGTGTGTGTGTGTGTGTGTGTGTGTGTGAGCACTTACAGGCAGGGCCACCATATCTGCACCAGCTGCAGCTGCTTGTTTCACCATGGTGACAGCTCGAGTTATGTTGTCCCCTTTTGATGTTCCAACTGCGAGCTGCACCAATCCAAGTTTGAATTCTGAAAGCAAGCATCATACTGAGGCAATGGTTCTCATAACACACTCAACACATACCCATAGGTACTGAAAGGCTCCAGACGACCGCTGCTGATTGATGTCGACATGGAAATAATGGGGTTCACTCTCTGTCTGTGTGTGTGTGTGTGTGTGTGTGTGTGATAGCTCACTGGATGCGTTACATGATGGCAGATTGCAAGCTCAATGCTAGGGGTTACGCATCATTGCTACGGTGGCTGTGATCTCTGCATTAGCCGACGTCGACCATCCGTATCACATTTGACGTTTGACTCTGCTGAAATCGAAAGTAGAGATTACTCGATTCTCGGTCCTACTAATTACCGAAAACGACCGAAAACAACTCTGAATACGGGTAGAATGCAGTTATAACAGAGAAATAACAACACACAAACATGATTTAATGTGAAAAAGAGGCCTTTAAAAAGCTAAAAAGAAAAAAGGTGACATTGCAGAAAATAACCAGTCCGGACCAGACGCTTCCCTTGGGAGACACGTTCATTTCGTCCTGTTCTCTTGGAGTGAATAAGTAATTTTTTCCTTTTAACTAGTTTAAGGCCTCTTTTTCACCTTTAATCATGGTTATGTGTTGTTATTTCTATGCTTTAAATGCGTTCTACCCGTATTAAGAGTTGTTTTCGGTCGTTTTCGGTAATTAGTAGGACCCCTCGATTCTCTCCCTTCGCAAAGCTCGCAACTTTATGTCATGTGCTGGTGAAATCTACATCTTCAGCGTCATACTCTTCAGTGTTGTCCACGAAGGTAACAGTGCGGACTAAAAAGTGTCATCTTAAAGTACTGAATGCCTATACACGCCACAAATCGCAACGCGGGGGTGGGGGGGGGGGGGGCGCTGCATGCTCTTCAGCAGGCTTAGCCTGTGTTCATTTCTCATACAAAGAAAGGCTCCGGTTCCCATAGATCGACCGGTTTGCATCTCTCCTCTCTAATGGTACTGCTTCCAATTCGTTAACTTATTACTTACTGGAGGCCATTTCTCTGGCAAGAAAAGCTACGGGTGCAAGAGTGCGGGCGAGAACTCTGCTGACTGGATCCTACTAATCACCAGAAACCACACAAAAAACATCAGCACAAATACAACAAAACCACGTAAAATAACGACGGGTTATGATTTATACTAATCCAACCTTTGCGTGCATGTTTTGTTTGTTCAGGCACTTTTTGTGGCTTTAAAAAGGAAATCGGACCTGTGATGGTGTTTCTAGTTTTTTGTCAATTCTGGTAATTAGACTATCTTGTGCCCTGTGCGTGCAAGTGTGACTGTGCCCGTCTCCTTTTGGTCAAAAGACAACGGAAGGCTCAGAATGAGATGGATGACTGGTAAAACAGTTTTGGGGAGTTTACGAGAGTCCACTGAAAATTAACTGCCTGCAAGAGGGGCAGAGATAACATCTCGCATGGCTTTACATAGCAGACGAATTTTCATGATGTCATTCCTCGCTCGACACAGATTGTCTAATCAGAAACGAGTTTACATGAGGTGACTACAACAGATCGTCCGGGTCAAAATGGTACCACCTGTAAAACGGAACCATTTGATCGTTAGTACGAAGGACGATTGCTGTGGATTCATAACTGTATCTGCAACTTTTATGCAAGGGTTTGTTTGAATGAAGCAAAAATCATTAAGATTCAGCTTTGGACCGAAGGTGTTGATCTGATGTCTGCAGTATAGATTTATTAGGGGGAAGTAGAATTGAAGGCACCTCATGTACACAGTCCATCACCCAAGGAGAAAAAGCACGTCGGAATAAATCAGCTGACTGCAAACTTTTCAGCAGGTGGCAGGTATGTCAAGCATCTGTAGCATTTACAGTACTTCATTTGCAAAAACCTGGCAGTCTGGCATGGACATGTAATGAGCACACTTCTTTCAAGGCTGTCTCCAAGACTTCATTCAAGACTGTCTCCAAGTTATGTTGCCGTGTACGTTTCGTCTGCTGGTTTGTGATTTCGTAACACAAAGAATTAGCGTTTGGGGGCATTGATGCAGGTGCGGGTCTTTTTCAGCTTGATTCAACTGCTGTTAATATATTTCACCAGAGAAATCGCGTATTATACATCAAGTGCATATTCATTTTTGCCAGTTTTGATTGAATGTTTCAGTGTGTGTGTGTGTGTGTGTTTATGTGCATATTTGTTGGTATGAGTGCAGGAGTACGCGCATTGAGTCACTCTGTGAGAATTTTGCGCTATATAAGTACAATTCATTATTATTATTATTATTATTAGTGTGTGCATTACGGTTTCAGATGTGACATAGGAAGGCAAGTGACAGAGTGTGCAGGACTTCTCATAGACTCTTCCACTGAAGACATATTCCACCATGGATCTTGTGCTCAATGTTGCCGACCATTTCTTCCTCACACCGTATGTTTACGGCCCTAACTGGCCGGAGGATGACCTGTTGCGTCAAATCTTGAGCCTGTTCGCCATCGCAAACATCGGGGGCTACCTGCTGTACTTCATCACCGCCACACTCAGTTTCTACTTCATCTATGATCATAGGCTGTTAAAACATCCACAGATATTGCCAGTAAGTTTGGATGTGCATAGCAGCTTACACTTGATGTATATCTGTATGTATGGGGTTGATGACCTGGTTACATGTATAGAAAAGTAAACGGTAAAGTTTGTGATATTTTTACTATTGTTTTCTGGTCCTTTTCTCGCCCACCTTTTAAAAAAAATTTCCCCCCCTGCGCTGTGTATGTCAGTACGTCCACAGAGTTAGCTTCTGTTTGTTTGTTGAAGTTATGTCCCATTTGTTTGTGTCCTGAGGAAGGCGAAAGCCGAAATGACCTGTGCCGTCCTTTGTCAAAGTTAAGTGGTTTCTGTCCCTGTTATGTCGCTTTTATTTGCTTGACCTGGTTATAGTTTTCTGTTTTAGGCACAACGCATGTTACCGTGATTTTGACAGGTTCTGTTTACTTGAGATCTTCTCTGTTTTCTTTCTTTTTTTTTCTTCTTTTTTAAAATATTATTTTCATTTTTTTCTGTCTTTTTTTTGTTCAAATACTTGATGCCACAGTAAAGCGGGAAGTTATAAATGTTATATCCTTTACTCACTTATAACGATGCCATATTATATTACAGTAATCTTGTTTGATGAATTGTGTGCCAACTATTCGTCTGCTGTTTTATTCTTCTCGTTTCATGTTAGCCTATTGTTTTTTCTCTTCTTTTTTTTGTGCACTTTAAATCAGTAGATGCGTGTGTGTGTGTGTTGTGTGTGTGTGTGTGTGTGCTACAGCTGCTCGATCGTTTCCTCTTATTTTATTCCTTTTGATTAGTTAGATAATAGTACATGTAGTCTTTAGCAACAGCAGGTATGAAAACTGGCTATTTTTATCCTGATATCAACTGCCTCTACCTTTGTAAAAATAAAGTTTCATTGTTTCAGTGTTGGTTGCTGTTGAGTTAGGATTTTTTCCTGCCTTTTTTGTGGTTTGTTGGGGGGGGGGGGGAGGGGCTAAAATTGCCATAGGTGTAACTTCTCCTAAACCACCTTTTATTTTCTGTTCGTTTCGTTGCTTTAATTTAGTACAGTGATTGACAGGCTAGCTTGTAAGTGTTGCTTACTTAGCTGTTGCCATATGTCAAATATGTCCACACCATTGTTCATATGATGATAATGCATGTTGCCTCTTGGTGCAGAACCAGATCAGGAGAGAGATCATGTGTACCGTCACATCAGTGCCTGTGATGAGCATCCCTACTGTGGCACTGTTCGCTGTGGAGGTTCGCGGCTACAGCAAGCTGTACGACAATGTTGGGGATTCCCCGCTGGGTGAGCACATGCTGGATGTCTCATCAAGTGTGCGTGTGTGTGTGTGTGTGTGTTGGTGTGTGTGTGCGTGTGTGTTGGTACATGTATATGTGTGTGTGTGTGCACTATGTGCATGAATCATGTCATTACCTGTGTGTCACTTTGTGTGTGCACACGCTATGTTCGTGCATCATGCCATTACCTCTGTGTGTGTGTGTGTGTGTGTGTGTGTGTGTGTGTGTGTTGGTGTGTGTGTGTGTGCGTGTGTGTTGGTACATGTATATGTATGTGTGCGTGCACTATGTGCATGAATCATGTCATTACCTGTGTGTCACTTTGTGTGTGCACACGCTATGTTCATGCATCATGCCATTACCTCTGTGTGTGTGTGTGTGTGTGTGTGTGTGTGTGTGTGTGTGTGTGTTGGTGTGTGTGTGTGTGCGTGTGTGTTGGTACATGTATACTTATGTGTGCGTGCACTATGTGCATGAATCATGTCATTACCTGTGTGTCACTTTGTGTGTGCACACGCTATGTTCATGCATCATGCCATTATCTGTGTGTGTGTGTGTGTGCGCGCGCGCACACGTGTCTGCATTTCGTACATGCATCATGCCATTACCTTTCTCTGTCTGTGTGTGTGTGTGTGTGATTGGGTGTGGGTAAGTGCACGCTATGTGCTTATGTCACGCTATTTCCCCTCTTTCCATTATTTCTTGCACTGCTCGATAACAATTATTGCATTGACAGTACTTAATACCATGAAATTCCCTGTCAGTATCAAAAGGAATAAGCCTGAACATTTTTTCATGGTTTGTAAAACAGTTTCTTGGGTTGTTGGTATTTCGATTGTTTGTGTTTTCTATCTTTCTTTCTTTCTTTGCTTTTGTACAATTTCTTTTGTTTCTTTTTTTTTCAGGCTGGTTTTGGGTTGTGGTGAGCTGCTTCACTTTCATCGCGTTCACTGATGCCTGCATTTACTGGATTCACCGCTTCCTGCATCACCGCACGGTGTACAAGCACCTGCACAAAATTCACCACACGTGGAAGGTGCCGACGCCATTCGCCAGCCATGCCTTCCATCCAATGGATGGATTCCTGCAGTCCTGTCCATATCACATCTACCCATTTCTGTTTCCTTTGCATAAAGTGAGTTGTGTTGATTGTAAGCAAAGAACCACGGTTAATTGTTTTCTTGGCAGTCTGTACATCTGTGTTGGTCTCTTTGCAGCTCTGGTTTTGCATGATTGTGTGAGTGTGTAAGTGGGGCCAATATTGCAGAGTCTGTTAAACTTTTGCTGTTCTTAATGTGGTTTTTTTCAGCTTTGAGTAGGCAAGCATCCCTGTGCTCGGTGTGTGTGGGATTTTTAGTGTTGGGTTGAATTTTGGTTTTCCTTGGTTTGAGGATTTTCATGGGGTTTACTTTGTTGTTGTTTTGGGCTTTTTCGGGGGGGGGGGGGGGGGGGGGGGAGGGGGGGGATTTTGGGGGGATGTTTTTGTTTGTTTTTTTTGTGGTGTTTTTCGTTTTGTTTGTTGTTTTTTTCAAGGGGGGGGGGGGGGGGGTTGAAGGGGGAGGAGGTGGTGAGCAGAGGAGAGTTCAGGACAGCATTATGTTTGTGTTGTGTGCATTGTGTTTCACAACACTTAATGTTTCCAGTAAACAAAAACACATTTTGTCTCAACAGATCACATACCTGGCTCTCTTCGTCTTCGTCAACATCTGGACAGTGTCCATCCATGACGGTGACTACCGCGTCCCGGCCCCTCTCCAGCCATTCGTCAACGGCTGTGCCCACCACACGGACCATCACCTCTTCTACAACTACAACTACGGTCAGTTCTTCACTCTTTGGACCGGATTGGGGGCTCCTTCCGCAACCCCACTGCTTTTGAAGGAAAGGGTCCCTTGGACGAAGTGATCGAAAGAGAGAAGACGGAAAATGGGACAGTTACGATGAATGGCTCAAAGAAGGCTAATTAGAAGTTTTCCTCAGGACAGTGGGAGTCAAACAAGACAGAAAATGGGGAAGTTGTTAATTGCTGAAAAAAGGCTAATTAGAAATTTTCTTTTGAAGGCAAAGGGTAATTTCATAGTTTTATTTTAAAATTATACGTATGCTTTTGTCCTTTTTCTGCAACAATGTTGAGGAAAACTTCCTGCCGTATGTGTGAAATCTGTGACCGTGTTCTTGAAAGTGTTCGATGCATCAGCTGTGTTTGGGTCATCAGGCCATATGGGATGTGGGCAAGCATGATTTTTCTGTTTATAGCCTGAGTACAGGATGGCCAAAAAAAGGGCTGCAAAAACAGTTGCAATGTCCAGATGGAGTGTCAATTTTTTTGCAATGAGAGGTTTGAAAGTAGATTCCCGTTGTGCCACCCCTAGCCTCCTGCCATTGTAGCTGCTTGCTTCAGGTTGAGTTAGGTAACCCTGCCACTAAGTAGTGTTTCATATGTAGACCTAAAGCCTTAGTTTGGTGTGATGAGGAAAAACAAAAACTGAATTCCCAAAACTGAAATCTTTGCAGATGTGGTGTGTATGTGCGTGTGACCTCATGTTCCAGTTGGTATTACCTGAGAAACTGTTACTGTAATGTCTCAAAATGAAGTCTTTTCAGAAGTGGTGTACGTGCCTATCTGTGTTGCAGTTGTTACTTTCTAACTAACCATTACGTGTTTGATCTCAGCAGTTTGCGCATACCAGCTGGCAGATTGTAAAGGACTTTCAGCATGTAAAATGAGCGGAACACGAAAAGGCTTAAAACACGCTTATAGGACAGTAGAACAAATTTACTCCCGTATTTTTGACTAAGGAGGTATAAATCTATAATTGATTCATTGCCAATGATCTCCATGATCTGGTCAGGTTTAGTAGCGCTACCGGCCACCATAGTGTCCAGTATTGGTTATAAGCACTTCCGACCATCCACAGGATAACCTCATGACATGGATGAATAAACGGCTGGAACCACAAGTGCCGTAGTTCACGGGCCTGATTGGCATTGAGATATTTATGATAGGCAGTGCGGAATGCGGCCCTGTCACGCAGTCAAAGACCACATGGACCATAGCATCATCATACCCTCATCCTCATCCTGCATGATAAAAATTGCCCGATCATCCAAGCCAACTGTGGATCCCTGGGAGGAGTCACCACTGGAGATGGTGAAGAGTTTTGTGGCAGCAAAGTTTGCCATTAGTGAATGCTCACAAGCTGAAAATTTAGGAATTGTTTTGTCTGTTGTCCACTAAGCGTAGTTTGAGCCTTTTGTGTTGTGATCTGTTTGTGTGTATGTCTGTGCATTGGTAGAAGCTGTGAACATTTCATCAAAAATAAGTTGTATTATTGTCCTTATTTTACGTAATGTAAAAATTTCTTTAATATGAAATGTATGTGTTTGTTTTCTTGTTTTTATCGTTATCTTGAAATCAAGTTCAGCATGTTACCTTTGTCATTCAAAGAAAACGGCTGTAATTCAAATTTTAAAAGAAAACAAAGGATTTGCTGGGAGAAGCCTGTGATATTAAATGGTAAAATGCAATGAAAACTATTTAGATGTATATATGTGGTCAAAGATGTGTATGTATGAACTTTTACTTGTAGTTTAGCCCTCATCCAGAAGCAGGCTCTAACGTGGAGTCTGCAGTGATTGTATTTGCTGTAGGTATTTGCTGTATATATTATAATTAGCTGATCAGAGTTTGGGCAGTCTTGTTCACTTGAAAGCATTCTTTGTCCAGGGGGTACTCCCCCCCCCCCCCCCCCCCCATAACCTTAAAGTTTATTAGTGCTGAGTTGAATGTATGTGTTGCAACTTTGCAATGAGTTTTTTTTGTTGTTGTTGTTGTTGTTTTTGGCTCCTGTTGAAAAGAAAGTCGCTTTACTGTTTTCACAATTTTAGTGTGGTACACAGTACCACACCTTGCAATACTGTTTTCAGTAAATTTTATGTCTGTAGGTTTGATTTTGTGTACATGTTGTTTTTGTGTGTTTTGCGATGAAATGAAGTAGTTTTCTGATCTTTATGCACTGCAATTAAGGCAGACAAAAAAAAGCAAAAACCCAAAGCAGAATTGTGTCAAGTTTTTTGTTTAGTTTACTGTAAATGCAAAGCAGCATGTAGAACACACCTTTTTAACCCTTTTAAACAAAGGCATAAATAAATGGGTAAAAACACTGATTAAAAAATGATATCAGATCTTTGGAACAAAACACAAACATTCTGTGGGTTAGAAAATGAACACACTGAGAATACAGAAAACTGACTGAGGATTTCATAGAAATAATATGTATTACAAAAACAAGCACAGCCACTGTAAACTTTGCAGCTGCTTGTTTTAAAAATCCACTCATAGTGGCCATTTTTCGCGCATTCCAGTGGAAAAGGTGTAACTGTACATTTTGCTTTAAAAAAAAAAAAGAAACAAGGTATAAAGTGCACGGTGAAGCATGCTATATTCAATATAAGCCAACCTGCTATAAGAGGGGGTGGGGGGGGGGGGGGAGAGAAAAACAAACCTGAATTTTTCATTGTACTGTTAAGCAGGCACTATCATCCAGTAAACGCCAACCTGTGTAAACGCATTCAATTTAGCCATTTCTTTGGGGATATGCATCCACCAGTTTGGATTTTTTTGTGCATGCGTGCCAGTCTGTGTGTGTGGTTCATGGGAATGTTTGTGCCAGTGTGTGAATGTAATTCATCATCATGGGTGTGTGTGTGCATGTGTGTGTGTGTGTGCATGTGTGCAACTTGTTGATTGACAGCCCAATAGCCATGGGAATTGGTTTCACTACTCTGGTGCTGGATACAGCATAGTTTTCTTCAAGAATCTGAAAAAGATGATAATGTAGTGGAGACCGCATATATATATATATATATGTCCTCCATTCAAAAACTAGATGGGCTTGATGGCTGGTTTTGATTCCCTCTGCTAGACACTGACAATTTTTTTTTTTTAAATGACAGCAAAATTATTGCAGTGAGCAGTTCTGTTACAGATAGATAAAGCCTTCATGCTGCATTACAATACTAGGTGCACGATTGTATCAAGATTACAAATAGCTCTTCTATAAAACTGATTTCCGCATACCTTAAGCAACAAATACCTAACCACATCAACTGGGGAAATAACATGAGAAATCAGATTTTGGAGCACAAATTGCACTGTATGAGACACCATACTAAAACTGGACATCAAAAAACAAAATTTTAAGACAGACCGGAACTGATGTGGCACGAACGGAAATATACATGTACCCAAAATGGACATCACAAAATAAACCAATTTTAAGACAAAACTGACGTGGCACCAACGGAAATACAAACAGTTATGTACAAGAAAATGTAGGCAGTAACACAACACCCACAAAAAATACTTCAGCAAAACTAGACTGCCCAGGTGTGTCACAGCAAACTACAATAATGAAACCATTCCATCACAAACGTGAATTTGTGGGAGATGACGACAAAAATGACATGGATCTGTACTGCACAACAAAAACATTGCACACATGGAGTCTCAAATTCATAATGACAGCATCTGAAACGAGCAACCGTATGAAGCTTGCGCACCCAGTTTTCCTGTTTCTTACGTAAAACTTTTTTCCTACAATATTAGTAACGACTAACGGTTAATACTCATACACTTATGACATTTTAATCAAGTACTGACATCATGCTGGTTTTGCAATCTTTCAAATCCTTGCCTGTTTCTGCATGTTTCAACACCTGTTTTGTTTCAAACAAGCGCACACAAGAGTTTATGGTACATACACGTTGCTCTGTTCTATAAGAAAGCTCTAGTCTAGAGCAAGATGGTACAAACTGTCAATATTTTTAGGTTTTCTCCCTAAGTTATGCATAAATGCTTGAAAAACACTTTTGTAGGTTACAAGTATTGTGCATGAATTTACCTTGTACTGTGATAACTAAACTTACACACTTTCAGAAATGTTCATGAAAAACTGGGTGTGCACCAACCACAGATAACCTATGTTACACATAATAATTGTTATTATGCTTCCTGATGTAAATCTGATTCAGATGATGTGCTCCTTTCATGAGATCAATGAAACAACTGAAACAAAAACAAATTTTTAAAAAATTCCAGCATGTAATGGTGGAAATGAATTTGATGAAACTGATGTGAACTCAAAAGTTTTGCTGTAAAGGAATGTACTGCACAACAAACTGACTAGCATTTCGAAACACCGCTGATACTAGGGTTACAATAAAATACTTACGACTGCGAGATTCTGAGGAACTATTCATATGTCCCAAACTGATAAAATGCATTACTGCACAAAAACTTTTTAATGCAGTCAATTAATAAACCTCTGAGTACATTTGACTCCCAGCACCTGCTAATTTTGCACCTTGAATACCATTCCATTGTGTCTTCTCCTTTCTACCTGCTACAGAAAGCACCAAATTTTAACATATGCCCATGATAAACCTGCAGCTGATTGGATAACAATGTCTACCTCAGTACACTACCACACATAAGCTGATTAACTGCATACCCATAAAAATACAACAACAAAACATACAACGGCAAACATATAAAGTCTCAAAATACATAAGCATTACATATATGCACAACAAAAACATTTTGTGATCTTGTGGAAATATTTACAGTTCAATATCATGTGGTCCTGATGTGTAGAATTTGACACACACAAAAATACACTCAACACTCACAACAAAAATTGCACGGTAAGAAAGCTTTGAATAAAATGCATTAATTGTACGAATCATTTATAAACTGATTGTGAATCACAGTAAGAAATTATTGAGGAATTTACAAACAAATTACACAAACACACAAGTAATTATAATGAAACTATCAGATCAACTGTAAGAGCCGATCAACTCTGAGACAACTCGCCACCTCTTCAGTGATATTTTCTGTAATCCTCACACTTGCACACAAACAACTCTGTAAATATGAAACTTCATCGACAGATACACAAAAAGACAAACTGCCATCCCACTGACAGTGACTGACAAGTTACAATCAGTTAACTTTTTCTAGTTGCATACATGTATAAGTTTACTGCGACCAAATTTCACATACCAGTATATGCGACAATAAAGTATTACTGAAATGAAATAATTTCTTCTGTCCAAACCACAATGACGGATTCTTTTGATTTTTTTAATGTACTATAGTCTATTGGTTTTACTTCGATTACTGAAATTTATCAAAGGTATACCTGAGGTTTCTTCAACCCTGTCTACCAGTAGTACTAGAGAAACCAGTGACTAGGCTTTAACATCTTACTAAATGTCTTGTACTGTCCCATATCGCCTCTCATCTGAACAACCTGTCCCATTGTGTACCGCTCAAGTACACTGAACATACTGGTGTATCATGTGAGTGCACGGACAGCTCCTATGCCTTGAAAACGTGAACAACGGAAAGACTGGAAAACTGAGCCTACGGAACACTTAATGTTCTATGCAAAGCTATGACTTCCCAAATTCAACCATTTCAACCTTTTCCTCTTTTGTGTATCGGAAAGTACTATGGCCCTGAACGCTATCCATCTCAAAGCAGGATCTAAATTTGGATTTCAGCCAAATACAGAGATTTCCGTGAACTGTACATATCTAACCGACACACAACAATGTAACGACCAAGACGTGCACAGAAACTGAACTTGTACTGCCACACAGCCTCACGAGGGAAACCAGATACCTAGGCACACCCAGTCAGCCCCACTCACAAACATCAGCCAGACTACACAAGTTCCAGGGCATGTTTGTGAACTACAGCCTCAAAATTCATATCAATCAGTATCTGTGTCAACATCAAGTGACTCATTCACGTGAAATTTCAAGACAACTCACTCAATCCCTGTGAAATTCTAAAGCACTTCAAGTTCAATCCATCCTGTGAAATTCCTTGACGACGGTATCAAGCGGTTGAAATTCCACAATGACTGGATCAAGCGGTTGAAAATCCACGATGACTGGATCAAGTGGTTGAAATTCAAAGGTGACTCAATCAAGTGCGTGAAATTCCAAAGGGACTCAGTCAAGCTTGTGCAATTCCGAAGTGACTCGACCAAGTGTGTGAAATTCCAAAGGGTCCCAGTCCAGCTTGCGCAATTCCAAGGTGACCAAATCAAGCATGCGAAATTCCGTCCCCGTCACAGTCGCCCCCTGTATCCAAACTATGCAGGTAAGCCGGCAGGTGAGTGTACTGGACATGGGCGTCGGCTTCTGTCACCAGGTGGGATAACGATTCTAGGATGGTGTCATAGCTAGGGCGGTGATCGGGGTCGGCCATCCAGCATTTCATCATCAGGTTGTAGCTGGAACACACAGTGTCTGCATGATCACTATGTTCTGACACTTAACCTCTGCAGTGCATTTCGCAGACTTAAAAACAAAATTAAAACTCACCCATTTCAGTCAGCCTTCCTCTTATCTCCTAATTAGCTATCTGTATTATTATGGAATAGGTGTGTGTGTGTGTGTGTGTGTGTGTGTGTGTGTGTGTGTGTGTGTGCGTGCGTATGTACCAAGATTTGCTGTGCAGTGGTGTGAGCCTGCATCAGCATGCATATGACGCTGTATAAATTCTATTTATGTTTATTATTACTGACAAATTGTATGACATATTTACAGCACTTACAGAGCCTTGCTGCAGTGTGGCGGTGGTGGCATCCTCTTTCCTGTGTGAACACTTTCCAAGACCTCTTGTGGGCCGAGTCGCGGCCATGGGGTTATGCCTGTATGCACAAGTAAAAGTAAGCTACGACAGTATTACAGTGCGGTGGGTGGCTGTTTGGGAGTTCAACGTACTTTCCCACCAGGTAAGGATGATAACAAGAACACAGGACAAGAAAAAGGCCAGCATAAATATTTGGCCCCAACCAGGATTCAAACTCACAACCTGAGCATTAAGAATCCACGCTCTACAATTCGGCGATTCCGGCTCCCCCAGTACTAAAGTAATAGTGATGATGATAAGGCATTAATTTTGTAAGGCACTCCAAAATTGTCCATGCAGTAAGCATGTTCACGGCTCATGCTCGCACAACAAATAAAATGAAGCCATCAATTCAGCCTGTAAGCCCACACCATAGTAGATAAAATTTCATTGTGAGAATTAAAAGAACCTGCATGGATATCAATAAAGACCGATTCCTTTTCCACTGAACATACCTAATGATGGCCGGAAACTAAAGCAGGCATGTTGAAAGTTGTAAAAAATGACAGTATAGTACAATTTTCCTCACATGATATTGGAAGTCTATCATGGATCATAAAATCTCGAGCATGTCGCAACGATTTTGATCATACCCACTGTTCCAAATTATCTTGTAACACGTCCCCACCATGGCTACTGTGTTCCGAGTTATCTCATAAGGCCCCCCGCAATGAGTTTAATTTCAGCAAGCAAAGCTGTGACTAACAGTGGACCTATTTTGGACGGTGACACTTACCAAAGTGCAGGATCTCCCAGACAAGCACACCGTAAGCCCAGATGTCTGTCTTGACATTGTACACATTGTCCACCAAACTCTCGGGTGCCATCCAACGCACTGGGGCTGATGCCTGTAGTAAGAAAAGAATGAATGGCAAACAGTTATGATGTTCTACATGAAGTAAATACATGTCTATTGCAAGCAGATTTTTTTCTTTTCCTTCATCCCAAAAGCCTGGGAAATAAACCTGATTTGACTTGACTGCAACAATGATCGAAAGTAACTTTGCAGCAAACAATTGACTTTGACAAACGTAATAAAAATTTTAACTAGCAACGGGTAAATTCCATGGCTTTCCATGTCAAGCTCTGCCCCTCACCTGCTGATATGTATTTCTGTCAGTGATTTCCTGGGGGAAGCCAAAACCAGACAGTTTGCACACACCGCCCTTGGCCACCAGCACACGCGCACACTGCAGGCGGTAGTAGATCAGCTGCAAACAGGCATCACAGAATGTATGTGACAGTTTTCGCATACATGATTTGCTTGATTTCAAACTGAAAACCTTGTTCGGACTGAGCTACGACTCGTTTCACCACAGATCTTGACCCACTCTGAGCCCTGTTGCTGGTGAAGTGGCAGAGGTGTGTGTGTGTGTGTGTGTGTGTGTGTGTGTGTGTGTGTGTGTGTGTGTGTGTGTGTGTGTGTGTGAGTGAGTTTGTCTTGTGTCAGTACATGTTGCATGCATACTTCTGCATTATTAGTTTAGACTGTAGTTGTGAAGCGCGTTGAGCTCACCTTGTGGGGATACTGCGCTATATAAGACTATTATTATTATTATAATATGTATTTTAAGGTGGTCCACCTTAAGATAACCAACTCTGAACTACTACTACTACCAGTTATGTGGAGAATATAGGCAAACTGCTTACTTCAAAGTTCCGCGAACTGAACCAAACATGAACACTCAAATGAATCACAAAATACTCTCTCACACACTGGACATCGACACATTACAATCCGAGGGTGCGAGGGGTCAGCTCAGCCCATTCAAGTTTCAAAATTTAGCACTGCTTTTCTTTTCTTTTTTAAATTATTGTGGGCTGAACAGCTCAAATGCAAAATCAGGAAGAGAGGTTACCCCCAGTAAAACCCTGATGATCCATCCAAACGAACGCTGCCACATACTAGAGCAAAAATCCACTGCCAAAGGTGGGACTTGTACATACCTTGAATTTCTGCAGGTGCTCCAAGCCACTAGCCACCTGTGCGGCAAGGCAGAGCAGCTTCTGGGCGGTCAGGGTCTGTTTGCGCATGAACACTGGTTGGTCGTTTGCCCCTGCCGATGACAATTTCCTGTTGCCCCGGACGATGGCGCTGCAAGAATTCCAGCAAAGTTCCCTCCGCAGCCACCTCCAGCATCAGGAGCCAGGGTTCTTAAAAAAACAAAACACACCAATAACATGATAAATGAATAAATAAGTAAATCAGAATTTAGTTCAAAACAAAGAAACAAAATAAATGTTATCACAGAATTTTGAAGTATTCTGTTCTTGTCAATTTTTTTCTGAGTTCTGAGTCACAACAATGCCGTTCGAAAATGCAGCTCTGCGTAAGTGTGTGTGTGTGTGTGTGTGTGTGTGTGTGTGTGTGTGTGTGTGTGTGTGTGTGTGTGTGTGTGTGTGTGTGTATGTGTGTGTGTGTGTGAGAGAGAGATAGTCTGGCTCAGTAAGAGAGATGGACAGAGAGAGGGAAGAACAGACGGAGGGAGAGAAAGAAACACAGAGGGAGCAAAAGACAGATAGAGACAGACAGTAAGACAAGCAGATGCACAAACTGTCTCACCACTGGTGGTATAGCTGCCGACCAGACGCACAATGTTAGGGTGAGCTGGCAACATCTTCATCACCTCCAGTTCTGTGGTAAAAAAGTGACGTTCCTGTTCTGTGGCTTCACCTGCAAACACACACACAACAAAAACTGTCTGTAAAACTGCACAACACACACAACGTTGAAATCCTGCTAGTCAAAGCAGGGTTCGATCCCCCATGAGAATCAGTTTGCAGTGAATCTGCTGAGACCTTAAAAACACAGTCAATTTCAAGATCTCAGTTTAAAATGAAACTTAGAATGAATTTCACTTGTTCCTGATCCCAGGGATTTACATAATTGGAGCCCCATGAAAATCGAAGTGTTTGGAAAACGAGGCAAAACACATGCAGCGCAATCTGGTCATATCTAGAGCAGACCATGTCTAGATCAGGTAAGTACATCTGTATTGCCAGCCTGAATGTACCAAGATGCTCCAAATGCAAAACGTGACCACACCTGACAGCTGAGACCTACGGGGCCAACCAGACCCCTAACCCAGTGAAATCGTGGAGCTCAGCATTATTTTCACGGGCCAATGGCAAACGGGAAACTGCGAAACTGCATCTGGCCACCCCTTATGATACATATTCGCATTCTGAAACATACTTACTGTCAAGTTTCTTCACAATGATCCGCATGATGTCATTGGTTCCTGGGGTGCGCCTCATGCGTCCTTTCCACACCTCAACGAACGAGCCGCGACCGATCTGCTCCAGAAGGCGGACATCCTTCCTTGGGATCTCCCAGCTCATCTTCAGGCGAGAGTATTCTGATGGCTGAACGAAATAAAAAAATAGAAAATTCATTAGCTAAACAATTAGAATAAAATTGAACTAAATGCATTGTTTGACACAGACATTTAGATCTAAAACCAAGGACGATACATGCATACTACAATCTATCCGTAACGAAGCCTGACCTAAACCAAAAGAAATGGCCTCCAGACAAAAACAAATCTTTAAAAAAAAAGTCACACATGTCAAAACTGAAACTGTGATGTGGCATCTCCATGTACATAAGTAACATTCTGTCAAGAGACAAACTCACCAAGTAAGTACCATTGGGCTGTACAGTTTCATCGAGTAGTTCCACCTCTTGGTCATCCAGAGTCTCATCGTGAGCACGCGCCAGTTTCTCACGCATCTTTCGGTCACGTTTCTGTCACAATAAATACATTACAATGCACGAATGAGACGATAACACTGCTTCTAGTTTATGTGTACCAGTATGTCACAAATGTTTTTTTTTCTGTTTCCATTTTTTTTCTCACATTTTCATTTTTATTTTTTTTATTTTTTTAAATGCTTTTGTGTGTGTGTTTTTTTTTGGGTTTTTGTTGTTGTTGTTGTTGGTTTTTTTTTTTTGTTTTTTTTTTTGGGGGGGGAGGGGGGGGGGGGGTAAGCAAGGAGAGGGAGGAGTTTACAGGAGGGGGGCTGAGAAATTGCTAAGGGTCAGAAAGACAAAGGAGGTATGGTCAAAATTTTGTTTACTTTACCTTCATCCTTGAAGCCAGAACGATGAAGATGATGATTAGCAGGACTGCCAGAGCAGCGCTGATGACGGCCCCGATGGCGTAGGGTGAGACTGTAACAGACGGTAATGTAACTTCTGCATTATCTGCTGTGCGACAAAACTCTAAACAGCTGCATCAGCAACCATGGAGGCGAGATAAAAACTTGCTTTCATATGCCATCAGCTGTACAGGAATTAAATTTCAGTAACTTCTGTATCACATCAAGTCGCTGTCTCCTGGTTATAACTTTAAAAAAAAAAAGCATGAAAAATTAACCAATCATCACCAATCATAAAGTAGAAAAAGAGTTCAAACTGAGATCAATAACACAGCAGGGAAACCATTCCAAGTAATGCTCATTGTTTAGACACAATTTGAAAGTGCAAGCGAACTACCACAGCACTGTAGGGATGATCTAAATGCATGTTTTTCTAGATCACACACAGACCTTAGTATCTCAACATATAAAATGCTGCCACCAGAACATAAGACAATCAGGTACACCTGAAAATGCATGCAATTATGGTGAGTACCAAGTCTAGCAGCATGCACATGAAAACTAAAGAGAAATAAAATACAGCTAATCAACTTTTTCCAACAGATGCAAACCTACACATGTATCAGTGATTGCATTTATTGGATATTTCTTGTTGTTTTACCGGCTGAAGTTCTGAAATACCAGATAGAAATTGGCTACCAGTACGACCTACAGGTTGCATGATTTTCAGCTTTAACAGTTCTCCCATTTATCTCCATATCGTTCATTCAATCGGCATCTACACTGTCACAGTGTGTGTTTCAGAAGGGCATCTTCTACAGAGCATTGAGACAGTGCAGATAATTGTATTCCGATGCAGCCTACTGTTAGAGATGTGTCTGATTTTGACACTGTTCAGATGAGCAGCCTATCGGTTTTGTTTTGTGTATTTGCTCCCTTCACGACTGCAGTAGAAGTTTGAAAAACCACTAGCGCACGGTCACTGCTGTGTTACGTAATGTTAGATGTGCTAGTTCAAACAAAACAGACACCATACATCAGACCATGCATGGTGTATAATGGTTTCCTGTTTCACTGCCTTCTCCCTACAGATGGAATGCATACGTGTGTGCATGAAAGTAAGGCATGCATCCAAACCAGCCCACGCCTGAATTTGTGACACAGAAAAAAATCCCCACGGACTGCCAGCCTACTGAGGCAATTAAACGCTGTGGCTCAGGATCTGCAGGCAAATGCCTCAAACGTTAATCCACTAGGCCAAATGAAACATGCAACGGCCAGACTAACACACACACACAAAAAAATGTGTGGTGTGGCTTCTTCTTCAGGTATAACACCATCACATGATTATGAGGGAACTCAAAGCAATGTGTGGGTTGGGATATTGTTTGTTTTGATGTTGTTTTTTTTCCCCTCTTAAAGGAGATAGGGCTGCAGTCAGGGTCCAGAGTGTTAGTGCAAGAGATACATTTTCAAAGTATAAATAATCTCCAGATAAAGAGAACACGTACGTTTGATATGCGTCGGATTAGTGTATGGCTGGGATCAGTAAATTGTAAAGCATAGCATAAAAAAAATGCTGACTTTTCCTCAGCTGTTCACTCGGACGCAACAGCTAAATACCAGACAGCTCTTGGATGGGGATTAACAGCAAAATCTCAAACACCCAATACAGTATCTCGTACACTGAACCATGGATTAATATTGACACCCTAACACTAGGAGTAACAGTCACAAGACACCCAGGACAAAACACACTTGTGAACTTGCACATGTCCATGCTACTAATAATAGTATTAGTACTATTCGTATTAGTAGTGCTCAGTATAGTTTGCCTGTTATGGGGGTGCAAATGTATACCAGTCAAGCGCAGGAAGGGAAAATGTACCCCAGCCGTCTACTAGTGGGGGGTGAATGTATCCCAGCTAGGTGAGAGGGGGTGCAAATGTACTCTGGATTTGGGTCTCGTGAAGTGAAGTCATGTGGCCGCTGACTTACTTTTACACCTTTATGCGATGCAAATTTAGATGGAATACCACCATAAGATGGTTGTGAGTTACATGCATTTAGTTTTATATCCACTGTAATTGTGTCCATTTCATTTTTGATCACACTACTGGTGCACACAACATTCGAACTCGGCAATCGTGAATGGCGCGGCCATAAGCTTACAGTTCGACTGCAAATAGTGAACAGCAGAATAGTGCGCAGTGTTTCAATTCCTTGTTTTGACAGATGACCTCAAAGACTTTGTATTTGAATTGGTATTCATATCTGATATTCCTTAGCTATGCCCAAACCTGATTCATCTGCTTCATCTTCAATTTGCCGGAAACATGCCGTTTGCTGATCGTAGCGTGGAAATATCGCAAGCTGACCGTTACACCCCCTCCCACACAGCGAGTATACAATCGCCCCTCCTAGTGGACGACTGGAGTACATCTGCCCCCTAAGTGACTGACTGGTATACATTTGAACCCCGTAACAGGCGAACTATACGAACTGAGCCTTAATAGTGACATCAGGTTGTCATGCATGAGTGAAGAGGGGGAGGGGGGATAGACAGACTTACAGATAGAACCTGAGTAAGAAGTGGGTCTAGAGGAGCCCAAGCGAGAAGAGGCTGAAATATCAGACGACCAAGTCAAAAATACAGTGCAAGATGGACATGATTCATAGTCTTTTGGAGCTGGACAGTCTTTTGGACAATTCATCACCAGCACAGCATTTTGTTGATGACCATGCCATTGTCATTTCACAAGTATCCCTGCCACACTTTGTAAATGCAATACTAATCATAGTTATCGGTATATATAGTTTGGAAGGGATACTGATCTTTAAATTCTGGTCACTGTCTATCAGAAAGAAAAGGAAACGGTAATGACTGCGAAGTGGTTACAAGTTAAGCAAATAAAAGCGACATAAAAGGGACAGAAACCACTTAACTTTCACAAAGGACGGCACGGGTCAACGTTTTGGCTTTTGCCTTCCTCAGGACACAAACAAACCACTTGATGTCTATCGTAAGTGGTTTCTGTCCCTTTCATGTTGCTTTTATTTGCTTCACCGTCTATCAGTTTTGGCAACAAGACACATGTATGTAACAGTACCCATCATAAACACAGGCAGGTGATGAACTGCTCATTCCAAAACTGTCCATTAATGAGAGCAGAGCAGAACACTAAACAGACGCTTACAAGAGTGCCATCTCACCGTGGAGCCTTGTTCACAAACTACACATACATCCAAGTTTGTGTTTAGTTCAGAAAGCGCTGACATGTACTTCAGAATGCACACAGGATACACACCACTGATATTTTTTCTAAGCAGTGCAAAAGTCGTTAATCATGGGTAAATTTCACTCCAAAATACATGTAGCTATTTAATCTTGATGTTTATCTCACCGTGTTACTTTCTCTGTCAGTGCTACTAACGGCACACTTTAGACAACAGACACACTCACATACGACAAAAGAAGAAGAATTATGGTACATGGTGTGCAGAACATCATTTTCATTGTGACTGGCCATTCAAAAGGAAAGTCAGAAAGAATGAAAGAAAACAAAAGAAGCAAGAAGAATGAAGAATAGAAAGTATAATAAAAGAAAGAAAGGCAGAAAGAAAAGAGGAATGAAAAACTAACGTTGGTTTGTTGATCCAATTTGCTGTGCCTGTGCCTCCCCGCCTTTAGGGTTCGAGTTCCAATTCTGTGACTGTCCCGCTCTGCCCACTGCGTACGGCTGTCCATGCCCATACTCCACTTCTGTCATGACAAAACGAGTACAAAAAATAATGAGTAAATTGCAATAAAAGACAGACAAGCTGAGGACAAAACGTATCAAAATTTTTTTATTTTTATTTTTTGGTCACCAAGTTTCTTACTAACAGAATCAAATCAAACATTTGCATTCTTTTTAGGAACATGGTTGGGATTACTTTTATCAGCACAAGAACCAAACTTCGTATCTTCAACTCCAATGTAAAGTCAGTTCTGCTCTACGGATGCGAAACATGGAGGACAACCAAGACGATGCAGCAGAAGATCCAGACATTTTTCAACACTTGTCTGAGGTGCATCTTGAACATCCGATGGCCAGAGAAGATCCGAAACGAAGAGCTGTGGGAGAGAGCGGGGCAGGAACCAGTGGCCAAGCAGATTCTGCGGAGGAAGTGGGGCTGGATTGGACCCTCAGGAAGCCAGCATCCAGCACCATACGCCAAGCCCTGACATGGAACCCACAGGGGAAAAGGAAGAGAGGCCGGCCTCGCAACAGCTGGAGGCGGGACACTGAGGCAGAGCTATATAAGCAGGGGACCAACTGGACTGGAGTGGCAAAAGTAGCCAAGAACAGAGTGCGATGGCAAAGGGTTTTCGATGGCCTATGCTCCACTTGGAGCCATGGGCCTAAGTAAGTAAGTAAGATGGGATTACTTTGGCGATTCCACCTACAACCATAAACCTGTGATTGTACCCATGCAGTAAAAAAAATCATCGCTACATCGCTTAACCTTACCTTCACCTTTGATGCGAAGCGTGATGTTCTTCGAATCGTGGTACATCTCGCTCTTGATCTCGTTCACCGCGTAACATGTGTAGGTGCCTTCGTCGAGAATCTCAAACGACCTGATGATGTGCGAGTCCTTGCTCTCAATCTTGAGAAGAGTGCCGGGATTGGCGAGCGAGCGGAAGTACCAGCTGTAGAGCGGGAAGGGGAAGCCCTGAGCGGAACACTGCAGACTGACCTGAGTACCGGAGGGGATGAGTGTGTGGTCGTGTCCGATGACCGGGGTCACGATGAGGGACACGACCTTCACTTTTTCTGGAAAAAAACAAAGAAAAAAGAAGCATGAAAAGGGAGAAGGTAAAAAGAGCCCCCACCCCACCCCCACCCCAAAGTAACACCCCGTCAATATCTTGGTGTTAGCCTTTTGGCCTTCTTCAGGACAAGCACTCACTGACAGAACTGCCATGGTGAAAAAAGAAGAAAAGCAAAAAGTGTTTTGCAAGCAAATTTTGCCAGTTTTTTTTTTTTTCTTTTAATCTGCGGTGATATATGTGCCAGTACACTGACCTTGGATCGCAGCAGGTTTCTTTCTCATCTTTCATTCAAAATGTCAACCGTTCTGCAAGCAGCCTATCCTTCAACCACAGCTGATATGAATAGCTGTGAATTACTTCAAATGTACATTCCTTGTCTGAGTGAGTGGGTGGGTGTTTGGGGGTTTAACATCCTTTTCCACCACATACGGGTGATATCAAGCACGGGGCAACGATGAAAAAGCCAGCACAAATATTTGGCCCCAGCTGGGATACGAACTCACGACCCGAGTATCAGAAGTCCAACGCTCTACCATTCGACCACCCCGGCTCCCCTTTTTTGTCTGAACATAGAGGGCAAGTGAAAGATAAGGCACAGTGGACTGCTTCTAAATCTCCCTTTGTTTAATAATGGAGCACACTTACACTATCCAAGATATTGTTTTAAGTCCTGACTGGATGGGATGAACACCAAGCAAATGCTGAAGCCACTTACTGTACACTGTCAACTGTGGGTGAGCCATACACTCGATCTGTGTCAGTCCTGGGTACTCGGCGTGGCAGTGGTAGACGTAGCCGTTCATGTGGTCGTTCGCCATCAAGGTCAAGGTCTCCACCAGCATCGACTTGTTCTCCTTTACCGCTGTTGTGGAGTTCAGTTTCAGTGTACCGAGACGCCAGTCAACGCTGGGTGGGCGATAGCCACGATACGGGATGGAGCAGTCGAGGGTGATGTTTTGCTCGAAGAAAGTTTCTGGATTTTCGTTGAAACAGTCGGGGTGGTCTGAAAGGGCAAAAGTGAATGACACTCTCCCTGTGCACGTGTTGTCTGCACATCCGTAGTTTAAAATGTGCAGCCCACAAAAAAAGTTAACGCTCATCCGCTATTAAGTTTATGCCTACACAAATCGTTCCGATCGTTTTTGGCAGTTTTGAACATCGTCCCACTTAGACACCTGAACAGCAGCAGCAGCATCTCACGGGCTGGCACCAAGCCAACTTAATTATAAGAGTACACACAATGCAAATATAACCAGGAGTCAGCAAGTGCTGTGGCGAAAGTTATCCGCATGGTCTCAGGATGTGAGTTTGTGCCAGTTCATACAGTTTGTACACAGCACTGGGTCCCATTCAATAATGTACTAATCAAAATATATACTATTCTGAGTGTACACACACACTCACAAGCACAACTGTTCCAAAACGTATGTCAGCTTCTGTAAAGCCTCGTTACCACATGTCGGTTCGTAGAAAAGCTCTTGCCATCACAGGTGATGCTTCACATCCATAGCACCGTCATTTCGAAAGATTGCCTAGTAGTAAGCGTTTTAGAGTTCCTGTGCGCCATAAAAACCTGTTTAAAAAGTCGTTCTTACCCTCTGCAATAAGTGTGTTGAATTTGTGATGCTCAACTCATACATCATTCCTTTGATGAGCTGTCTTTTACAAATGTTTTTACAAATATGATTTTACTATTGATATTACTGGAGTTTTTATGTAAGTTTAGTTATCAACTCTGGTGCTGCTGCAGCTGGAGGAATGAGGGGGAGAGAGAGTGAGAGAGAGAGAGAGAGAGATTTTATAAACCAAACTCTTGTGTGGTTTCATGATCTCCTTTTACTTGTCGGTGAAGCTGCAGACAAATTTCCTGTTTTAAGGACAATAAAGTTACCTGTATCTGTAAACACGGACTATAAGCTTTTAACACATTCACGACTGGTGTCCCTAAAATGGGACATCTCTACAACAGATTAACAACTCAGCTAATGAAGTATCAGTGGTGGGACGAGAACCAGAAGAACGGGAAATCCCCACACACATGGTATGCTATGTGTTAATACTGTACTCCCCATGCGCGGTACTGAATGTGTCAATTGATACCAAAACTTACCCAGCACCATGAGATGTGCACCATAGCCGTCTGATGGTTGCCCAACAGCATCGAGGTGACACGTGTACAGGCCTGCGTCATCCAGCGTGACGGACTTGATAACCAGCCCTGCCAGGGAGGATGAAGCCTCGTACTTGGTACTGTTGGAGGATATGGAGTAGGGAACGCCCCTGCCGTCGCTCAGCCAAGTCAGTACCACCTGTGACGAATGCAGGGACAAAGTGGCATTCTAAATTAAATAAAACAATGATAATAATGATGTAATAATGACACAATGTACATGTAATAGTATGCGTGTAATTAATATTTTGAACTGATTGTGATGAATACTGTATATTTATTATGTGCAAGAATTTGAATAGCTATTCTAAATTATACTAGGATTATAATACGTGATATTTAATTGAAAGAAATCTTCATCTTAAATGTCACGTGCATCATTTTATGTGTTTCTTTACTTAATGTTAATGCCCATCACACCTGAATCTCCTGCTTGAGATAATAAAGATGTATTTGATTTGATTTGATTTGAATACTGGTGCTTTTTCAATTACATGGCTCAAAGTGACACAACATGAACCCAATATGCACTCTCAAAATTTGAGTCAATTGAAGAATAATAATAATATCCCCCCCCCCCCCCCCCAACACACACACACACACACACACACACACACACACACACACACACACACATTGTAAACGCACCATACTACTGTCAACATCTTCTGGCTTGAAGAACCAGGTAACATTGAATGGCACTGCTGGAGGCTTGTGGATATCTTTCTCATCCTCGTACACCTGGCACAGTAGTTGCACATCGTTGCCCACAATATTCGCATTGTCGCTGGGGCCTTGCATCTTGATCGGCTGACTCCCAGCAACTGAAAAATACACGGGGAAAAGGAGATGACCCATACATTCAGATCTATGCACGCTTTGAAGTTTGTTTATCTTACTGTACTGGTGCATGTGAAGCTTGAAGTCAGCTTTACATGCAACAGAAATCACTTTGATGATAGAAACCCACGGCAACTTTTCTGCACATTTTGTACAGTCATGTATCTCCCCCTTCCTCACCTTGTGTGTGTGTATGGGGGGGGGGGGGGAGGGGGTGTTTTATTTATTGCTTTGTTTTGCTGGTTGGTTATTGTTTCTTTCTTTCTCTTGTCTTTGTTTCTTTTTGTTGAAAAAAAATCCAACAAAAAACACCAGCTAAATTAATACAAGTTGTAATATAAGTCTGATGCTAACAAATCTATCTCTATGCCCTGTCTTTGATATCACCCGTACGAGGTGGAAAAGGACGTTAAACCGCCCTAACACCCACCCACCCTAACAAATCAATCATGCATTTGCCTGGAAATTTGTCTCATACACCGACCGGTACACCCGACCTGACAGGCGGTATTTCCGCTCTTGATTATTGATGCCATCTGGCAATCATGCATACAGCAGCCTAGGTTATTGTTCTCTCTCTCTCTCTCTCTCTCTCTCAGTGTCGTTCCTTTTCTCTCTGCCACACTGATGGGGTAAGCGCAGTAATCCACCTCACAAACACATACATAACTAACAGTAGTTACACTGTATGGGTCAGTGACAGTTTTTGGTTGGTTTTTGTTGTTGTTGTTGTTGTTGTTGTTTTGCTGCCACAACTCTTTGCCAGTTCCAGTGGTGTTCCTCCCAAATAATGAGTGTAATCCTCGGAGGGCTCGGAAACTGGGGCAATTTTTTTTTTATGAAGATGATGAGGATGATGGCAAGATGATACTATTTGTGGTTTGGGACTGCGGGACACAGTGGGTCGCATTCCACGCTTCCTGTCATAAATATCCTGGCATTAACCAGGCCCGGGAACTACAGCACCTGCGGTGCCGGCCGTGTAATTATCCACATCATAAGACGTGTCATACCAAGGGAAGCACCCCCAAAGTCGCACCCGTGAAGTGGGTGAAACTCGGCTGTGTGGCAACAGCCTCCCCATTGGGCCCATAGCACACCCGCTTTGGGTAGGTGCCGACCTAGGTAGGAAAAATCCCGCTTGCCTCGACTGGGACTCGAACCCGGGTCTTCCGGTCCATGGTCTGAAGTGCTAACCACTACACTATGGGGGCCGGTTCAGTGACAGCTTTAGCCATGTACTTGGTACCAGTTTTGGGAACAAGAACCATCCTGAAAACTATACCACACTGACCATTTCAGCTGCATCAATACCATCACTGACCCCATCTTCTACCTTATCAGGTCACGGTGAGTGCACAAGCTACTCGGGCGAAACGCCCAGTTTCAATCTGCAGACTGCTGGAAGTGGTTCAATATTTAATGACCAGCCTCGGGGCTGCTGCAGTGGGATAAATGCCTGGCACAGAGTCTGTATGCCGGTGATCAACACTAACCCAGGTAATGGCACAGCGGCATTTGTTCATTGTGGAACTTCCAATACATACATGTACAAAATGGTTACAGCTGCCTCTGACCGAAAATGTGCAGAGTTGCACAAAATTTCTTTTCACCCCCTCCCCAACCCCCACCCTCCGTATCACACACAAGCATGCACAGAACTAACAGGAATCACCAAAAACCAATATGCTCAAAACACACATAGAGGACAGTAGCAACAAAAAACAACAACAACAAAAATACCAACCCCAAAACAAACATAAACAAATCTATTCCAGACTTCTCAGCCTTCACTGGGGACAAACAAGCACAAGGAGAGTGCAACTTATCTCATGGAATTCAACAGAACCTGAGACTGAGAGGGCAAATGATACTGAAAGGGTAATGAAAACTACAACCACCCTACCCACTTCTCCCCTCACACACCCCTCCCTCGCCATGTCGCCAACCATTGACTCGCCCTGGCTGCCTCTCCTAATGACAGGTTTGTAATCAGGGTGTGTCGTCCTTTGTCCCAGTTCTACAACGGCCGGGACAGTATCTGTAGTGTAAACGTGCTACGATCTGTTCATCTGGTTCACAATGCAAACAACAGGAACACGGTTCAGGCGGGGAAAGCCGATGTAACTACTAAGGTGCGGCTAAAAATATTCGAACAAAGATAATGCACCCACAAAGTAGAACGGGGGGGGGGGGGGGGGGGGGGGGGGGGGGGGGGGGGGGGGGATGCACTCCTCAAGCTGCTGCCACAAAGTACAGTTTCATTCATGCACACTTGTCTAGGACCTGTAGCTACTTATGCTAATAATGTGTGGCTAAAAGTATCTGAACAAATATATATGCTCCCATATAGAGAGGGTGGTATGCAATTCTGAATCAGCTGTTGCACAATTTCATTCATGCACAGACAGTGCTACTGATGCAAAAGTTACTCAAAAGTGTTCTGTATTTATGTTTAAAGTAGTCTGTTAACACAGTTTGTACCATTTAAGTCAGGGGTAACAGTTCCCCCATGTGTCCTGCATGGGTATTCAGCAACGGATGATCAAATAATAATGTGGCTGACCTGTCTGTCTGGATTGACTAGTGTTCAGCTGGACTGTTCAGTTAGGATAGCTATTATCTCATACTCTGCCCATTTGGGAAATGACTCATCACGCTTGCGGCCGCTACATTACACTCCAACTAACCAAGAAACCTTGGACATTCTTCGCCGATTTTAAATTATCCCCTCCCCAGTTCCGACCCAGCCTCCTGACTTCAATAATCAATCAGAAGCAGTGCTAACTGGATCCAGACCATGCCAATAATAGTGAGAGAATCAATCCCAGGACTACCTCCTCCCCCCACCCCCCCCCCCCCCCCCCCCCCCCCCCCCCCCCCCCCCCCCCCCGCCCCACATCCTCCCTCCCTTCCTCAGCGCCCTCCACCCTTCTTTCAGCACGTCTTCACTTTTCCCTTGGCATTTCTCTGAACTCAGTGAAACTTGCAATCAATATAGCGAAAAATTGGAATATTACTAAGTAATTTTCTATTCGTCACACCCAGAGGCAAAGCATTTGCACAAAAAGCCCAGGGGGTTCCATTTATTGATTGAATATTCCCAGACGTAAGCTCTTGGAGCTTAAAGACACCATTTTCTGCCAAAGCTGTGTGGGATTGGGCCGTTCTGCCCGGTAAAGCTGGTAAAGCAGTAAATCTAAAGCTTTTATGCTTCAGTCAATACTGAAAACGTAAATGGCAACCGGCCCCCGTAGTGTAGTGGTTAGCACTTCGGATCATGGACCGGGAGACCCGGGTTCGAATCCCAGCCGAGGCAAGCGGGATTTTTCCTACCTAGGTCGGCTCCTACCCAGAGCGGGTGTGCTATGGGCCCGATGGGGAGGCTGTTGCCACACAGCCGAGTTTCACCCACTTCACGGGTGCGACTTTGGGGGTGCTTCCCTTAGTATGACACGTCTTATGATGTGGACGATTACACGGCCGGCACCGCAGGTGCCGTAGTTCCTGGGTCTGGTTAATGCCGGGATATTTATGACAGGAAGCGTGGAATGCGGCCCTGTCTCGCAGTCCCAAACCGCATGGACCTCCATAGCATCATCTTACCATCATCCTCATCTCCATCATCATGCATAATAAAAATTGCCCTAGCTTCCGAGTCCTCCGTGGGTTCCACCCATGACCGTTGAAATATGTAGGAACTGCGGTATTAGCTCAATGGACGTCTGTTCAATATGATGGATCTGTTTCTGCTAATTTCACAGGATGACGATACCTTGTCTTGACTTTGGCAAGCTGTAACCTCCTCCCCCCCCCCCCACCCCACCCCCAAGAAAAAAACCAAACACAACAAACAAACAAAACAAAAACACTAAACAAACAAGAAGCACCACATAAAATCGAAAAAACAACAAAAACACCACCACCACCAAAACCCTAGGCTGCCCACTGTCAAAGCATTACATGCACCAGCATTCTGTCTAATGAAAAACAAATACCAAAAAAATATATTGGACATGGTAAACGCGTGCCTGTCCTCAGAGTGTGGGCAGCATGGCAGGAAATGCCGTAGGGAAGTCAGCAACTTAAGAAACGTCTTGAGAAAATAAGGGCAGGTGCCGTGATTCCACCGAATCTTGGGGGTTTTTTTTTGCCTTCTCGAGTCAATGTAACGATTTGCTGCCACTGACGTTTCCCATATATTCTCTGACTTTCTCTACTGCCCACACACTCATGTAACCTTCTGCCGCCCTGCAAGGCCAAGTAAAGCTCGAAAAGCCCAAAAGACAAAGGACTTCATGGAGCCTATTCAAGGAAGAGCAACTCTCAAACTCAAAGTGTTAACGAAACCACTGCTACCAGTACAAGGCGTTGTATAGAGAGAATTCTGTTTTGGAACAGTTGTGCTGTAACTGCGCCTGTCTGCCCGAAACAACCTGTCTTAGAGAGATTAAACTATGGCTGTGAATACTGTGATGACTTTGCGAACGAGGAAGCCTAAGCCGTCCGTATAACTCCTGTCTCTTTAAGTTTAAATGTTACTTGTAGCCAATAATCAAATCTACTTTTTGGGGTATCAAATTAAATTCCGATTCACAGTTCTTCAGCACCAAAGAAACCAGAACATGCTCCCATTCCTGAACAGGGCAATTCAACTGTTACTTATACATATATGTGTCCAGTAATCCCATGCACTTTTTGGGGTATCAAATTAAATTCAAATTCACAGCAGTTCTTCAAGGCCAAAGGCAAATTCCATCAATGTCCCAAATCATAACAAACTAGAGCTCTCGCCCGCAAATCATGTCAGAGACAGACACAAAAGAAATAATTTTCCAACTGGAAAATGGCCGCGGGTAGCACTAGCAGCGCCCTCTACTGATCCGGGTCATCAAGGCCGCCAACCACTCACGACTGGCATACAGACTGAGGCACCCCAGGGGAACAATTACTAACGCTTCTGTCACTCCGTGTGATGAGCCCGGCTAATGACTGGTAAAGTCTACTCACGGGTACAAGCAGCAATTCCGGTCTCCCGGCACTGAGAGCACTTACACTGACGAACCAGGGGGACTGATGACCATTTAAACGCCCGGGAGCCGGACTTGGTAGGGGGTGGGGTGGGGTGGGGTGGGGGAGGTGGTAAGGAGGAGGGTTGTACATATTGTGAATATATAATTTATAAATGTTATTTTTCGCCAGGGGGAGGTAACGAACAAGTATGTTGTTGTGGTACATGGCGAAGGATGCAATTTTCTTTCATTGTATAGATGGTCGCATTTATGTGCCAGTGTGTGTGTGTGTGTGTGTGTGTGTGTGTGTGTGTGTGTGTTTGCTCAGCATTTAGCTGTTAGTAAATGCATGATTTTTATTGTTTCATCACAGCAGACCATGCAAATTCCATCACAGCACGCATCTTCTTTCATAAATTACATGTAACATACACTAACATCAAGATTCCTAATCCCATCATTAACCTCTTGTGAAGCTTTGTTCATGGAACTTGACTTATTTGGGGGCAATTACCTTTAGACAGCAACTACCTGTCACCAGCGACCACTTCCTGGTGGTCGCAAGCATGGTAGCTTTTCTTTGTTTACAGGTTCAATGTGCATGCACATCAGAATCAGTCATTGGGGTCACAATTAATACTATTAGTATAGCATCTGAAATCATTGTGGCAACTCTGGCTGGCGTATGTATATATAATGTTCAAGAAGTGTAAAGGTACTGAGCAGACGGTGACACGTCATTTCAGCGCCACCATTTCAGCGCCACCATTTCAGCGCGACGACTTTTCAGCGCCGTTCATTTCAGCGCCATACAGCGCCTCCCCCTCCGAGTGAATAGCCGGGGGCTTGGTGGGGGCGAGGGGGTGGCTGTTAGCGGCGTCCTTTTGATTGCTTTGCAATCAGTACGAGGTCTGTAGGAAGCAGTCAGCTTTGTGTTTGTAAACCGATCAACTTCCAAGGTGTACGAATACGTGAAGGTGTTGTCACCCTGTTTGTCGTTTCTACTGCTTCCAATTGAGACGACGACGTGTTATTGTGCGTGAATCCGCTGTCAGCAGGAAGCTTGTCGTTGCTTTGTTGCATCGTCAGTCGATCACCATGGGTTTTAGATAATTTGTCATTAAAGTTTAACTTGTTAAAAAAATGTGATTAGCTAGTTTATGTGTTTAGCTAGTTCTCTCTCTCTCTCTCTCTAATCGTTTGGCGCTGAAATGTACGGCGCTGAAATGTACGGCGCTGAAAAGTCGTCGCGCTGAATTGGTGGCGCTGAAATGTTGGCGCTGAAGTGTCATGGAACCTTGTCATTTGGTTGTGGACTGAGGACCACCTCGAAGGTGCTGATTGGTGGCTATTTATAGAAGATTAAGCTCAAAGAAATTCATATTTCTCTAATAGTAGAAGCCACAAAGTCACAAAAATGGTCACTATGGCTAAATGAAACATCCTTCTATCTGGCAAACAGCCTTACAGCTTCGAAAAGGCAGTTTTCCATCTCATCGACGTGACAAGCATTGAGGCTTTAAACTCCTACAAAAATATCTACCGCCCTCTAGTGCCAATTAAGGCCCTTGTTTGAGATGACAGCAAGTGTACTCTACTACTACTGAGGACACTCTGTGCTCCACTTAAATAAAAAAAAAAATCCCTTCTTCCCAATCGTGTACTGACAGCATCCTAAAGCACAAATTCCCATGCTGGTAATGTGTCATGTGAGATAAGGGAATTCCAGTCCTGTGACAGGCGGACTGGGAGCATGGATATAAATTGCCAACTACAACAGATCAATAACAGACAGAAACCTGTGCCGAAATTCCCCCTGGAGAACAAAACCAGACCTGCTTGTCATAAATCCAAACCTGTTGAAACAAAGCCTGGTTTTTCCTTCCTTTTCCATTTATTGTTTTACTGTTCTTCTTTGTTGGGAGAACAGTTCACCAAACTGACACAGGAGTGGGTCTCGGTTGCATAACTGTGTGTGTGTGTGTCCAAATCGCTAAAAAAAAAATAACTTGCCAACTTCATCATTGATAAGTAGATAGATGTGCACCCCCCCCCCCACCACCACCACCCAAAATCAATTCCAAACGATTCCACCAGACCAAGCCCCTCCCCCATACCCTCCCCCAATATATGTAAAATGAAGTCATAGGGTGCATTTCTCAACTGCACTGAGCGAGCTCTCTGTGCAGTACCTCAGCGGTTACCAGTAAGCCTTCTCTATCTACACTGTACTATTCATCAAAGATGCAACAGTGTTACATCTCGACTCCAGTGCTAGCTCAAGGTGTGCAGTGCTGCGCATTGCGCTCCCTACACCTACAACCCTGCAGTCCACTGGAAATTGAAAGGGCCTAAGCGCCTATGAAATGTATGGCGCTTAAACCCTTTGTCCAGACGACCGCAGAGTTACAGCCGCGCTGCAGCTGATGAGAAGTTGCTTGTCTGCCAGTAGTTATTGATTATCTGGGAACTACTGTACAGGTGAGGACAGCGGACCAAAAAGACCAAGAGTGAAAGACTAAATACAATGCCAGTCTTACTCCAAGACCATTACAGTAACGTCCGTGAAACATCACGCGGCTACACAAAGCACCTGAGACTACACTCAGGTAGCCTTGTGGAACTTCTATTGTTCTGCGATGGCACCTGACAACAAGGGAGGGGGGCGGGGAGGGGGGCGGGGCGGCAAATGGTTGTGCATGAGGAGTTGTAGCAGGGGAAAGTGGGAAAAAAAAAAGCTTTGTTTTGGTGTAAAAATTGTTTCTGTAGCATTTCTGTTGCTGGAGATGAGACAGATATTATTGTTGAAATATTGCTGTTAAAATCGGTTTGGGGGTATGTGTTGTGGGTTTTTTTGCCTGTGTGTGTATTGTGCTATGTGCTGTTTGTTTTATTTTATACTGCTGTTTTGTCTTTGTTTGGTCTTGTTGCTTGTTTTCATAAGTTTGCTGCTTTTTTTCTGCTGCTTTTTTTTTCTTGTTTTTGTTTTTTGGGGTTTGTTTGTTGTTATTGTTTTTGTTGTTGTTTTTGGGGGGGTTGGTTGTTGGTTTTTTTGGTTTTTTTTTGTTTTTTTTTTGGGGGGGGGGGGGGGGGAACGCATGTGTTAATTTAATATAGGCTACACGGGTTGTTGGCTACCTCGGTAGCAATCATCCTTATCATACTGTCAGAAACTAATTCTGATTCAGAATTCACATCTGCATATAAAGCCCCCCCCCTTCATACAGAATACAACAAGCGGCTGCTGCAGCAGCAAAAACTGATCTTACAGCCCATGTATCAACACTACCAGAATTCTAGGAGAGAAGTCTGTGGGCCCAGACCAATTCAGATCAATACTGAGTTAGTAATCATGTACCACCAAGGATGCCCATTCAGCTCTAAGTCCACACTCTTCAGACCGCTCACTAAGAAAAACACCCCAAATTAAACCCAGGAGTGCCTGGAAGTGGAATACGGGATTGGATTGGAAACGGGATTGGATTGGAAAATAAAAAAGAAGTTTCCAGTGTGTGTACATTTATAATATCAAGTCATGTGAACAGTCTTACACTTTCAGAACTTTACGGGGAGCCGGGGTGGCCGGATGGTAGAGCGTTGGACTTCTAATGCTCGGGTCATGAGTTCGTATCCCGCACCCAGCTGGAGCCAAATATTTGTGCTGGCTTTTTCACCGTTGCCCCGTCGTCGACATCACCCGTATTTTGTGGAAAAGGATGTTAAACCCCCAAACACTTACCCACCCACCCTACAGAATTTACAAAAGTGATACTGTACGTATGTGTGGCAGTTCAGAGGGATATTAATTCAACTATGGTGTAAAATTCTTTCTTTTTTTGTGGTTGAAAGTGGTTTTTTGAAAACAAATTTTTGTTGTAGGTGTCTTGATTTCCATCATGGTATTTCTGCCAAAATTCTTACCATTGGAAAAATAAAGATTATTAATTGTCATTGTCCTACTGTTGGTGTTGTCTGTATTTAACCTTTGCTATACATCACCTAAACACTTTCCGCTGTACACCATGGATAAAAACACACCCATGTTTTCAAAACCTAGCCCACTGTACATCGTTTGAAGAAAAAACTGAATTTGATAAAAATGCATACACACTAATGATGTTCTGTATAGGCCAGTTGTATACAAAAAGCGATATAAATCAACAATTTTGGCAGATAAAGTGTTTTCCACTTATACTGCCAGGACTGATCTCATTGATGTAGCAGTAGTCATACCCCAATTCACACCTCATACCATTCAGTGACAAAAATAACACACAAAAATGCTGTAGACCTGCCACATAATGACATACACATGTACATGTAGACCAGTACATGAACCACTGTAGTTCATTCCGAGACCAACCATGTTCCATGTAACATGAATGACCCAGAAAGGAACTCCACTTCCTGCAAGAAGTCTGTTACAAATTACAGTCTACAATGGTGTTGACCTGAACGTATAACCACTTTCCATGTTGTAGGTAACAGGTGTCAGTACCACCAGTACAGAAAAACTAAGACTTTGTAACACTAGCATGTGAATACATAAGTCACTGAGTGACTCTGTACCTCATATGTATATTTATGTATATTATATTTCTATACATGTGTGCACTGGGTTCCATATCTGCACTGTCTGGACATCAGTTCATTTTCAAAATGTCTGATTACTTTTTTACAGAGGCAGACATGTGTCCTATCATTTCTGCAGTACAGTGGACAGTACTCAGGGCAGGGCAAATGATCAAATGTATCAATTACTATAGTATTACACTATGACATTTGCCAGGACATTTTTCATATTGCATTGTCCCAAAGAGACGAAGCCTTGTGTGTGCGCGCACCATTCTGCACATTTTATTAAATAATAATGTAATTTCTAGGGTCTTCAGTAAGGGAAATCATTCCACACAGAACATTTTCAATACTCTGAGGTCACTTGTTTTCAGAAATCCCTATCATCATTATTATCAGTATACAACAGCAGTAAAGGCTGACATGCAGGGTCTTTACTGAGTTTCAGGTGTCAAGTCTCCATCCTTGGGATATGAGCTGATTCCATTATTGGTACAAGACTATAATCAAAATGCTCCAAGGTGCAAATTAGACACTATGTAAAGTTGTAAACACACCTGTTCAGTCTGGCAAAGGTGCCTCCATAGCATTTTGTCCTCTCATTTTAATTGTGAAATTAGTAGTACACAATCAGTCTTGTTTAGAATTAACATCAGTTCTGAAATCTCTAAAAGTGATTAATAGAACACGTGCTGTTTTTCACCATGCCTTAACATCCCGATACACCCTGAACCGTTGTCAATCAAGCCTGCATTGCAACTGCCCCGTCCCCACCCCCCACCCCCCATCCCATTCGTGATAAAAAAAAAAACAAAGTGACCGATTGTCTCAGTCCAGTGCTATCAACCAACTTATACTACGGTCCGAACATTTGACTGTTCACTGAAAACATCAATAAGAGTGAACCATAATACGATGCGCTACGCTTCAGTGACGCAACACAATCCACACCACTCGCCGGCAGCTTCGACTCGAGGCCTGGAGACGGACACAATGCGTCCATTCTTTCACTCCCAGCGTCTGCAAAGGATGTCGCTGCAGACCCGTGTGTGACGTTATCTCTCGACTCCTAAAACATGCACCATTTTGGTATCTGGTCTATACAACGTAGATGCACTTACCTCCAACAGCGAAAACGATTAATAGAGAGGTGATCGCCGCCATGGCTTGATTGAAAGGACTGCGTTCTAGCCTGCAAGCAGCGCATCCACATTCGCCATTTGAGCGCAGCGCTGTGTCTTCTGCTGCTGGCGCGTGCTTGCGCGTGCGCGGTAATAGGATTTCGCGTTCAATAACACAGCGCCCGCGTGTCGCGCTCCGCCCGGCTTCCACGGTCCGGCTTCCTCAGTGTTACAACAGCCACAAAAGACACGCTCAGGCTCTTAGTTCTGTCACACAGACTTCGGTTCTATTTTGAGCTTTTAGCGGGTAGTACGCAAAAACTGCTACTCTGCAACCTTATTTGTCTTGGATTCGTTAGTTTTTGAAAAGGTTGGAGTCACTTTCGCCCGCTATATATACATGTATTTCTGCCTTGGCAGCCGTCCGTAATGCACGCGGGCGACTGGACGTCTGCACGCAGTTTTGATGAGTGATCGGACTGTTGAATCATGAGCGATCGAACACGCGTTGGACCAAATCCCATCTGTCCCATTCCAGAGCCATGACAGAAAATTGAGCTCTGGGATCTCAAGCCTGGTTTACTTTTAACGAAGAAATAAATCCGCGGCGTGTGTAGTGACATTAAAAAGACGAAAAAAGAAACTGACTGATCAACTCCGTGCTGAGCCGAATCTTTCAGCAGGCGATGCTAGGGAAGGGGGAACCAT
Source organism: Batillaria attramentaria (assembly GCA_018292915.2). Lineage (NCBI taxonomy): Eukaryota > Metazoa > Mollusca > Gastropoda > Batillariidae > Batillaria > Batillaria attramentaria. The sequence continues at coordinate 300,062 of JACVVK020000257.1, forward strand.
AACGCTGAAACGGCCATTGTCGCCGTACTTCATGTCTGTACGCGAGTCCGGCGGCCGATTTCAAAATCCCATACGACTGAGCCGCCACTGTATCGCGGAATCGGCTGGCCGGCCGGTGATCCGCGGTACTCAGTGACACTGAAAAGGACTGCGCGGCCGCCGCACCACTGACTGACACGAGCTACACTGACTACTGATTTTACGTCATCAATGTTCAGTAGCCCCAGTCCGGCCTAGGCTACCACGGACTCAGTCGTCACAGTCAGTGTACGCTGCTGTAGTAGATATTTAGATCTCCATTCAGTTATAACTGACTCCATGACTGTTCATACATGCTGGACTCAGTGTCCAGACTGACTGAGTGCCGGACTGACTTCAGTCATGATTATCATGATGGCCAAGCTCGTGTAGTTTTGGTTAGGAACTAGACACTGACTTGAATTTAGTGAGGTGCTCTACTGTGAACGGCCGTAGCGCGTCAGTACTTCGGCCACTGGCACCAGTGATGCGGCTCCGGCACTGCCAGCCGGGTACGTGCTGATCGCCGCGATCGAGGCCGTATCTCAGCTGTACCCGGCACAGAACCACCTGAAATTAGGGCCGGCGGCGACAGTGACCATTTCAGAAATGGTTCAGAACCGTTGCGCATGGGATTTTCTTCGGCTTCTCCGCTTTTGAGTCTCTTTCAGGCGGCTACTGATGTTATGGCCGTTCCCGCCTATGATCGCTGGGTCTCAATATTGATTCGCAGCTCAAGACACCTTGCTGCTCTGACATTTACGACCCTCGCCCATTACTTGTTTACGGCGCACATTTTGCGCGCCTGGGAAGGAGTGGGAGCGTGGGGGAGAGCAGTTATTGCCAGGATGGGTGAGTAGGGCACTGAGTCGTGCTGCGCGTATTGGCGAGGGCCGGGACAGCCGTATGTGGGCCAGATTTCAAATTAAAACAGAATTCAACATGCAGGGTGTTGTCAGTTTGTGTGTTGTCAGTGTGTGTGTGTGTGTGTGTGTGTGCTTTGTTTTGTTTGTTTTTTGTTGTTTTTGGTTTGGTTTTGTTGTTGTTGGGTTTTTCTTTGTTTCAGTTGTTTTGTTTTGCTTGTTTGTTTGTTTTTTTTTTTTCTTCTTTTTTTCCTTTTTCTTTCAAGTTTTTGTTTTTGTTTTTTGAGGGGGAGGGGGGACAAGTGTTTTGTTTTGCGGTTCAGTTAGCCACAAACGTAAGTTCAAAATTCCAAATCTGACGCAGCATCCTCAACTGACGTCTCTATAACAGAACGGTCTCTGCAGATCAAATAACAGCCGGCATGGAGAGCCGACCGCTGCCGGACCCCACTTTAAGATACTGGAAGTTGCTTTTTGGTTTGGGGTCGGCATGTTCAAATTCTGCGTTCCGGCGCCGGAACTGATTTGAAATGCCACATTGACCCGGCATTATCGAGTCAGCGGGAATTTTGGCAGCCAGTCAGTGTAGAGCAAGCGGTTTCAGTGGTCGTGATTTTGCCATTAACACTGATGAGCGAGAGAGGAAAAAATGCAGGCCGAGGCTGGACTGAATCGATCGTCACTTTTATTTCTGTTCTGGGTCGTTACCAGGCAGTGGTTTTGTCGACAGGCATGCAACATTCAGCACCTACCCCCGTGCACCCTCATGATAGTCCAGCGAATTCAGCAACACATTCACGCAAAACATTAATTTTGACACTAACACGGCACACTGGATTCTCAGTCGCTATCCCCCCCCCCTCCACCCGCCCTCACACCCCCCACCCCCAAAAAAAGGACACTGCAAGCACAGGAAAACTGAATACCAATAACCTGAAATTGCCGGAAGTTACATTGCAACAACTTGAAGCTGGATTTTGGAGTGTGTGTGTGTGTGTGTGTGTGTGTGTGTGTGTGTGTGTGTGTGTGTGTGTGTGTTCAGTGTTGTTGTCGTTATTGTTGTTAGTTTCTATTATGGTTGTTTTCATTTGTTTCGTGTGTTGTGTGTGTGTGTTGGGGGGGGGGGGAGGGAGTGGGGGGGGGCGGTGAAGGGTGGTATGCCGCTAAACATTGCAAAACACTGATGAAAACGAATAATTCTCACATTGCCACTGAGTTGCGCGGCGGTGCCGGCGAACCGTCTCGACCTCAGTCAGCCCCTGTCGGTGTCTGCATGGCAAAGCTGCCGAACTGATCAGGCGCTGCATCACAAAAAGCGGAAGACAGACGCCCGCCGCCTACGGCCAGGGCACTTTTTTTTTTTTTAATCCCCCCAAAGTTTGCAAGCGGCAGTAAGCCTCTCTATTAGTGTCAGAGGTCTGTTAGTGTCAAGATTCATAGGCCTTTTTTTTTTTTAAAAAATAATGTAACTGCCGACCATCACTCAGCGACAAGGAAAATGCCAGAAAGCCGGGAAAATTGTTACTGATTATGTCACTTTGCCGACAGTTGAAGCAAAGATCTTGGAAACATATTGTGTGTGTGTGTGTGTGTGCGTGCGTGCGTGCGTGCGTGCGTGCGTGCGTGCGTGCGTGCGTGCGTGCGTGCGTGCGTGCGTGCGTGCGTGCGTGCGTGCGTGGCAGTGAAAATCGTAACGGCATGTCTGCACTTGAAATATTAAACTGAATTTGTGTTACATGTAACGGTGTCCGGTGTGATGAAGTGTTTGTGATTATGTGGGACACTTTGGTTCGTTTGTTTCTCTGTTTGAGTCTCTCTCTTTTTTCCTTTTTTCTTTTTTTTAATTGCCGTGAAGTACATGGTTGACAAGTCTGGGAAATGAAGCAAAATTTCAGTCGAATAGAAAGTTGGAACTAAACTGTCTCAATTATTTTACACACACACACACACACACACACACACACACACACACACACACACACACACACACACACACACACACACACACCTGTGACACACTACAACGAACGAGTGGCGAATATTAATCCCGTGGATAGGAACTAAGATCAAAGAAACCAGCAAAGAAACTGTTCGACCGCTAAGAAGATTATTACAAAATTGATCCAAAGACTTGCCATCAAAGACCCGCCACTATAATGATTGCCACAGCGGGAGGATGCATGGCCTTTTCACTACCGTGACCAACAGCTGGGACTGCCGGGTTTCTTCAGTCATGCATGACGACCAGCCTCAGTGGTAGCACTGTTACATTCAGTTCAGTCACTGAGATTTTTTTTTTGTATTCTATTCAGGGAGTCGGGTGCTGGATTCATCCGGCTGAACATTGGACTCGAGGTCGATGGTTCAAATCCGGACAGGTCAATCCTGACGGGTGTTAAACTAGGATAATTCTATCTTGGCTAGGCTAGCTTATGGTTTGGAACAGTTTTGCTAGAAAGTGCGCCTGTAGGCTGGAAAAACTTCATCTTGATGATAAGTACAGCTCTTAATGCGATACAGTGTTGTTTACATTTTGCACCAGCGGCCGGCCGGATATCCACATTCTACGACTGTATTACACTACAGGAGCGCTCAGTGTACTAGCAGTCGCCGCGTCATCGAATACCGCTTCTGTTGGCTCAGTGCCAGCATTACAGACGCTGTCACCGTCCAGGCGTCTAAAAGGAGTGACACTAATAGATACTACGAAAACAGCTCAGAACGATATGTGAGCCAAAAAATGGTAGCATTTGTCCCTTTAACGCACGTGACCCTGCCGGGTGAGGTGAATCAGTTATTAGCACCGAGACGAAATTAGATCTTGGAAAAGCTGGCGCCCAAAGCTTGTCACTAAAACGTGTTGTTGGCAATAATAGGAGAGACAATCGTTTTGACCTTAGCCTCACAACTGACCGAAACATCTGCTGTCCGAAATTACTTCGGTATCATAAGCTGCGATGGTCATTGTCGTACAGTTCTGGCCATTGGTACGCGGCGTCAGTACACACACCTTACGCGGATATCAAATTAAAGTCCCATTACGTTTGCCGGCCGGTATACAGCAACGCTGTGGGACACTTTTCGTCGAATGCGCTTAGCCCGTGCACCAGAATCAGTCGTTATGTAGCATCTGAAACCATTGTGCTGACTTGTGACTCGGGTTGACGCTTATCATAGTGTTGTTCTACATTCGTACAAGCGCACCGCATACTGTGCAGACGACGCTATTTAGTTACGGACTGAAGTCCGGCTAGACAGTGCTGATTGGGGGCTTTTTTGTCTTTTTTTTAAATAGACTTTCAGTGGCGGCGATCGGCGTGTAGTGCAGGTATGGCAGTGTTAGGCCAAAGGAAGTTAGTCAAATTTTTCTTCCATTCAATGCTGCAAAGTCACGAAAATGGTCACAATGAACATAAAGAACACCTACTCATCAGTATGGCAAGCCTTTAGAGCTTCGTAAGCGGCAGTTATTCCGTACCCTCACAACTCATTACGAACAAAGAAACTTTCACAAATGTACAAGCCACGTGACTGAAGCCGTTGCCGCGTTGATAAACTAATAACAATAACGGGTAATAGATAAATAAATAAACAGATAAACAGTCGCCATAGTTCCTCTCAGTTTTGCGAATTGCACCATATTTGCAAATTTTGCGAATTGCTTTGTCCAGCTACGGCTCAGTAGATGGCTCCGGCATTTTCATCAGCCCCCCCCCCCCCCCCCCGCCGCCTCATGTGTGTGTGTGTGTGTGTGTGTGTGTGTGTGTGTGAGTGAAACCGACGGAACATGGTCAGAAGCCTCGCTAACTAACGGTATTGACGAGAATTTGAACTGAATCCGCGTATCGCATCATACCGCCGCATCAGTCATCGCCAAAACCATTTGACAGTGACCACATCAGTCTTAGTTGAAGAACAGCCTGGGGCCGTGGTCACGACGCGCCCGCAAATTTCTTTGCGCAAATGGGTTGCGGATCGTAAGTTCGTACGTGGCTACGTGAAAACTATCTCTTCCGCTAGTTGGCCGGTCACGACGCGCACTTACTGGAAACGGTGTCACGTACGGGTTATTTTTAGATAGGTGTGGGACCCCTGGGATTCCCACGGAAAACACCATCACGTGGCCTGCACAAATTCTCCTTCCAGCGTGAAGCGTGAGAGAGTAGAGGGGGTGTGTTCAGTACGCGTTCACTACAGAATTTTTGATCGAGTCATGTTTATCTGCCGTAGCGTCAGGTTAAATGCGTGGCATGTATGTGGAGAGTGTGATCAGGAGAGCATGCAGGTCGCATATAGACCGCTTCCTAGCAGTCTCTATCTCAGCATTGGACGGACTACAACCAGTAGAAGCATCAGTTTACTGCACGTACAAACCGTATGTATAGCAGGCTCACTGGCAAGAAAACCAACGGAATGAACCTCAATCAAAGAACAACGAAAAACGAAAGAGGAGAGGATAACAACAACATCAACAAAACTCTCCACATACATGCCACGCATTTAACCTGACTTGCTACGGCAGAGAAACATGACTCGACCATAACTCTGAATTCGGAACCCGCACATTTCGGGTCGACAACACAATGAACTGATGAGACCTGCATTGACAGGCATACGATCACTTGAAAACGGTGGTGGCTGATCAGTGAGGACTGACCGAGTGCGTTCAGCACTGAACTAGTCCGAAACACACACAACAAATGTTAACCCACAAAAAGGAAACAAATCAACCCACGATGTGTGTACAGCCGGCCATACAGGCCTTTGCATTGCAGGGTGCGTAGTGAACTGAACGCGCCCCCTCTACACTCAAGTCGTCCTACAGAAGATCGCACAATTCCTGCAGGTCTCTCCTCCTAAATCTAAACCTTTGAAGCATGTCCACATCGTCGTACAAGTCAAAAGGGTTAGTACGATCGCGGAACACCCTTTCCCGTCGCAGTGCTCTCAGTCTCAATTGCAGTTCAGGTAAATCAAGCGGGCCGCCATTTTTCAGATTTACGCAAAGGCTACGGCACCTTTCCGACACCCTCCTAGGTGGTGTACAATACGCAAGGGTTTCCGAGCGGCCATAACTCTGCGCAAACGTCATGACCACCCAATTTTATCACAAATCGTAAGTTACGGACACTCGCGTGCGTAAATCGGCGGCGGCCCGGAAAAGTTACGAACGCGTCACACACATCCATTTTGAGGTGGGGTGTTCTTGGTGGCGCTGTGGTAAGAGAATTGTAAGCCATCTCTCCAATAATAATAATAAACGCAGGACAGGAACTCATTCACACCACAGCTGTTTCCTGCAAGTTCTGCATGCACGACCTGTTCCATCTCAGTCCATTCAAAATCAGTATCGTTTCGTGTCGCACGTGCTCAGTAAATGAAAGATGTTGGCCACGGTGACAATCAGTGCAACTGATTTCTTTATTCGTTAGAATTGTTTCGATTCAGTCGACCCGGGGTCTTTCATCTTAATTCAAAGTACTGAACATTTCGCGCGTGCTGGGTGAAAAGATGCAGAGTGAAAGTGTAAGTGGTGTACTGACTGACATGTGCGTTGACTGATTATGACCCGGTTTCATTTCAGTTCCCTCAGTTTTGCGGTACCTCACAGATATTGAGTTGACAAATCCGAGCCAGTATTCGGTGCTGTGCATAATAGCCTGGGACACTGCCAATGACATCTCGATAGAAAATTCACAAGAGTAAGATTTACTACATTGCATTCCGCTTCTTCTTGTTTTCCTGAACAAACTCAAATTGGCGAACCAGAGGCATTTGAATTTTACATGTAAGGATATATAAGAAACCAAAGCTTGCCTAACGCGCGAAAGCCTAGGACGTCTTCAGAGATAGCCGGGTGTGAGCTTTTAATTGAGCCCTGACCTTTCAATCGACAGCCACAACTTGAAAGCGCAGGGGTTCAGTTTTGTTCCGCATAGCATCGTGTAATTCTAACGACTGACTCGGAAGCGGGCAGGGCCGCCTGCATGCCAGGCACTTCTTCATGTACATTACATCAGTTACCCTCGAACGATTATGGTTGTATTTACCGGCGTCCAGTGCCAGCCGCGTTAGCAGTCTTGCCAACTCTAACGCTCTGAATGAACAACACCTCCCCCCCAAAAAAAACAAAAAACAAAAAACAAACAAACAAACAAAAACCAAAAAAACAAACAAACAAACAAACAAACAAACAAACAAAACAAAACAAAGCCCCAACCCAAAACCCAACAACAACCAAAAACAAAAACAACCAAAAACCAACACCTCCTTTGACGTAGTTGCGCCTCCTAATAAGATTTGCAAGGCTGAACGCAGCTCTAGTCGCCTGAAAATGCTACAGTCATCCCGCGCTAAAGGTTCGATGAGAGGACCGGGGATTTTTCTGATCGCTGCCACAAGTAGACAAGAGGAGGTCGATCTTGCTTCCCGCCGTCTTTTCATGTCTGGCGTCTCTTGACTCCGCGCTGGCTAACCTGATGAGATTGAGCCGTTCTTGTCTGGCACTCCACTGTGGCAGACTTGGGCCGCGGCTTGTCCGCTTGTGGCTAATGACTGGCACGCCGCCTGGCCTGCTCTCTGCGCCGAAAAGAATCCATTTTGAGGTGGGGTGTTCTTGGTGGCGCTGTGGTAAGAGAATTGTAAGCCATCTCTCCAATAATAATAATAATAATAATGACTTATAAGGCGCCCATAGTGCCCTATACATGTAAATTACCCAGGCTCTAAGCGCCGTACATCATAACAAAAAATAAAACAGGTATCACTGACACTGACGTGACCGCTGCCAGTACACAGATAACTCAGTTGACATAAAGCACGACAATATACATAAACATGAGTGACCGTGTTACACACCTAAGGAACGGCAGCAAAATACATATACCGCACAATAAACAGCTTCCACAGACTCACAGGGAACATTTAAACACTGAATACCTCTCAACATGCAGCCGGGCTGACACGGTGTGGAAGGGCAGGGTAAAATCAAGATCAGTTAGCCGATCACTGTCACTAACCGAAGACAGGGTGGGTGGGGTGGGTGTTTGGGAATTTAACGTCCTTTTCCACCACGTAAGGGTGATATCAAAGACGGGGCGACGAGAAAAAGGCCAGCACAATTTGAATATTTGGCCGCGGCCCCACTGAGCCGGCTGGGGTTCGAACTGAACTCACGACCCAGCCGGGCCAAGCGCGGCATTGTCAGTCAGTCCAACGCTCTGCCACTCAGTGATTCTGCTGTCCCGGCCGGCTCCCCAACCAAAGACGCCTTCTAGACCGGACTGGCAAATCGCTTTTGCTCCGGCAAAGGAAGAGCTTTAAATGAATCGCCAGTTTAGCGTATGGTCATCACACACACACACACACACACACACACACACACACAACTCGCGGAAAGAAAGAGAGGGAGAGATGGTTGACCCGGCTGAGGGGCTTAGTTTTCCATCACACGGCTGATAAGGGTGATATCAAAGAGGGGACAACGAGGAAAAACTGACTGAAGCCAGCATAAATATTTGGCCCCAGTCGGCACGAGCACTGAAAACCCGACGCTCGATACTGATCAGCTTGGCGGCTGTCCCAACAGACAGAGCAAGTTAGAGCATATTAATTCTTAAAAGTATGTTATATTCGTAATTGCCTTCAGTTTTCATTACTATTATTATGATTATTATGTTATACCACTCTACCACCATTTCAGTCAGGTCATGGTTTAAAAATCCGTAATTCACCAAGCGTCGTTGGTTTAACATTGTGCCCATACAAATCACACGTGACTTATGCATGTACCTAAAAAGTGCACATGCACTACCCCTAGTAGCAATGCCAAGTTCAAGCAAACTCAGTCGATAAAACTCGCAGTTTTTCAGTCGAAATCAAGAACCTTATTGTGACAAAAAATTATTATTATTAAATTTTGTTTGAGGTACTGGCTGTCATACACACTTAAAGTCCGACTGACGCGCATGCAGTGTTGGCCTTCACTGAGGCGACCGAAACTGACTTCACCACTGAAAACTCGTCAGTCCGGGCATACACTGAGACGCTGGCCAGGCTTTGGCTGGACGGAAACACGTCTAATCAATCTTTCAATACAAACCCACAACCCATGCATTACCAAGTCCAGCTGGTATCTATTGACGTCCTGAGACCGCCCAAAAACTCTCGAGTCTTATCAAGGAGGTCACCATATCGGACGCTGGTTGTCACTCCCGGGTCCTGATGGACAGGAAACACGGCAGGGCAGCCACCAGAACCGGTGAGAGGGTCAAGAAAATGCCAGAGGAAATTATTGATCTTAATCACTTCCCCGCCCTGTCCATTTCATTACTCCATAGTGCGCGCGTGGTTGATTGAAACGGATACACGAGGATTCAGGTAGCGTCTGTAAGATTGAACTTGGGCAAGAGGGGTGGGGGTGGGGGTGGGTGTTTGGGGGTTTAACGTCCTTTTCCACCACATAGGGTGATATCAAAGACGGGGCAACGATGAAAAAGCCAGCACAAATATTTGGCCCCAGCCGGGATCGAACTCACGACCCGAGCATTAGAAGTCCAACGCTCTACCATTCGACCACCCCTGCTCCCGAACTTGGGCAAGAGGAACCAATGAGCATGGTTATATATATGACGTTCAGCCCTGAACCTTTTTCTTGTCACAGTTTCAGATCCAGGTGCCTCAGTTCTCCGATGTCTAAAAATATTGGAACAGCAATGACGACAGCTCAGGCTACTACTGCCGTGTGGGCCAGTCCGTTGGGGCTGAGCTCATTAGTGCAGACGCCGGCCAGCACTGTGTCAATGAGAACTATTCCGGCTGACGCCGACTGAGTGGGCCTGTTAGGACCAGAGATGTCTTCATCAGCAGGTTCCTCAACGACGGGCAACCCGTTGCGACTGTAGACACTGTTGATACTATCGATGGCTTTATTGACCCACACAATGCTATGAATTCGTACCTACAACTCACATAATTATTCGCAAGATGACACTTGGGCTATGGCTTCATGTAAACCACTGGGTTCTGTATCTTTACGGGGGGAGCTGGGGTGGCCGAATGGTAGAGCGTTGGGCTTCTAATGCTCGGGTCGTGAGTTCGATCCAGGCTGTATCTATTTTAAACTCATGACTGTGTTTACTGCCCGTCCCCAGTATGTATAGATTTTATTTGTTGAGATTTTCATAACTGTGCTTACTCCTCAGCTGTGTCATGTCCGCTATGCCCTTGCCATCTTTTAGTTTAGATTTCTTGGTTTAGTAGCATAGTATTAGACTTGGACATCACACATTACTTTAGGATCTGTGTTTAATATGTATGGATTTATATGTCTAGATAAATTAATGTAGGTGTGTGTGTGTGTGTGTGTGTGTGTGTGTGTGTGTGTGAGCCAGAAGAAAATTTTCTGCCATCGACAGACAATAAAGTTATATTGAATTGAATTGAATTGAAAATAATTATTTGTGCTGGCTTTTTCATTGTTGTCCCGTCTTTGATATCAACCGTATGTGGTGGAAAAGGATGTTAAACCCCCAAACACCCACCCACCCACCCGTATCTTTACGGTCAAAAATTTTGCCAGATTATACCCAGTGAAACTTTTGTTTTCTTTTTTTTTCTGAGGCATGTGCGGGGCACGTGGCTGTATAATAAATAGGTATTATTTCCACAGTACAGAGTTCAAGGTGTGATGGCCCCAGTCGACTAGCTGACTCGTAAGGAACCGTTGGAATTATCCGTTAGAATCGCAGCCGTTGACTGACATAAAATGGAAATTAATTGTGATGTGTCCGCCATCATTCTGAAGGGTCGTCGTAATGAACTGACGAGTGAAACCAACTCTGGGGCATCATAGTTCTGCCCGGCACTGATGAGTCTGCAAGTAGATCAGTCTTAGGACACTGGATTCGTACCGCGCACGAGTACCCCACGTGTTTTCGGCTCTGGCCACTTTTTAAGTTGTTTCTCTGTAGAGAAACAACTTTATAGGATGGGGCAGATTTCGCTGCGCCCAGCAGCAAGTTTCAGTAATACAAGACTGTGACGTTTCTTCAGACATTAGATACTTTCACGCACACAGTGACGTAACTGGCGAAATCTGCATCATAGACACCTTACGTGACACTATGCTGCTGCGTTCTTTTTCGGATTTGACCCTGTGTCCGAAAATCAGGCAAGATTAAAGGTTCCTTGACGGTTCTTATTGCAGCAAACACGAGTATAATCAAAGTACAACACTCCCACTGACTAAGCCAAATTTAAATCCATGCAGACATAAATTAGTTATGGTTCCTTTAGTGAGGCCACTGAAGCACAATCCCAAACGTACTTGGTAGGAATTGAATTAAGGTCTTGCTGAGCAGGCTGCTTCAGTTCATTTTTGTGTCTCGCCAAGGCCGCTACCGACTGTGATACTCGGTGATGAGAGCAGTTTCGTTGCACCAAGGAACTGTCTCCTTTGACTGCATAACTAGATCTGTTTGTGTATCACGTCCGCTTTGACTGTTTCCTAGGCCTATAACTAGATCTGTTTGTCAGTGTAAGACGTCCATCACCGTGACAGTCAAGGATACCGGCATCAAATCGGAGGCTCCCCGGTCTGACTGGACTGAATCGTGTTCAGCCGGACTGTTCGCCTGTTCCTTTAGGATAGCTGTCCCTTCCGCCCGGCATAACCTGAGTCTCCAATCCCGGTCTCTGGTGTCGGGGACGTTAGACAATACGTTGGCCTACGTTCAGTACTTATCTACCGACTGCACTTTAAAATCCGGAAGTAATTCTCTACTTTGCACGCTTCGGTCTCCCTTAGAATGTGTGTGTGTGTGTGTGTGTGTGTGTGTGTGAGAGAGAGAGAGAGAGAGAGAGAGAGAGAGAATGTACTTTTTTTGTAATTTTACTTTAGTCTTGCCATTTGTGATGTTGCTTTTTTTTCTTGTGTATGTTTTTATCGCTACCTTGTGTAGTCTTTTTATATCTTTATTTTTGTTGTAACAACGGCTGATGGAACATTAACCATTAGCCAAAGGTGGAAATTCGCCAAAACTGAGGTGGAAGATTTTCACAGGCCATGCTCCACACATGCTGGCCGTCCGTGCATATCAAAGGCAAAGACATTTTCGCAGTCTCGGCTCGTGTGCTATGATTATTCACGTGTCTCCAGCGTGGGCCTTGAAGTAGGCCCAGTGCTCTACTGACGGACCCAAGAATGGCTTAGATGACCTCTCTGCACGCGAGTACGACAGTTCTCCCAGCAGACGCAGTGGAAAGCAATAACCACTCTGCCAACGTGTTGCAAGAGGCAGGAGTGCACGGCCATTGTCTTCAGTCACTGAATGTGTGGGTGGGTGGGTGGGTGTTTGGGGGTTTAACGTCCTTTTCCACCACATAGGGTGATATCAAAGACGGGGCAACGATGAAAAAGCCAGCCAGCACAAATATTTGGCCCCAGCCTGGATCGAACTCACGACCCGAGCATTAGAAGTCCAACGCTCTACCGTTCGACCACCCCGGCTCCCCTCAGTCACTGAATGTAATCGGACTATAGTGCCAGTGACAGAAAATGCATGCAATGTCATCATCCACTCTTGGAGATCCCCCGGGTTTCCCAGTACAGAAAGCATGCTGGAGAGGAAAGTGTGAGTAATAATTATCGGGTAGACCCGGCTGGGTTTCAGAGAGTTTCAAATAAAAAAACAAAACAAACAAACAAACAAACAAAAAAACCCCCAGAAAAACCCAACAACAACAAAAACAGCAACAAACGATTTTAGACAATCAACACAAACTGAAAACGATGAGGCCTCCTCAAAAATCGTTTATTCCCATCAAAATCATTTTATCCCCACACGGAAGACATACAGCCATATGGCCTCCAGTTTAAAGTTCAAAACTCTGAAGTATAATGGTATGGAGAAACTGCCTGAAAACACACACACACACACACACACCACACACACACACACACACACTCTTCAAATTCATAAAATAGATACGCCCATTTAAAAAAAAAAATCACAGCCCTCTGGTGAGCAAAAACCACTACAACCCAACATCATGAAAGACTTATGGAAAATGTTTCCTCGTCTTTGCACATGTACATATAATTCAATGAAGGCACTTGATTGGCATGACACATGACACAACAATGACACATTACAAAAGCTGTTGGTGGTGGAAAGGTGGATGATGTAAAAATTTAAATATTCAAATATTAAATTCAAATACATGTATCAAATGATGTCAACAGAACGGAACTGACTATGGGCATCATGATAAAAATCAGAACAATCAAGAAAAGAGATACATGTTATGTCTACAGTCCAAATGTTCAGCTTCGAGGGTAAGTAGCTTTCATCAGGAAAACCAATCCCACCAACCCTAGGAACACGGAATACAGTCTTCACAAAAAGTTAAGGACCAGTCAACATAATGGGTGACAGTTTCAATAAATCAGAAAAAAATAAACGAATAAGATTTTTCCCGTAAAATTCTGTACCAAGATTAAGGGGTAATTAGTGAACATGGTGACCACTGTGTGGATGGCATGTGCGCGGCACACAGCATGCTTGGCGCGTTTGAAAATCTGCAATTTCAGCAAAACTAGACCGAGTTTCAGTGTTCAGTGAGCGATACCTGGGGCTTTCTGCACGGCAAAAATGAGATGCAGGTCAAAGAATGCATCCCTGGTTATGAACTGTGCTCATTTGTTTGCCTACATAAGCCGCCGTTTCAGCGATGTTCAGCACTACACCAGCATGCCACCACGACAAAAGTTGAATGACATTTGCAAGTGGTCCTTAACTTTTTGTGAAGGCTGTATAATTATATTCATCACAATACATAACATTTTCCCAACTTCTGTACATCACATTTCATGCTTGTGATGACATACTTCACAATATCATTCACACCATGATCACATTATTCACATTTTTACAGTATCATTAGTCACAGCGAGTCCACATTATTATTTGTTTTTGTACATGTAGACATATTCTACACTGGCGTGTCAATATATACCAAATGGTGAACATGTATCAATCACACTCTCTCTATTTCAATACGTGATTATATGTACTGTTTCCATGATGATGTTTACTCAGCAGAGAAATGGGACTTCAACAAAACTGTCTTGAGTTAAGCACCTTCTGATTCTTTGGTTCTAATCCATAATATGTGGCTTAGTAATTATGCATTATTTTTTTTTCTTCAGGTACAAAGATAGTCAGAGCTGGTATGCATAAGATGAAAATAGTGGAGGGTGAGAACTTTGACTGCTAAACGCTTTGTCACCCCTTGGTCACAAGATTATACAGTAGAACCTCTTTTGGGTGACCTTCCCTTTGAGAGACCACCTGCCTGTGCAGACCAATGTTACAATGATGCTGGGCTGCACTTCTTCACTGTCTGAAGCTTCTTTTGAGTGGCCATCTCTCTTTTTAAGACCACTCTTATCTGGCCATTGGAGTGGTCGCCCAAAAGAAGTTGTACTGTAGCACTATGCACTGAGTGGCTAGACTTAATTTATCTAGTAAACTGATTGGCTATATGTAATTGTATGTACATGTACTGTTTCCATGATGTAGGTTATTCAGCAGAAAAATAAGACTTTTAACAAAACTGTCTTGAGTTAAGCACATTCTAATTGCTTGGTTCTAATCCATTATGTGTGGCTGGGTAATTATGCATTTTTATCAGGTACGAAGACAGTCATAGCTGGTATACATAAAATGACAAAAGTGGAGATTGAGAACTGTGATTGTGGATGCTAAAATTGTAAAAACTTTCCAAACTCTTGGTCACATGATTTTGGCACTATGCACTCATTGGCTGGACATAATTAATCTACTAAAATGATTGGCTACACACATTTCATCTACCAAATCGACTTGCTACGCATATTTAATCTACAAAATTGATTGGCTGGACATAACCTAACAAACTGATTGGCTGGATATAACGTAAGCTTACACAGACGATCACTTTTCAGACAAGGCTGACAACCAAGATATATATACACTGGAGCTGTACCACAACAATGTTACCCTTTGCAACAGAAATACATTTTTGCAGACTTGCACTAGTACCATTAAAATGTGCACCATAAGACTAATACAATAAAGCCCGACAGCATGTGTGGATGGTTTGCCAGTCAGGATTGTTACTTGATATGTGGCAGGCGCTGGTTGGTTACTAGTGTCTACCACATATCAGACCACGGCCTAATTGAGGTCAGAACTCAGCCCACGAAATTCAGCTCATAACTGAGATGCCCCGTGTGCAGCACAAACCAAGAGCATGTGATCCTTGGCTGGGCTGAGTGCTGAACTGAACTGGCAAACTGTCCTTGCTAACACTACAGGCAAGCTTTACATGTATCACCAAATTCAGCAAAATAATGTGAAGGTGATCACACACACACACACACACATACACAGCATATAAATTATACAAGGCAAACACTAAAAATACCCAAAACTTCAAGCGTAAAGCACCTACAACACAATCCATAGATCTGCACGCCTTGGACAAAGGCAAAACCCCCCCCCCCAAAAACAAACAAACCGTACCCAAAGTGTGATCAGGAAACAGCAACAAATCAAACTACCACAAAACCATACCAACAGCATGCAATAATTATACACATCTGCGTTTGGTATGTCACACCTCAATGAGTATATATGTACATCTAAACCTCATTATTATGTACCGCTCTCTAAATGCCACTGATTGATGGGGTTGCATGTGTGACCGTCCACGTATGTACTCCACCACATGGATAGCCACACTTAGACCTTAAACAGTGAATGACAGGTGACCTCAAAGTTATGTCCAAATGTTTGGGACCTTAGTGGCCAATCTAGTGCTCGTAACTAAGTAACCAAGCACAAAAAAATAGTCTGAGACAAGAACTGAAGAGAATCAAGGCTGAGGTCTGAAGAATCACAGATGTGCAACACTGGCACCGAGTCTCGGGAAAGAGGAGGCGGGGATGCGGGGATGGGGGATTTTGTCTGGTAAATGAAGCAAACTAGTACAGTCTGGTCTATCTGGACAAGGCAACATCCCCCGAGCAGGTAACCAATGTTGCCCTGAGTGTACCTAGGTGCTCCAGGCGCGGTTGGTGGTCTAGTGGTTAGGAGACGTGTCACCAGTGCGAGAGGTCAGGTGTTCGAGTCCCGCTCGGGACAAAGAATTTTTCCTTCTCGCATGTGGCACCGTTTATACGGGCTGATCGTCGGGGGTTCTCTGCGGGTACTCCGGCTTCCTCCCCCTCTGCTTTGGAAATGTTCAGCCCACAAAATTTGAAAAATAAATGCAATTCTAAATTCTGAAATTTAAATAGCTGAACTGACCCTTCGCACCACGTGATTGTAATGTGTTTATGTCCAGTGTGTGAGAGAATGCATGTGATTCATGTGAGCATGCATGTTAGGTTCAGTTCGGGCGCTCTGAGCAGGTTCATGAAATTGGGTAAAGCGCCTACCGGTATACAATACTCATTATTATTATTACTATTATTAGGTATGACCATGTTTGTAATACGGCCAAACATTTGTATGCCATCCGAGCCCTTTACCCTCTGTGGGAGCCAGAACAGCTGAGTGATAGAGCGTTGAACTTTCAATGTTCAGTCTGTGCGTTCCAATCAAGGCTGGGGCCAAATATTTGTGCTGGCCTTCGCCCCCCCCCCCCCCCCCACCCGATCACTGATACATGTATCATCCATATGTGGTGGAAAAGGATGTTAAACCCTCACACTCCCACCCACTCACCCTATGAAAAAATGAAGCCCAGTATATGTAGTATATTCTGGGGACACTGGCTACTGGGCAACTGCATTTGGCCACCTCTTTCTTTGATAAGAGAATATGCACCATAAAGGATCTACAACAGTAACCACATGAGTATAGACAAGTGGGAAGACTAGATTTAGAAATGAAAACAGACGGCGATAAAACTATGTCCGAGTTGTGCACGGACGGAAATATCACTAGCTACCTATTGGCACTGCTGGCGCCATTTTGCAACAGCGGAGACTTGCTAGAGGCACGGTTCTGACTGAAAACTTCGTCGTCAGCTTCGTCACTGTCTGAACCCTCCTGCGTCAACGCTCGCCACATATCCGGCAAGATGCTTTCTTTTGTAGGGCTTGCTTGGGATGTGTTCCTCTTTCCTGTTTCTCCCGTGATATTGTTTGTGAGTGGATATGTGTTGGGGAGGCCTGAAGAGCGTACCGCAGAAGCTCTGTTTGGTAAACTAGCACCATTCTGGCTTCGCTCTACATGCGAATGCTGCGCGCTTCCCTCTCCTGCTGTGAAATTTCCTCCATTCTGTGTGGAAGCTACTGAACTGCTAAAAAGAGACATTGGAATGCCCTCCCCTGGCAAATTCCTCGCTGCACCTGCCTGTGACCCATTCTTTGGCTGGCGGTGACCAGCAACTATCCCATCATCCAACAAAAACATGTCATCTTCCTCGTCTTCACCATCCCTCTGTAGGATGTCGTGGAATTCTGTATCCTGATGTGTGTCACCACTAGTGCCACTTTCTTGTCGCGACAAAAGTCGAGCCGTCTCTGGTGTGTCCTCACCGACACCGTACGAGCTCGATGCGGATCGTTGCGCCTGGCTGGACATCTCAGCCTGTTGCTGTCGTTTCTCCTCGCCGTAGCACAGCATGTACTCAAACGTCTCGTAAATAGCGAACACCACACAGAAGGCACTAGCCAGGAAGAGGATCTGTAAAGAGCAAAACAAGGAACAGACTAACAGAATGCTGGTCAAGAATAATGATGTGAGGAATAGGAGAGAAAGGAAATTTGAAGCGAGCAGTACAGGGTATCCAGTATTTACTGATGCATGCAATGAAGATGTCAGCTGTCAGTCACCGAGTAGCTCTTACCACCTCATCTGTGCCTGTATGGCGTAAGTTGCCAAACCCAGATAGGAAAATTGGTGGAAAGGAATTTCTACAGAGAAAATTAGATTTTACAAATGTAAAAACTGGCTGGAATTCTGGACACTGACTGAGAATGCTTTTTCAAGTTTAATGACAATGACTGGAGGGAGAGTTTGGGCGTCCCTATGCTTGAGCGACACCGTGAAATGATGACAAGACCCAATTTCTCTCAGGGCAGTTTGAAAAAAACATGTATTTCCCTCACCTAGACGGAAGTGTCACACAACACTCAACATGAAGTGCCCAGTCTGACGAAGTACTCACCTTCAGTGTTTTCTCGGACAGTGGGATGAAGGGTGGGGTGGTGACGGGGGGTGGGTCACAGGGCGGAGTGTAGTTGGCAGACAGATACTGACCGCTCATTGCTGCCTCCACTTCCCTGAAGAAGAAAAAAAAGGAAGAAATTATAGAAAGCTGAAAGGTCTGAACGGACGCAGAACATGCACATGCACCCCTCTACAGGTGTCCCCCCCCCCCCCCCCCCCCCCCCCCCGCCATCACATTGTGAAATTAAAAAATAAAAACCTATGCAAATCAGAAGCAATGCATAGGATTCTTTTCTCTCATGATTGTTTTTTTTTTTTTGTCAACGGAAAAGCAGTGGGACAAACACATCTTTACAGCTGCACAAACAAGATAATGCAAGGGGCAGAACTCTTGAAGCAACCACTGGTGGGGGGGGGGGGGGGGGGGGGATGGGAGGGGTCTGTAGTCATATGACACCTCTTACCTCCTCCTGTCTTGAAATTCTGACGCTGTCATTGATGTTCCAAACAAAGTTAATCGCCACTTCACCAGTCTACCCACGTGCAAGGTACTGTCTGCAGTAACTGCAATGGAAAGCAAGGTTCATCGGTGCCACAGGCCATAATTGTTCAATTTAGCCTTCAGGAATAAATATAATACAGTTTATCTTATCTTATGAATGTGCAAAGTTTGGGTGCCTGATGTTTGTGGCTGCTGAGTTGCTGAATTTCTGGAACTTTCATGATGACCATGTGACCGTGACCTTGACCTTTAAGGGGTGTAACGCAATATGGTCAGAAAGGCCTAGTCACCAACTACCACTGTCCCATGTTTGGCATTTTCACTAACTGTAGTTCCAGAGAAAAAGTAACTGTTACAGTTTGTCACAGACGGAAAGACAGACAGACAAAAAAAAAAACATCTATAACAAGGACTCAGTTTGATCCAAGTGTAACTCAGCTAGACTATGTGATGGACAATAGGCACTGTACCATGATCTTTTGCAACATACCTAAATCTTTCACAAACAATGTCCACTTCCCTGTAGGCTCCTCCCCCCAGCACCTGACTGTTGTGAAAGTCCAGTCGGAGAAACCCTCTGTAGAGCTGAAATGAGATATGGATACCATTACTATGTGTCTGCCATAAACTTTAACAGTCACTCAAAACCACGAATGTGTGCAGTAACACCCATGTGTTTTTGCATAAACATTTGTAATGTCGCAACATCACTGCACGGTTACATGAGTACAAAGCGAACTGTGCAGTGCACACTTAACTACCCTACGAATTTTACTGGTATATGATTGAAATCTGTAACACAAGCGCCATTACTGACAATCGACTGAGCCGAGCCGAACCAACACCAGATCTGCATACAACTTAGTCAATTTTCAGTGCAGACAGTATGAGTCTGTTGTGTCTGTCTGCGCTGAAAATTAGGCCAGGCAACTTGGTTTCAAACCATCAGGCTCTGCCTTCAAAGCCAGCTAACTTTGCATCCTCACTTGTCATTGGGCCGTGGGGCACCTATCACGGACACTGTTCCACTGGGACACTGCAGATGAATGGCCAGCTTGCCTCGAACTGGATGGGTCAGGGTCAAGGTCACCTGAACGTACTCCAGCATGTAGAGACTGTAGCCAGCAATGTCTTGAGAGGTTACTGAAAGAGAAAATAAATATTTATGCAGTAATTATTGTTCACGTATTTTATGAAAGTAGTCAGGGATGAGAGTATTCGTATTCAAAGGCTGTAACTTGAACTCTCAACTCATATATCACGGAAGGGTTGGGAACAAACTTTTCAAAGAAAAAAGGAAAAGCAGTCAATACACAATTCCATAACGAAAGAAAATCAGTCAAGGTGGATTTTTAAAAAAAACAGAAAGAAAATCACCCCTATTATCATGTTTGGGGGAGGGGTGGGGAGAAAAGGAGAGGGAATGATTTGGTATGGGAGGGAAGATGTGTGTGTGAGTGCGTAGAGGGGGGGGGGGGGGGGGGGGGGGGGTTTGGGTGAGGAGGGTGGGGTGGATGAGGGCATGCAGAAAAGAGTAAGTTGCTGTAACTGCAGTGAAGAAATTGTGTTCAACAAACTCAAGATTGTGCCAAAGACGAAATGAGCATTACATGTATTACTAACCTGTGTGATTCACAACTAGCTGTATGTTTGTCCCGCGCGGTATGTTCCAGCCGGTGGTGTCTTCCTGCGAGTAAGAGCTCATCCACGACACCGGACGCCACACCTGCACACAGCATTACTACCAAAGTAAAACACCTACACTGACATCAGCAAGCAGTGAATCTGTAAACACTGAAACATCCATTTGTTGAAAAAGTGTGTGTGCATGCATTTCAAAACAAACAAACATACAAACAAAACTGGCTGCAATCCTGAAAACAAGAAGAAATATTCTTCAGTGAGGCTATGCACTCTTATAAGATTAGGTTAGTCAAGGCTTAACATGGTCCATAGTCCACAATCAGGAAAAGTACATGTAGCATTCAGTGACTAAGTGACAAAGCTAGGAGTGTGCATCTGCACTGCAGACACATTATGCTAGGGATGTCCAGGGCCAGAACAGTATAGTGCATTTTTGCATGATTTTGCTTCAGAGGAGGGTAACACTTTTTTTTTTGAGTAAAATGTCCAGAATTACACTAAAATCTGTGCAATTTGGTGCATTTTGTCTTGTGTCGTGATTTTCAGTGCTTCAGAGCAGGAAACACTGTTTGGGGGGGGAGAAAAATATACAGCCAAACATGGAAATCCACCAATAGGTGAGAGATTTTAAGCCCTGCTGAGTGTGTACCCAGGTGTGACCCTAAGCGTAATGGTGAACCTACCCGAGCAGCGTTGACCATTCTCCAAGCCTTGATGAGACCAAAGCCGTGCTTGTGACTGTGTTCCAGGCCCGCCCCGTTAATCTGCCAGTGAGCCAGGTCGACGTCCACCTGTAGTGCACAAGCACAAACATTCTGTCAAGAGTCGAATTATTTATGTAAGGTAAGAGGCATGCCGAGCGTCCTACTTATTATGGAAGAATCAGGCAGGAGTTTTCCTGCTCTCCCCCCAAAACAGAGGAAAACAGCATGTGTTATAAAGAAAAAGAGGAAACGGTGGTGATGTCAAGAGCTTCTCAAATGCAACACCAGGGTGGGGCAGATTGTCCTGCATGTCCAACATTCTTTCTGTATGTTTCTAATGTGTTTGTTGTTGCTTTCCGCGAAACCACAGAGAAGTCAACAACAAACGTATTACAGATGGTGGAAATTAGCGTGGGGGTGGAAGAAAAACTCAGTGGTACTTTTTCCCCCCTCAATGACAGCACAAAAACAAACAAACAAACAAGAAACTCCCCAAAATGGATGAAACTGGCCTAGAGGTGGCGGAATTCAGCTGAACAGTTGATAAAACTCATGCCTGAAGAATGCCTGAATGGGGAGAGAAAGGTCAATCTAATTCTCAATCATAGAACACAGGTGACATGTGCTAAGGCAACTTCCCACTGAAGTAAATTCTCCACAGTTTAATCAGCAACAGTGTCACACTTTGGGAGTTGTATAAAAAAGGCAAATTTGGAGTAGCCAGATGGGATTGTGCTCAGGGTTTTAACCCGGTTTGTTCACTGAGACAAAAGCTGACATTCTTGTAAGAGAAGAAATCATGTAGACTGGAGGAAAAAGAGTGCACTATGCATAAACTCCACAAAAAAGTTGAGCATCCAGCCAAGAGAAGCAAACATTGTTTACCTTGTGTCTGGGTACATTGTACTATTTTGAACAAGAGTTAAACATTCCATAGTAAACAATTCTTATGACTGTTTTGAGTGTACAAGTGCACTTATGAGCACACCCATTCCAAAACAGAAGTTAACTCATGCAAAGCTGAGAAATACTGACACAAAGTTACTCTGGCAAAACACGTACCTTGACTGCCGTCATGATGATAATGTACTGTACGTCCCTCCAAGTCAGACATGGCCGTGCTGCCAGCATCAGGCCGATCATGCCAGCCGCCAGTGGAGCTGCTGCACTCGTACCTGTGTGTTTGTCAGTACAGCCCGTGCCTCCCTTGTGTCGCCAGTCTGTTGTCACCTGTGCAAACGACACGGACACACCCTCAAAAGCTTGAACAGTTATGAATTACTTGACCCTGTTTTCAAAAACGATAAAGAAATGATAAGTGAAATATCAGTAGTCGGTGATATGTGTATGTGTGCGTGTGTATGTGTAAACACATGCATGTCCCCCCCCCCCCCCCCCCCCCCCCCTTCAAACCCATACCAAAGAAACTGAAGCATAAATCTTTATAAAAACAAGAAAGAAAGACAAGGACAAACTGCACTCACAATGTCCCTTTTGCTGGCGATACCGCTGCTGAACGTCACCCCAAGCATGGAAGCACACTCCTCCGCGTAGTACGGCATAGCACCAGACTCATCCACAGCACCTGGTAGAAACCAAGAGAATTTGAAAATACGCCCACATAAATCGAAACCTGTGCACTCTGGTATTCAGTTTAAAGAAATGCATAGGATTTTTGTCTCTTGACATTTTCAATCCAATCCAAATGCGAAAATTCTGGCCTCTGATCAAGATATACAAAAATTGACGGGTCACCGAGCATGCTATACAATACTTTTAGGATCACAGTCTCAGGTGCTGCCTGTGGAGAAGGGACAATTGTGCCCTAACAGATCTACAGGGCACACGAAGACTCCTGCAATGCTAAAACCCACCTATCGTGACTGTGTAGATGGAGTTGGCATATCCATCGTAGTTGCAGTTATCCTGCTGGCTGCCTCCATTGCCACTGGCAACCACAAATATGCTGCCGTAACCATGACGACCATAGTCAACTCCATACTTCATAGCTTTCTGCAAAAGCAAATGTTACACACCGGATTTACATCTGATTCAAAGAATGGAACAAAGATGTTGTCGCTGACACTTAAATGTGGGATGTCAAAAGACAACTCAGAAAATTAACTGCAGAAAGCAAATGAATAATGAAACACAGGAGCAAGAAATTCTGGCAATCATTTTGTGACTGTTTTCCTTGGATGAAACAAGCATTACACTCACAGCAGCCAAGAGATGAGGTCCATCAACTGTCTTTCCATCATCATCAGGCCCCCAGCTGGTGAACGAGAAAAACAATGACATTATTAGCACCACATCATGACACAAAATTTTTCAACACCTGTCTGAGGTGCATCTTTAACATCCGATGGCCAGAGAAGATCAGAAACGAAGAGCTATGGGAGCGAGCGGGACAGGAACCCAGTAGCCCAGAACAGAGTGCGATGGCGGAGGGTCGTCGATGGCCTATGCTCCTCTTGGAACCATGTGTAGTAGTATCATGACACAAAACTTGATACGGCCTGCACTGGGTGGGGTGGGGGTTTAACGTCCTTTTCCACCAC
The DNA here is from genome assembly GCA_018292915.2 of Batillaria attramentaria. Taxonomy (NCBI): domain Eukaryota; kingdom Metazoa; phylum Mollusca; class Gastropoda; family Batillariidae; genus Batillaria; species Batillaria attramentaria. Next base: position 323,579 of record JACVVK020000257.1, read on the forward strand.
ATACAGGTGATATCAAAGATGGGGCAACGATGAAAAGGCCAGCACAAATATTTGGCCCCAGCCGGGATATGAACTCACAACCCGAGCATTAGAAGTCCAACGCTCTACCATTCAGCCATCCCGGCTCCCCGGCCTGCACTGGCTGCAGACTGAGAACATCTAAACCATCTAAAGCAGCACTTATGATTAACATCATGTTATAATTATTTTCCAACTCAACTTATTCAAAACCAAAACATATGCACTAAAAATGTGTAAATGACCGACCCACTGCAACCTTACTGCTTCAAGCTGGTGCAAGACAATACCTTACCTGCAGCTATATATGGCGTTGATGTCAAGCTTTTTATTGAAGGCTTCTGCCTCAAGACTGTCGGTCATTGGGCCATCGAGTAGACGGATACCTGCACATGAAACAGTACAACTACACTCATGTTCACTGTCTGCACATATACAGTTTGACCTGCAGTAAAGATGGTGAGCATTCCCTATTCACTGAATCAAGCATACATACTATAATAATAATAATAATAATCTCATTAATACAGGCGCTTTATCCAAAATATTTGGCTCAAAGCACTGCGAGCTAAATCCAACACGCACGCTCACGTGAATCAAAAGCATTCTCTCATACACTGGACATGAACACATTACAATCATGTGATGCGAAGGGCCAGCTGAGCAATTTAAGTTTCGGAATTTTCAGAATTGCATTCATTTTTTTAATTTTGTAGGTTGAACATTTCCAAAGCAGAAAGGGGGGGGGGGGGGGGAGTACCTGGAGAAAACCTGCGACGGTCGGCCTGAATGAATGAGCCACATAAGAGAAAGAAAAAATTCTTCACCCTGAGTGGGACTCAAACCTGACCTCTTGCACTGGTGACTAAAATCTTAACCACTAGACCACCGACTGCCCCAACAGACCATAATTCAAGTGGATGGCCTGAATCACTTCCTGTTCCACAAAGGTCGGGGGATTATAAATATTAGTAAATCATACTGATGATGATGGATGCAGTACTGCACAGTAATGAAAAAGAAAGAAACAAGCAAATCTCCACCTCTGTGGGAAAAGCAATAACAAACATATTCATAAAAACAGTAGAAGAAAACAACAAAAGCATAAAAATGACAGAAACAAAAACAAACAAATTATAAAAACGGCAGAAATTGGCCTAGGGGCTGAAAAATTAACTCACGCCTGAATGACACATTTTTCCCCTCCTTTTTTTGTTTTGTTTTGTGCCTTGATGGCGGTAAAAACAAAAGCAAACAAAAACAGCTAAAACTGGCCTAGAGGCAGAAGAATTCCATAGAACGGTTGAAAAAACTTATGCTGATGCATAGCAGACCAGATGTGCTTACAGTAACTTTATTTTTAATTCTACTTATATATCAGCTTAACTTGTCTTAACTGTACAGCGGTTGTCTTAACAGGACAGACAGCATGGGAAAGAAACTTTAAACAATTTAACACCAATGATTCAAGCTTGACGTTTGATGGTTACCGTGTTACTCATTACTGTGTTTTTTTTTTTTTACTTACTTATATTTCAATGATTTATTTAGGGATGCAATTTCTTATTTTTTATTCATTTTAAAAAAATATATATTGTGATGTGTAGTGTTTGCTTGTAATAAAGGTATGTCAAAACAATAATATATTGAGTAACTGAGTAATTTATTTATTTATTGAAATATTTATTTAAAAATTTATTAAAAAAAAAAAATTCAAGCTTGTTCTCACCTGAGACCTTAGCACCATAAGCGACACCTACTCCACAGACACCATTATTGGCAACAGCGGCGATCTCACCCGCACACCGTGTCCCATGGTGATTGGACACTGTTAGGACAAGGCAAAAACAATCTGATCAGTTGCTGAAATGTTGTTGTCATTTTTCGTCACGAACAAATGGGGACCAAAGATTTTAATTAAAAAGAAGAAAAAAAGAAAAAAGAAAAAAGAAAAAAAAAAGGGCGACAACACCGTCCCATTTTCATACAGAGTACTTGTACATATATGCTTTTGAACATGAACACTAGCCATTTTGCTGGTAGAAGAATAGCATTAAGTAGTTCTTTGCCTGAGGAAAGTAATACACCTGTTCCTTTTATTATGTAATGTTTGGTAGATCAGCAGACCCAGTTAGCATAGTACATGTAAGAAAATACAGACTGAAATTGGTTAGTGACAAGAGACTGTGGTCAGGCCACAATAAAACACCGTTTTATAATGTCAGTGGCTTTACACTTAGGCTGATATCACAGGTGAGTGTTTTAGTCCGAACAAACAGTGAACATGGTGTTTTCCTGTGTTTCTTGTGTCATGAAGCTACAACATGCTTTTGCTTTTATTTTTCTGGAGCGTGTTTTGAACTCTTTTCCAAGTCTCTTTGAACAAAAACGTCTCCCATGTGGCATTGTCCTTACACATTTGAAAAGTTATATTGTACTGTACTTTTCTACAACACACACACACATGCACACCCACACACACACACACACACACACACACCTACCTTTGGCAGCATTAGGCATGGGGTCAGGGTCATTGTCATTCAGGTCCCAACTGCCCTCTACGTTGTAGTTGCTATGGAGATCAGGGTTGTCCCACTCCAAACCTGAAAAGTACACTTACAGTTATAACGCAAAAGTCATTCTGAATGTATACTGCTAAAGTACGGAAATGATTGGCAATATTCCCTACCCAGTGAAAAAGAAAGACGAAAGAAAGAAAAAAACCGAAAAAAAAAACCGGGAGGAGCTGTGCAAGGCCAGAGCTTTACATGCCGTAATACTTTTATAACAATGTTGTGTTTCATGTATCATTGTATGAGAGAGAGAGAGAGTGGTGGTGGTGTTTTGGGAGTTTAACGTCCTTTTCCACCACTTAAGGGTGATATCAAAGAGGGGGCAACGAGAAAAAGGCCAGCACAAATATCTGGCCCCAGCCGAGATTCGAACTCATGACCCACCATCATCCACCACAGCAACAGTGACACCTTTGCCAGTGATCCCACTTTCCCACACACCAGTCACGTTGATATCCATTCCAAATTCCTGATGGTTCACCTGTACATAGACACACACAACCAAACTTATTAATGATAAAACTAAAATTTGAATTCAGGCAATGACTGTATTTACCAAAATTCAGCTATCAACCATACAGGGTTACAAATAGAATGTGGGATGAAATCTGTCCTTACCAGATGCCACTGATGGTTGAAGGCAGGGTCGTTAAAGGTCACGGCCCGTTTTTGTCGCTGGTGAACGGTTTCCATGCTGAACCATGCCACGTCAGAGTGTTGTTCAAGACCAGCCTCTATCTGTGCCTTCAACTGTTGAAAAAGATCACACACTTATCAACACAATGACGCTCAATGATGAGCAAGTATGGTTCGAAAAAGCCCATTCTCTCTTTTAACCCTGGTCTTGTTGAGTGAATTTATCTCAAGCTGAAAAAGCCAAAGAGGTAGTGCGGAATATTCCTTTCTCAGCAACACCAGGGTTAAGCCCAAAAACCAAACCATATAAGTAAACTGTTGCATAGTGTGCAGCAACCTGGTACATCTTTGGGTTATTATTCCACACAATGCCTCAGGCTCAGAGTCAGAGTACACCTTTTAAAATGGCACCTCACTGCCAGTTTAGGAAATGCACCAGACTGTAACTTCGCGTAAACTTAACTTCTTTCCGCAGGGATGACCTTTTGCTCAGAGGTAAACTAAAAAATCCACAGAATGGCAAAACAATTCCGATCTTTGACCAGTGCTGTAAGCATACCTCTGCAAAAGTCTGTCTGTCTTTTTGAAGTAGGTGGGAATGCGCACGGTGATAGTCCTGAAACACCCTTGATCCCTCAGCTTCCTTCGCCCTCCCCCCATGACAGAAGACAAAATGGTCGATGAATTCACCCACTCTCCCCAGCAGCGAAAGCCCAGTGTCCTGTGCCAAAAGTGAAGCCATTTTCTGGTACGTGCCCTGAACATCCATCACTTCAGCTGAAAGTGCCGAGGAAGCCTTGAATAAAAAGTATAAAGCGCTGCTGCTGGAAGAAATGCTACGTGGCATTTGGCGGACAGATTCTGTCATGACGTGCAATGGTCGACGGAACTGAACAGTCCAGCATAGAGTTTCATCAGCATTATGTGAGCATCGAGGTTCCTTTTTAGACTGGTAAGTGCCGAAGGCTGGAGCTCCATCTACGTACATCGTGCATGTGAGAAACAACACAGCGAAGAACGCCACCCTGAGGAAATTAAGATGGCTTCTGTCCATCCTCACCTGCTGATGAGAAACAATTAAGTCTTTCAGTTGATGACCTACAGCCATATGGGTCTACTGTTCAAGGCTTTAAGATGGTCAATTGTCCGAAAGGGTGTTGGGTGTTTGGGTGTTTAACGTCCTTTTCCACCACATAGGGTGATATCAAAGACGAGGCAACGATGAAAAAGCCAGCACAAATATTTGGCCCCAGCGGGGTTCGAACTCACGACCCGAGCATTAGAAGTCCAACACTCTGCCATTCGAACAGCCCGGCTCCCCATGGTCCGAAAGGAGGAAGTTACATTTAGCAGCATTTAGTAGCAAAGCCATGACAGGGATCCCATGGAACACTAATTTGACAAAATGTCCTGGCTGACAGTAACAGTGTGGGACATTGGTGGAGGGGTGTGTGTGTGTGTGTGTGTGTGTGTGTGTGTGTGTGTGTGAAGGGGGAGAGAAGCCTGAATTTCCCATACTGTGATAACTGGGAAGGGGGAGCCCCCCACCCCGAATAAAAAACACCACCAACGACGTGGCATGGTTCAGCATGTTATATCTCATTTCATACTCGTACTGCTGTAATATGTACGGTTTGATTATTATTTTGTTTGAGTGATTTTAATGTACTGTCTTATGTTTTTTATGATCACCACGCCCTAATTTCCCCTACAGAGATAATAAAGATTTATTGAATTGAACTAAACAAAAACAAAAAAAAAAACAACCCCAAAAAAACCCAAAACACCCAAACTTATTGTTTTGTCATATTTCAAACATCGTGTACATACTTACTGATCTACTGCCAGACCGTTTTGAGGCGTGTCACGCGGACTCTTGTCGGTAGGTCAATTTAAAGATAACGTGGGCTGGCCACATGACCCGTCGATCTGGACTCTTCGAGACTCTCCCAGAACTACACAGAGTCTAACTATCAGCCCGAGAAGGACAGCACAGGAAACGGCTAAGTGCTCTCTCGTCCTCTCGAATACTGAGACGTAGGGCCGGAACGCAGAGAGTGTAACTACTAACTATCACGTGCATTTTGGCTCGTCGGCTGAGGAAGTTCACAGCTGAGACAACCGCTGATTCACACACCGATTTACAACGTGGTATTGTTGGTTTGTGATCGATCTAACCGCCATTGCCCAAATCACACGCCAACACACACTCAACTTATCAACAGCCATCTGACCGCAGCTGTCGCCTCATTTTAAACAGGAAGTAAACATTTCCTGCACCTCGACTTACGGCCCTTGTTCACCCCTAGTAAGGTAATGGACTGACCCCGGTCGCACCTGTGGTCTAGTTCATTGCTGCAAAAGGGTGGATAGATTGCAGAGGAACCCCAGTGGCTTAGGGGTCTCCCCAAAGGTCCTGTTCATCACTACAGCACTAATCTGTGGCAGCGCGACACTCATTAATTTTCTGTGTGTGTGTGTGTGAGTGTGTGTGTGTGTGCCACGGTGTGTGTGTGTGTGTGTGTGTGTGTCAGTGTGTGTGTGTGTGTGTGTGTGTGTGTGTGTGTGTGACGGTGTGTGTGTGTGTGTGTGTGTGCGCCAGGTTGTTGTTCAAAATTCGACTGAAACCTGACTGAACAAACTTAACCTCAGTCACTCTGTAAGTCTACTTTGACAACACTGGAAAGTAGTATATATATACACATACAAGTCAGTTTAGGGTTTGCTCTCATAGTTAACTCACTGAAAGTTTGCACTGGCGAGTGGTGTAAACAGTATTAATCATTGTTTTTTTTTTTTTTTGGTCGGCATTCCACCCAGTTTTTGCAACAAGGTACACTAGTGTTACTGCAATCTGGGCTGTCTCTGGAACTTCTTTCAATTGTCTGTGACCTTCCTCTTCCTATTTCCTGTTTGCAAGTTATGAGAAAAGCAACTAATGATTGTTACACGAAATCTTATTAGAATTTTAGGTATTAGGTAATAGCTTTAATCACAAAATAAAATTCATCTTGCACTTCTTTCTGTTGATGGTTTACAGGCGCGTAGGAAGATGCTGAGAGGAAGGGGGGCCCACTAAGGTCGGGTGAGCCATACGGCCGGGGTGAAGAAGGGTGGGGGGAAGGGTTTGTGTGTGTGTGTGTGTGTGTGTGTGTGTGTGTTTTGACTGCCAAGGATTGTGTCCTGCGACAGGGGGGGGGGGGGGGCACCACTGGTGGGCCCCCTCTCCTCTTATCAAAAGCAAGGGGGGCCCAAAGATATTCGGGCCCCCCTTCCAAAAATCGAACGGGGGCCTGGGCCCCCATGGTTCCTACGCCCCTGGTTTATGTGTGAGGGTGTCACTGCCGAAAGTCTCAGTGTGCGTGCACGCAAACCCACACACACACCATCACTATAACCAAATTCAAACAAGTGTGTACACACAGACCTTAACCACCACCACCAAACACACACACACCACTACCACACACACACACACACACACACACACACACACACACACACACACACACACACACACACACCCACCCACCCACCCACCCACCACCACTGTACCATATCAAATACTACATACAACAAGTGGCAATTCTGCATTTGAATTTTCATTTCGGTACTGATACATATACAATACTTCATAAAAAAAGAACTTTGTTCCTCGCTGTGTAGACTAAACAGTACAAATCCTTGAGCCATTTCACAAAATCTCATTTAAATATGACATAGTCATGATGTCAAGATTGGAAGAAATCTAGATGCTACCTTCTGCACACACTGGAGTACCACACACCGTGTGCATTGTATCACTTTAAAACTGACAAACAGTTAATACAAATTGTGAACTGGCCGTATTGGAATGATTTGCATACTGACAAATGTTCACATGAAGTGATGTACCGTCACTAACAGTAATATTTTGTGTGACTTAAAAAAAAAAAGGGGGGGGGGGGGGGTGGGGAGGGGGAAAAAAAGGGAGTCAACAGTTAAAAAAAAATTCATTAGGAGAAAAACTAAACTAAACTGTCTTAGAGAGGCTGGAAAAAGGGACCCCCCACGCCAAGCAAACCAAAACACTGCCTCACCTTGTTCACACGTGAGAAAAAACTAAGGAAAATTCCCTGATATAGCTGTTCTAAAAAAACAAAAAACAAAACAAAACTATGCAAATGCCAGTTAGTTAGTTGAGCAAGTTGAAACAGTTATTGGTTTTTAAATGAAATATCAAATTATAACAAGAAATAGTTTTTCCACATGAAACTGACCATTGATCACTTTGTGCACACATGCAAAACGATTCCAGATTTTACCACAGCAAAGGGGACATAACCTAAGTGAAAGCACAGTGACATGGTTTTGAACTCCTGGCTAGCATGGATGAGCCAAACCCTTACTCAGGCAAACGAATTCAATAAAAAATTACCAAAAACCATTCATGTTCAAAGCATGTACATCCTTCATGCGTGCATTACAAAACCATAAAAACATAAACAAACAAAACAAGTAATACATTTTAATTAAATACAAAACTAACAAAAAAATGCCAAATTTTATATGTGACGCTACGCCACGAAATGAGTCGGAAGTTACATGCAGCTGAATAGTGCAACACCCGATTTTCCGACCGAGGTGGCTATTTTGTTTCATGGGGTACGTCATTTCAACAGATCATAACTTCAAAAATAATTATCCGATTTTAATCTACTCTCTTGTCCCGAATAAGCGTCCACGTACGCGTATTTTTTTCGGGCAATTTGCGCCGCCCGTACGCGCTTATTTAAGTCCGTACGCTTATTAAATTTTGGCTTTTTTGCGCCGCCCGTACGCCTATTCAAACCCGTACGCTTTCTTTTTTTGCTGTTCGAAAATGAGAAGCCAAATCGTACCTTTTTGTGCGCTGTTTATCAACCGATCGGCATCACAACAAGCGGGCACGCGCAGCCATGCGTCAGAGCAACGTGTTCTGCGATTGGCCACAGTCAGTGGGTTTGGCCGGTTCTAAGCCAATCACGATTCGTTTATGAAAATCCGCGAAAACATGGATGCTGAAAAGCCGTCTGAAAATGCCACCCCGTACTATTATTCAAGCCCGTACTATTATTAATTTTCACTGAAAATGCCACCCCGTACTATTATTCAAACCCGTACTATTATTAATTTTCACTGAAAATGCCACCCCGTACTATTATTCACACCCGTACTATTATTCAGGACAAAAGAGTAGCTGGTTTTCACCATTGGATTCAGCATTAAAAAACCTGTAAGATCATATCAAAACCTCAAAAACTTCAAAAAGTGACTTCAGACTCAAATCGTGGGGGGGGCGTCACATATTTGAAAGAAGAGAATTCTTACCTATACCCGTGAACCCCCCCCCCCCCCCCCCCCCCAAAAAAAAAAACAAACAAACAAACCACCAATGTTAAAGGTCAAAGACAGGAAGACAGACAGGTGACAGATGATGGAGGGCTAGAACATATGTGCATGCTCACTGTCACAAGTCAAAAAAAAAAAAAAAAAAAGGAAAAAAAAAACTTTAAAAAGGGAGCAGCACCAACATATTGCAAAGTAAGCCAAACCATCGGCAATGAAAAAAAAAAATCTGAAGTGGAAAAAAGGACTAAGTAGAAAAAGGCCTAAGTGGGGAAAAAGGACGAACTACAAAAGTAGTATTTCTCATGCAGTATTGTTTAAATCAGATCATTTAATCTCAATTGTTCTTGACAAAGCACATGTGATACACAACTAAACACATGATATATGCAGCTGTATAGAAGATTAGAACATTTGTTTCATTAACAAAGCCTGCTTTGCAGACTGAAAACAAACAAACAAACCAACAACAATGCAACAACAAAAAAAAACCCACCCAAAACAACAACAACAACAAAAAAAACCATGAAAAACTGAAATCATCAACAACAACAAAATCCTAAAACAACAACAACAAATATTAAGATCTGAAAAACTGTCTCTAGAAAACGTGAATGTGTGACGATTAGAAGAATAAACTTAAAGTACAAATGCCATCAGAAGAATGAGGGCTGCAAACCCTGTAGGTATACTGTTGGAAAAGTATGAGAGAGAGAGAGAGAGAGAATTAATAATGAGCTTCTGAAAAAGCCCGTAACAGGAATATGCACCATAAGAAATTTAGCTTGTCAGCTGGATGCATGAAAACTTGTCTTTCAACTTGCTAGATATGCATTTTGTACACAGCTTTGATGTTGAATGGACATATCCGCTTATCACCAGCCCTGGTTTTGCTAACATCTTGCTGTAGAGCCCCAAAGAAGTCGTGTTTCAGTAGAACAACGCTGCATGTTGAGAGTGTGTTGGGATCCTTGTATCCACCATTGGTATACCAGCCACAGAGTCCTGGGAATGTAGATGCGGGGCCTGTGGGTGGGGGTGAGTTGGGTGAGGCTGCATTCCCGGTGTGGGGGGAGGTGGGACGGTGTGCTTGGTCTGCAGGTGTTTACACAGGCTGACCCGCTGAACGAAGGACTCTCCACACTGGTCACAGCGGTATGGCCTCTCTCCTTCAACACACACACACACAAAATAAATACTAAGAATTGTTGAGGAGTGGAATTAAGCTTTTGAGTGCTCTCAGATGTGTGGGTGACAGTCTAGCTGAAATTCTGAAAAGACCAAAACCTTACACTGGGATGCAGGTGCCATCTCCAGCTGGGGAGCTTTGAGTCTGACGGTTGCAGCCCACAACTTTACAAAACTGTAAAACCTACTGTAAGATGGAAAAAGTTCCTGTCCTTATATCCTGCACTGAAGGTCATCTAAATAGATTATCATGGTCCACTTCAATGAACCAGAATTTTGTTCTGGAAAAAAAGAAGAAGAAGAAGAAGAAAAAAAAAAAGAAAAAAAAAAGAGCATGAGGCTAATGGTGTCACTATTAGCAGGTTGTGATTCAAAATGTGGTACAGTATAGTCCTGAAAACGAACAACTGTTTCCCATCACCACCATGTTGCCTCATGTTCAAACTGAGGCAAGCTTTGATTCTGAACACTCTGATTACCTATTTGTTGGCATAGGTCAACAGTGAGGTAAACTTTCTCTCTGAACACAGGTTCACACACCTTGTACTGGTAATGGTTAAAGTGTGTGTAATACAAATGACTGTTCTCTACTCACCTGTATGTTGTCTCATGTGAACAGTGAGGTAGTCTTTCCTTCTGAACGCTCGCTCACACACCTCGCACTGATACGGCCGCTCGCCCGTGTGAACGCGAACATGCTCCCTCAGCTCTGTCTTCGTGAACGTCCTTTTGCCGCAAAAATCACAGATGTGGGAGTTCTCTTTCATGTGGCAGCGTTTCACATGTTTACTGCGCTGCGACTTTTTGTGGAAGCACTTGTCGCAAAACTCACATTTATAAGGCTTCTCCCCTGTGTGAATTCTGGAGTGGTCCCTCAGCTTGGCCCTGTCTGGAAACTCGGCTGAACAGTCTGAGCACTTGAACCTCTGTTTTTTCCGGATCTGCGGATGGAGAATCTTGTGCATGCGGTAGTGCTCTCGAGTTCTGAACACGATCTTACAAACAGTACACTTGGTGTTCACTTTCAAGTCGTCTCTCTCGTCTTTGGAAAGTTTTACAACTTCCGGCGGCTTTTTCGGTGGTTTGTTGTTGGTGTGGTGTGGGCACGGCTGACAGTACGGGCACTTGCCCGGGACGGGTTTATCTCCCCCAGGAACAGCCTGAGTTTTGGTCTGCGAGGGGGGGAGTTGTCTCTCTTTCTCTTTATGCTGGGGTACTGCTAAAGGCTGCTGGTGTTGCTGTGAGAAAAAAAGCCAGAAAAGAAAAAGAGCTGACTTAAGGTCATGTACCTGTTACTTTTGCCTTGATACTTGTAACATTCTTTGTTCTGTTCCGTCATCTAAATAATGACTACATGAACATCAACAGCAATAATTATGTGAAGAGAAAGGACTGAATCATTCAACAAAACAACAACAAAAACCTAACCAACCAAACTTTGACTATCCCTCGCCTCCCAAAACACCCCCAAACAGCAACAACCAACAACAATTAAACAAGACAAAAACAAACAACAACAAAAGAAACAAAAAAACAAAAAAACCCAAACAAACAAACAACAAAACACAAAGTTGACAAACATACCTCTCCCCAACCAAAAACAAAACAGAGCATAACAACAAAATCCAAAAATAACAACAAAAATGTAAACCACCACCACCACCAACCTGTCCTACAACCTTAATTTGTTCTATTTTGACCTGACACCAAGACACAATAAATGCACACACAGTGATGCGTACATGATGTGGATGTGAATGTTGTAGCTGCGTGCCAGCTTGTGCCGGCGCATTGAGGGGAGCAGTATATGCTGGCATTGGCATGGACGAAGCCGCCTCCGACACCGGCGGCACAGGAATGATGAGTGAGGAGTCATCGGGAGAAGGAACAGGAATGTCCAACACTGCCAGGAAGTTGACAACATGTGAAGCGCCCATCCCATACAGCAGCATGTCTGTTGTAGGAAAGTGATACGGAGAATGAATTCACATTCATGAATGAACTTCATTCGGGCTGATTGTCGGGGGTTCACTCAGGCTACTTGCGGCTTCACCCCTCTCTGCTTTGGAAATGTTCAGCCCACAAAATTAGAAAACAAATGCAATTCTAAAGTCCATAAATAGCTGCACTGACACTTCACACTGCGTGATCGTACTGTGTTCATGTTCAGTGTGTGAGACAATGTGTGTGATTCACATGAGCGAGCATGTTGGGTTCAGCTCATGATCTGGATTAACAGCCCACACAATACAGTTGTCATAGTTAATGTTTCAATCATCTTTGTATTGTCAACTGTGACATGGAAAACTTCCCATTACAACTGAATTTCAAGCACACAGTTAAGCAAGATATTATATCCTCTGTCCAGCTGCAGTCATCAATGTTTTAATAATATCTCCTTTCCAACACATTAAAATTCACAGATTTTATATCCAACAAATTTCTTCCTTGCAATCCTAACTATAATCCCTTACCATGGTGGCGATAAGGCATAGTTGTAATTGTACACTGTCTCTGCTGCTAATCCATCATGCCAAAACCGACATGGTGTGCTGGAAGCGAAATAACCCCATCCAAGACATTCTAAAGACTACTCTCCCTTTGACCAAGGACTCGACCTGGCCTCATAGTCACAATCTAGCAGTTCAAGCATCATTCCTTTATGTGATTAATTTTTTTTTTTTTTTTTTACTACTTTATTATCACTTTCGTGAAATTCGGGCTGCTTCCCCCGGGGGAAGCGCATCACCGTGGTACAGCACCACCTAATACCTATATTTTTTTTATATATACAATTTTGCAATTTTGCTGGGGGAGAAAAGTCAGATAACCCGGCAGGGATGTCACTGGTGCCCGGACACAGGACTATGACCGATAGACTTGGCCAAATGTCCGATGAAAAAACTGTCTAGCAGGACAGATGTCCGATTGTAATTTCAAGAGAAGGTCATATGTCCGATTGCGTTTCTGTTGATCGCGGACAAACTAGTGACATTTTTTCCGAGTGAGGGCTGCCGCCTTGCGCTACTCTGGGAGCTTGCTCGCTTGCGCAGAGAATATTTTTAGTTGCACGCACGCAAAGCGATTGATGTGTGGTATGTGGTATTCCCTAAAAGAAGCCCTCTGATTGGCAAAGAGTTTAACCCTGACCTGTGTTTATGTGGTTCCTGTTTTACAATGCTTTATTGTTGCGCGCCAGAATGTCCTATTGTTTCGTTCCAATTCAGGAAAAATGTCCCATTCATCTGCCACCTTCCAGGACATTTGTCCTATAGGTTTCAACTTCAAGCTCCAGTGACATCCCTGACCCGGTGAGAAACCCCCCGCAGCCAGGAAAAACCAGTACAGTTGTAATACTTTGGGGGGGAGGGGGGGACTTTCTGACCCTCCTGGCATACTGCTGATGTCTGGCAGTGGGTTCACATCTTCCGTCATAGTGTGACTTGCCGCTTCTTCTTCTGGGTGGTCGTTGAACTTCGAGTTGAATCCGTGGTGCCAATTATTAAATCATTCTCAATGATAATGTCTGACTCCTCAACATTATTAAATCATTCTCAATGATAATGTCTGACTCCTCAACATTAGCTGCCTGGTATAGTGAGCCAAGTGAGCAACAACGTGTTTCCGAGTTCAAAACTGGAACAAGCCATGTGTGCAGCTACAGTGATGCAATTAGGAGAGGGATGCAAATCTGGCTGTCGTCTGCTCTAAGAAAAGATTGTTTGAACTGGAAGGGCGGTACCAGAAGAACATGTGAATTCCTGGGATGCGGTGACTAAATTTTTCAGCATCATTTTCGGATTTCCGTGTATGTTTGGAATATCTGTAGCTGATATTCATGGCTCAGGCACACCATTCAAAATATACCTGCCCTAACACTGCAGTCTGCAGTAACAGACACTTATAGAGCTCTACGTAATGCACTTTGGCAATACTACTGAAAAAAAGAAGAAGTGGAAACTCGGACAATTACTACAAGGAGGTTTTGGAAACATACGCATACGTACTTATGGAAGCTTTAATGTTGACTTCATACATCGGCCTGCCGCTGTCGGTGTCCTGTTTTCTGCCCGTATGGACATCATTCAGCACACCACACTGACAAACGATAAACAGCACACTTGCAAGACCGTAGCGGGACTCACGCACTGTCCGATTCAAGTCTAGGAGTGATGCACATTGCTTACACCGCATCTGTTTCGCAAGTTCGTTTAGGTCTACGATTCTTCGGCCATCTCGCCAGGAAGGCGCAGTACCCATTGAAAATTCCATCCTTTGTTTTCGGCTGGAGCTTTTGAGCAAATTACCAATAAAACATCGCACTGGTAATCATTCACTTTGCCACACAAATTTGACAGCCTTCCGTTGCAGACAGAAACAGACAAATGCATTTATGAAAGTTTACAGAGGCAAAGCACGTGAAAATTGTCGGTGAAAAGCACAAAACGCAGCAATCTTGACTCAGTGTGAGGGTTTGTCTGCTTGGAAGCCATTTTGTGGACAACATAAGGTGGATAACTCTGTAATCACGGCAATGCTGGATACGAACACGGATTCGGCGTTTCCTCTTGTCGTTGTTGAGCCCCCAGTGAGGCGCCTCACGGGCTGGACCTTATGTTATTCACTAGTGTTGGTGCCAAGTGTCGTATACTACGTTTAAGGTTGCAGCTGCCAACAATGTCTGGGATATTCTCTGGACGTTTTTGTTTGCTAATAATGTCATGGTTTTACAAGTACTGACGGCCGGGAAACAAATAACTGTAAGCGACTACATACCAGACCAAAGACCAAAGACCGTAGATAATTCTGTTAACTATAAACATTTATTTAAATGAAAGTTTCAGTGCAAACACGAGTTTAAAAAAGTAAAGTATCGAAATACACCTGTCGAGATCCTCAGCCGGTCACATGACGTCTGAAAGGTAATCTTGGACCGATTCCCGGCCGGCCGGCGCTGGTGCGACAACTTGTTTCTGAAACTGATGTTCGCTCACTCCGTGTTACCTGATGTTTACTCTGACTGAAACTTTCTTGACTGAGGCGTTAGGAAATAGTCATGTCAGTAACTTATACAAAATATTTATTTTTGGAATACTTAAATTCAGTTCTTGACTGAAAGGACCTGTCGGTTTCACTCAGTCACGCTCGGCAGCCGGCTGAGACCGTGACTGACTGAGTAATACGAAAGACTTACGGAGGTCAGTGACACTGTCGTAAACTGCGGACTAAATGCAGTACGTCAGCATGCCCTACACAACTTCTCAGTACTCTCACGAGTCTCAGCCGGCCAGGCGCGTAGGAAGATGCTGAGAGGAAGGGGGGCCCACTAAGTCGGGTGAGGCATACGGCCGGGGTGAAGAAGGGGGGGGGGAGGGTTTGTGTGTGTGTGTGTGTGTGTGTGTGTGTGTGTGTGTGCCGGTGTGTGTGTGTGTGTGTGTGTGTGTGTGTGTGTGTGTGTGTGTGTGTGTGTGTGTGTGTGTATTGACTGCCAAGGATTGTGTCCTGCGACAGCAGCGCAGGGGGGCCCCACCACTGGTGGACCCCCTCTCCTCTTATCAAAAGCCCAAAGATATTCGGGCCCCCCTTCCAAAAATCGAACGGGGGCCTGGGCCCCCGTGGTTCCTACGCCCCTGTGACAGTGATATGTATACAAATATGGCTAGCAACTGAATATGGCCAATAAAAAAATTATCGCAGAATATCGTTAATTAGTGACTGATATCAACCCCAACTGATTGACACGTCTGACTTCAGGGGTTGTCAAGTTTTCAGTTTATCAAGTTCTATTCGTAAATGAGACACTGATTCTATGTTTTCTTTTTTACACAAAATTAATGTTAGATGTATGCTTGCGGAACTCGTGAGGTTTGGGTGCAAAGTTTTGAAAAAGTGAAAAGGAAACGGTAATGACTGCGAAGTGGTTACAAGTTAAGCAAATAAAAGCGACATAACAGGGACAGAAACCACTTAACTTTCACAAAGGACGGCACGGGTCAACGGTTTCGGCTTTCGCCTTCCTCAGGACACAAACAAT
This sequence comes from Batillaria attramentaria, assembly GCA_018292915.2. Lineage (NCBI taxonomy): Eukaryota > Metazoa > Mollusca > Gastropoda > Batillariidae > Batillaria > Batillaria attramentaria. The sequence goes on from JACVVK020000257.1 coordinate 339,398, forward strand.
TGTTACTGACCAGCACTAACACGGAACTGTGGGCCCAAATGTAGTGTGAACGTGCGAGATGATTAGAAAATTAAAACCATGTGTATACTTGGCGGCATTTGTGATATTTAACAATGGAAAACAATAGAATTTAAAATTCATTTTGCGTGAGACTAAGGAAATTATGAAAAATGTCTGTACACACTTTGCAGCATATATATATACACATACATGAGAAAACTGGTATGCTGTTTTCTGAAACTCATTCTTTATTTCGAGTCAGTTCAGTTTGAGAGAGTCTCCTGTGGACATGAACTCGGGACGCATGAAGTGTTCTTCATCAGTCTAATTCGGCTCAGTCCCTTCTTCAATGGCTACGACCACGTTGCCAGACGTACGATTTAAGTACACAGCTTTGCACGTTATGATATCAGACGCCGTAGCCCAAGTGTTATCCATCGGATATGGGAGCTGTAGGTACGAATTCGTAGCATTGTGCGGGTCAATCAAGCCATCCACAGCCTGAGTATCGACAGTAGCTGCCGTCGCAACGGCATGCCCGCCGTTGATGTACTTGTTGATGAAGGCAACCTCGGTCCTGTTGAGGTCGGAATATGACAGGGTGCTGACGTCTAGACTGATGAGCTCAGCTTCCGGCCCAATGGATGGGTCCACGCGGCAGTAGTAGTGGTTGTCGTAGTTGTTCCAATATTTGTAGAAATCGGAGAAAGCGCCTGGATCTGAAATTGCGACAAGAGGACGCCGGGTGTCTGAACTGAGGTGTGTCAATACTTTCCACTCGGCACACGAGGGTGGGTGTTTGGGTGGGTGAATGGGTGGGGTGGGTGTTTGGGTGGGTGAATGGGTGGGTGGGTGTTTTGGGGTTTAACGTCCTTTTCCACCACATATGGTGACTGATATCAAAGACGGGGCAACGATGAAAAAGCCAGCACAAATATTTGGCCCCATTTGGTACATGTCTGTGATGCATTTCGTGAATCAGGTGTAAGGACACAAATTGAGCGTCAGTGGGGTCATGTGCAGTGTTTATTTGGAGAACCCTGTCTGGCGAGTGTGCTAATTTGTAGTGATTTTTGTTGTCATGAAAAGTGCGATTTGTGTGTGTGTGTGTGTGTGTGTGTGTGTGTGTGTGTGTGTGTGTGTGTGTGTGTGTGTGTGTGTGTGTGTGTGTGTGTGTGTGTGTGTGTGTGTGTGTGAAGAGGGAAGAGGGAAGAGGGAAGCTGCCAGTGAAGCTGGCACTCAGAGGAGACGCAAAGGCGACGCGAGCGGATTTGGATGAAGCGGCTTTCCGGCCTAAAGAGAAGGTAGAGTAGCATTACTCCAATGAGGCCTGAGTGGAAAGGGGACATAAGAGAGAGAGAGAGAGAGAGAGAGAGAGAGAGAGAGAGAGATTGATGAGTTTATTTGAGAGGCCACAGGCCCATTCAAATGGGTGAGTTACAACAAATATCGTGCATGATCATATACGAGTCTATATCAAAATACCGTAGATTCAAAGTAACTAACAGTTGTTTACAACGTACTTTAGTCAAATGCACACGCCCGTCGCTGTAAGGCTCTGTACACAAACTGTGCAAGACTGTATAGCACGTCAGAATTACCAGTCATAAGGAGACTAGATAATCTAAATACACTTGGTCGGTTGTAATACTTGCTAGGTATGAGGTCTCTTCGAAGGTCCTCATAAGCAGGACAACAAAGTAAGAAGTGCACCTCGTTCTCAAGAACATCAGTACAAAATGGACAGCATTTATCTATGTGATCTTTATACCTGTTGGAATGTACTTTTATGTCGGATATACCAGCTCTAAACCGGGTCAATGCACCTCTTATAAACTTATTAACATCAAGAAGTAAGTATGGCTCTATACTCAGTGACAATTTATAATTACTGTAAAACATCAATCTCAAGAGAGAGAGAGAGAGAGAGAGAGAGAGAGAGAGAGAGAGAGAGAGCGAGCGTACTGCATTCAGGCAGCCGTGTCTCAGCGAAGACCACCTTGGAAGTTGAAGAACCGGAGGGGATGTACGTCATCTTACACCGGTACACTCCTGTAATCGACATCGCACTAATTAAAGTTCGTCGGACGATTCGTTCAAATGCATTCATGAAGGATTCACAGCCTTTACGACTCACGTGTAACGATGACCTTTACCAGAACCCCGCACTCAAACATGCATTAATACCAACCATCAATGCAGATAAGCCGACTGACAAATGTTCTGCCAAAATCAGTTTTAATTTCGAAAACTTTTCCAACAGGTCAAGGTCACCCAATCTGTACACACGAAAGTTTTTCATACTAACTTTATTTGTGCTAAGTGTGGGTTTGTCTAGTGTTTGTTGTTGCCGCTTGAAACTGAGAAAACATGATGATTTTTAAAATTTGACCCTGACCTTGACCTCTGAGGTAAAGGTCACTCAGATTGTACATACACGTTTGATTCTTCAATTCCAGTAAAGTAAGTTAGTTTAAAAATAAAAGTGTGAAGGCACAGACTCAGTGTTGTCGGCGACTCTGTGAATTACCTGCATCAGAACATGTACCAGCGTCAGTCGTGACCATGAATTTCGACGAGGAACCAGACGTGGAACTGGACCCGCTCACTCCGCGGTCAGTGAATTCTCGGTCAACATGCAGAGACCCGCCAGTGCTATTCCTGTACAACGCAAGCCCTTAGTTCAGCTTTTATCGTCCTGATATCGTGATGCTCTTTGGCAGAAACAACTCAAACTGCATTTAACTGCCTGTTGTGTTGTTAAGATGCACTGACTCCCATTGTCTTGCGTACACTGCCAAAAACAAGTTTATTTAGTTTATTCAGGACGAGAGTTTGTCAGATAGGGGGAGCCGGGATATCCGAATGTTAGAGCGTTGGGCTTTCAGTGAGCCGGTTCGAATCCCGACTGAATGGTATGGGGCCAAAACAGTTGTGCTGGCCTTTTCCTCGTTGCCCCGTCTTTGATATCACACACAAACGATGGAAAAGGACGTTAAACTCCCAAACAAACACTCACCCTGTATTATAAAGTTACTATCGTAAATATTTGTCGATACGGTACGATCCTCAAAATTAGTCAAGATCTCGGCTAACACTGAGGTCAGGTGACTAAGGTGGATGCGCACATCAACTTACAACAGTAACACTGAACTACCATAAGAAATTCTACAGTACTGATGTTCCTTTTGATTAAGTAGTGTGTGACTGGGGCTCAACACTGACTATGCCTTGGTGAAGTGCACTTACACATCCAAATTAGCGACGCGGGACCACCCGTAATCACTGTTAGTGAACAGCTCCAAGTCAAGGATTTGAGAGGTGGGGCACTGGGACATGTCCCATGAACAGGCGACGCTGAAGGAGTTTAGGTCGAAGTCGTGCAATGTGGTGTGATTCGCTTGCACACAGTGATCGGCTGAAAAGAAACGACGAACGTTTACATAGATGGAAATAATTTACGTAGATGGAGATGTGATGGTGATCTATCATGTAATTAGGAACAGTATACGAGTGTCCTTTGAATCTTCGTGTCCACTCTGCCATCCTTCCAATGTTCCGGTCGTGAGTTCGAATCCCAGCTGGGGTCAAATATTTGTGCTGGAACGTTTGTCGTGGCCCCGTCATTGATATCATTCATAGGTGGTGGTAAAGGACGTTAAACCCTCAAACACCCACCCATCCTGCCATCTGAAATTTACCAAGGGGCCGTAGTGACAAAGATTTATTCCCAATATATATTATTTTCAGGTCTTACGCGGTTTTCGTCTCACGCTACTTAGAGCACGCACCTAAGGAAACATTACTCGATCTCTTATTTTTTTTTATTTATCTATTTATTTATTTGCAGTGCAAGAAGTAACACACACACACACACACACACACACACACACACACACACACACACACACACACACACACACACACAGGGTGGGTGGGTGGGTGTTTGGGGGTTTAACGTCCTTTTCCACCACATACGGGTGATATCAAAGGCGGGGAAACGATGCAAAAGCCAGCACAAATATTTGGCCCCAGCCGCGATAAGAACTCACGACCCAAGCATTAGAAGTCCACACACACACAGAACCAGACACGCGCGCGCGCGCGCGCGCACACACACACACACACACACACACACACACACACACACACACACACACACACACACACACACACAGAACCAGACACAGACAGACAGACAGACAGAAAGACACACACACACACACACACACACACACACACACACACACCTCTGATAAATTAGGTGAGGGGATACCACTTACAACACGCATTAGGGATAGTCTGCTGTGTCACTGTAAACTTGAAATCCGATGTTCCATGCTCCGCGTACAACACTTTACAGCTGTATGTTCCAGCATCTTCGCAAGTCCCGTAACGGAAGTCCGCGCGTACGGAGGAATGCAGGATATCTGCTCGGCCCACCTGACCGCTAATCTCGATATCATACCGCCCAGAACTCCTTGCTAAACCAGCGCCGTACGAAGAATTGGCGACGGCGAGAAGTCCTTCTGGGATTTTGCTGATCTCGGCGTAAGCTATCTTAGCGTTGAGAGACGTACGGTTTGGGTTCAGGGAACATTTCAGCGCGAAGTGTGACGGGTCGTTGGGGTCAGGATAGGTCACTGTCAGCAATGCTGCATCATCTTGAACGGCCAAAGACACAATCAGAAAACAATAAGTTATCGGAACGGCCAAGCCTGTCCAAGGTGGCCGAGAAACGAGAATAAAATGATATTTCATACCGGTAAGTTTTGAGGAAAAAAAAAGGGGTGCAAAGGTGTAACATAGATTGTCGCTCCAACCTTTTGGAATTCTCTGCCTGCAAATCCGAGAAATGCCCCCACACTGCCAGTTTTCAAGAGCAGTATTAAAACGTTCCTTTTTTGCAAAGCCTTCCGGTAATTTCCTTAGCTGCGAGTTGGTCTTTTTTGCTTGAGCGGCATGAGGCCACAAATAATTAATTCCAATAATTTCCTGTTTAACTAGTCAGTTTCACCAGTGTATGTCTGTCCATCTCTGTGAAATGTACGTGATTGTCAGTCAATGATGGGCACATTAAGTTTTGTTTAAAGAAATGCGCCCTACAAATAACATTATTACAAAAAACCGAAATACTGACCTCAAATCAATTAAAATATCATTTTCATTATGATAATTATATTCACTTGTGCCGACGCCGTCAGCGATGCCGTCAAGTCAAAGTCCACACGACCACAGCCAGAATATTTCAAGTCAGTAACTTTTGATTTTGCATTCCAGTTACATTATCAGCGAACAAACTTTTAAAAACAACAACCAAAACCCCCCTCCAAACTTCGCTGGCGAATGCGACTTTGAACATTCCTCAAACTGGACCATAATTATGTCGCACATTCAAGCGTTCCTGTATACTGAAAACACAGGAATACTTGAACGCTTCTGACGCATGAAGTACATGGAACTATGTCAATGAAACTAGTAACAAATACCTGGATGGTCTAAGAATGCAGAACCATACTGTAGCAGAAAAAGCAGGACAAAGGCTAAAGCCACGAAGACAGTGTGCTGCAGTGGCGGCATGCCGGTCTTATCTCTACAGACGCTGCAAAAACACTGAGATCACTACGTCCCAAAACTGAAGACAGTACTGTTATCTATGGACTGTACAGATTCTAGACCATCCGGCCAGGTGACCTGGAAACACCAATCACGCTGAACCCCGCCCCCCCCCCCCGCCACCCCCCCTCAAAACAACCACCACTACAACAACGCCGGTTGTCAGCAGCACATAGTCACTCATTTCTTTGTGCGTGCGTGCGTGTGTGTGTGTGCGTGCGTGCGTGTGTGTGTGTGTGTGTGTGTGTGTGTGTGTGTGTGTGTGTGTGTGTGTGTGTGTGTGTGTGTGTGTGTGTGTGTGTGTGTGTGTGTGTGTGTGTGTACTGTTTGTCTCCGACGGGAATACAAGACAGATTTCCATCACAATGGAGACACTAGTGAGATTGAGTAGGATTTCGTACGGAGGACTTCGCTGAGCAGCGTAACCCATTTGCATGTAAATTAGGCACGTTACGGGTACCATTAGCCAATCGTAGCGCGTTAGCAGCTCGCGGCCTCTGCCGTGTGAGCTTAATTTACATGTAAATGGGTTACGCTGCTTAGCGAAGTCCTCTTTACGAATCCTACTAAATCTGTCTACTGAATCGGTAGGTAGGAAGGCCAAGCAGTAAGATCTAACGTCCCCGTCACCAGAGGCATTGGAAACGGCCCCAACTCACGTAAACGAAGCCGGTGGTACAGAGTTGAGACGGCCCGGGCAGGTCACGGTCGAAAGTGACAGCTACCCTAAAGGAACAGGCGAACAGTCCAGCTGAACCGACACGACTGAGTCCAGTCAGACTGGGGAGCCTCTGATTTGATGTATCCTTGACTATGACGGACATGTCAGTTACACAAACAGATCCAGTTATTCAGTCAAAGGGAACAGTTCCTTGGTGCAATGAAGCTGCTCCCACGTCAGTCAGTCACAGTCGGTAGCCTTGGCAAGACAAAGTGAACTGAAGTAGCCAAGACCATGCACCGACCGCCCCATGACTTGAAAAAAAGGGCCTATGCGTTTAGATCGTTTTGGCGTATGTCGTCAGATTTTGTCAGTTTAGAGCCATCTTTGTAACCCATGCTCACCGATTGAAAGGACATTAAGGAGGATAACTCTTGACTTAAAAACAACTGCTTTGGAAATGTTCAGCCCACCAAATTTGAAAAATAAATGCAATTCTAAATTCCGAAATTTAAATAGCTGAGCCGACCCTTCGCACCACGTGATTGTAATGTGTGTATGTCCAGTGTGTGAGAGAATGCGTGTGATTCACGTGAGCGTGCGTGTTGGGTCCAGTTCGTGGCGCTTTGAGCCGATTCATGAAATTGGGTAAAGCGCCTATACAGTATTCATTATTATTATTATTTTTGTTTCAAGCATCGTAGCTCCTGCAGATTAAGAGATTTCGTTTCATACCTGGGTCTGGTTGATACCTTAACCATTTCTGAATACAATGACACCTGAATCAGATTTCTGCCTTTTATGGTTGAGACACGGGAAGCGTTATCCCTTAGGTGTTCCATATTTGCCGACTTTCCCATATACAATATTCACTATTATTATTAGCTGCTATTAAATTTTGTGCTGGCTTTTTCATCGTTGCCCCGTTTTTGATATCACCCGTATGTGGTGGAAAAGGACGTTAAACTCCCAAACATCCACCCACTCACCCACCCATCGTTACCCCGTCTTTGATATCACCCATATGCGATGGAAAAGGACGTTAAACCCCGAAACACCCACCCACCCTGTTATTAACTGCACTTATGTGCCGATAGTGTGCTGGCGTGTTTTGGCATACACTGACTGGCCCCCGGCGGTGTGCAAAAAGCAGACGACAGTTTCTCGCAGTCAGTGCTGCGGACAAGATTGTCATCACTTTCTTTCTCACCATGTGTCACAAAATTAATAGTAACGGCCAAACCTTCTGGTTGCATACAAGATCCAGAAAAGGCAACATTTATCTCTACATCTCTCTGACAAGCAGATAAAGAATGTTTGATAATGTGTGTTTTGAGGTACAGTAGCCATTTGTTAGTACAGTTGAATTCTACCTGTCCAGTTTTCTTCAGTGCTGGTGGGGGGGGGGGGGGTTGGGCGGGAGGGATGCACTGCTGAAATACATTCATACAAGTTTCCAGTGCTGTTTTTCATGGAACCAAGCCACATCACTTCAGTTTATTTTTATTTATTTTGAGAATTGTGTGACACACACACACACACACACACACACACACAGAGCTGATCTTAGTTGAAGCGAGAGACACCGCATGGATCAGGGATGGTCCGCTGTGCCACTGCTGACCTTACATCCGATGCTCCAGGCTCAGTGTACGATACAATGCAGCTGTATGTTCCACTGTCTTCACACTCACCCACCGTAAAGGCCACGTTTACTGAGGACTGCACAGGGTCTGACTGGTTGATTTGACCGGAAACGTCTACGTTACGACCCGTATGAAATGATCCCACCCAACGTGCATATGCGGAACTTCGAGTCGAAGTATTGGCGGCAACGACCGGTCCCCCTGGTATTTTGCTGATCTCCATTGAAGTTATTATTTTTAGTGTTGGGGTATTCGCGGTTTGGGTTCAGGGAGCACCTGAGAGCAAAGTAGGTCGGGTCGATCGGGTCGGGATAGGTGACGGTCAGCACTGCCACAGACAACAAACAAACAAACAAACAAACAAACAAACAAACAAACAAACAAACAAACAAACAAACAGTCATTTACCGGAACAATTCAAACTGTCCGAGACGGCTGAGGAACAGGAATAAAATGGCACAAGAAATTCAGTTTCAAACATGATTAAAAGAAAGGGGACTTCATAGTTTAGGAAATGTAGGAAACATAAAAACGTCATAATTATTGACGTCACCACAATTTTCATTTGTGCCGTTATAGTCAGATATGCCTAAGTGTCAGTATAGCCGGGCAAAATATGTAAGGCCAGTGGCCTCTGACTGTTCATTTCCAAGAAATATTAGCAAACGCAAGCAAAAAGCAGACCCCCCCCCCAAAAAAAACAAACAAACAAACAAAAAACCAACAAACAAACAAACAAACAAACAAACAAACAAACAAACAAAACAACAACAACTGACAACAAAACACAAACAAAAACACAAAAACTAAAAACGAAACAAACGAAACAAATCACACCAAACCAGGCCAAACAACAATAAACAAACAAAACCAACCATCCAACAACCTAAAACACTCACTGAACCATAAACCCTCAAAATTGTGTTGGCGAATACGAATCCACATGCTATACCAGGAGATAATATATATATATATATATATGTATATTTTTTGCCCCCCCCCCCCCCCCCCCATGCCAGCATTCGGCGTGAAACTGGACCGTGTGTTACATATGATTTTACTGAAAACACGAGAGTACTCGAGCAATTCTGACGCATTATTATGCCAAAATGAAATAACGATTACCTGGTTGTACTAGGAAGGCACCACCATATTGTAGCAAATAAACCAGGGTAAAGACGAAAGCCGCTAAGACTGTGCCGCGTCTCGGCGACATATCGCTTTTTGGCGGACGCTTCGTAGACAAAAGTGAAGGCAGTGAGAGCAGCCGGCCTTTCGTTTCACCAGGGACTTACATATGTAAGTCCCTGGACCCAGTAAGGCAGCGTAGCGCCGCGGCGCCCGGGTTATCTGAGTGACCTTTCTTGCATGTCTTTGTAAAAAGCCTGTTGCACGTAAAATTAACCCCATTCTTTAACTTACGGGGTGCTCTGGACTCTGGATGATTATGTCCTGCAGCAGAAGTTGCACAAAAGTCCAGGGGACAATGTTTGCTGTGTAAACTGATTATTATCCAGCCCGGCTGAAATTGTCCCCGCATTACAGCGGTGAGGGAAATTCGGGCTGCTCTCAGGCTCTCTAGAGGGAGCTCGTGGCAATAGTACAGCACTACCCATTTTTTTTTTCTTTTTCTTATATGCATAACGTGTAATTGTTTTCCATTCCGGCAAATTTGTTAGTGCGACATAGTGATCCAGATCCAAATCCAGACCGTAGCCCTTATCCACCTTTAAAGCTTTCCACGCTGAATTCCCTCCCTTGGTTACTGCTGCCCAAAATGGCTGAACGCCAAGACGGTGTGTCCTACCTCAAGACATAAAAGTTTGGACGATTGACAAGACAGTGACCAACTGTGATTACTGCAACCAACGTTTAACTTTCTCCCTCTTGCATGTATCAACACGCTTCTACACAGAGCATACCATCTTTGTGCTCACGGGACTGATCGTACATGCGACTTTCCTCCGTAGCTTACTGACTTGTTATGACAAGGTACCTGTAGGAAAGTCGCATGTCCCTGAAGCCGGACAAGATCATCCCCGTACCGGGGGCCGAATCGTTAACACTAGGCCCCCGCAACCACGGCCAAGTCGGGCTAACCGAGACCGAGCCGAGATAAGTAATAGCTAAGAAGGAAAAACATTAAAATACTCGGTGACAAGGAAAGTGGACAGTTGCGAACAACTTTGAGGTCCCCGTGTTATTTCACAATGTGCACAGAAGCGAGGAATTCTGTCAAATTCACCGGCACAGGGAATTTTCAGCATGGCTCGGAGATTATTGTGCGCGGGAGTGATTTCCCTTGAAGACAAAGCAGACGGTTTTTTCCCCGGGAATTTCAGCCGAACCTGGCATCGTCTCCTCCAAAACCAGGGTACGATATTATTTTGTTACGCTCACAACATTATACAGCTTAGCAAGGCGTTTCCAAATAATCATAGGGCACCTAAACAGTGTACAGCACAACATAACGTCTGTACTTGACTTCTTTTTTCTGGTCGGCACCGTCATTTCTTTTGTCTTTGCTTATTGATTCCAAACTTCACTGCGTATATATATATATATATATAAACTTATTTCTACCTGTGCCTTGCAGCTGCTGACTGTGACTTTCTAACTTATCGTCTGCACACAGGATCATTCATACAGTACCGAGAGCTCCACAGCAGGTTAGTTGTGTTACTAATGGTTGGATTAATATTAACAACTGACGTTTTTGTAACAACTTGTCGGCCACCCTTTCTTTCTACGTGTGTGTGTGTGTGTAACTGTGTGTTCTGGTGACGAGAAAATTATAGAAATTTTCTAAATATTCATGTACATGTATTTCAAAGTGTACATAAATTGGGGTCACTGCACTATTAAATTGTAGACCTGTACACTGAGTCCAGTCAGGTGAAGTATCCAAAGTAGATTACACATGTTGTTTGTTTTGTTAGCAACTTTGATGACAGTTTGTGTGTGTCTGTGTGTGTTCTTTGTTTGTTTTCAGCGCTTGCAGTGTCAACAACAACAAAAAACATCACAAACTACAAATAATTTATTGTAATGATAGTGTGTTGCAAATGGTGCCTGTAGCTTTCCTACTTTTAATTCACATAAGGAAGTAAATCACTAAATGAGAAGTATTTGAAAGGGAAACAGCACAGGATGTGCAACGAGAGATCAGCCCAAACGAATATATTCTGATTACATGCATTACTCATGCAGTTTGTTGGTACTCTTGTGGTGTGTTGGATTTTATCCTTATCTGCATACTTACATGTATTTATTATTACTGTATGTGTGTCATCCTTACAGCTACCAGTGCAATGTGACCCCAGTGTTCAGGGAAAAGGACTGTTGCATTTCAAATTTCAAGAATTGCCAACTCTACATCATGGCTGTTCCCCTTGTCACCGATCAGACTGTGCAAGCTTGCTTGGACCTCTTTAACGCAAGATACAACACAGCCATCACACAGCTGAAGCCTCTGCAGGTTCAAGCTTTAAAGTCCATCATTTCAGGAGACACCATTTGCATGCTGCCTACAGGTTTTGGAAAATCTTTGGTGTATGAAATGCTGCCAGATCTGTGCCTAACAGTGTTCAAGACGAAGTCATTTCTCATCATCATTGTACCACTTAATGTCATCCTTGACCAGGTCACAGGCAAACTTGGGGATGCTGCTGTGGCCTTAACAGAGGACAAACTGAAAGAGCTGGAGCAGCCAGACAGTCCCTTTGCCAACAGAATACTGTCAGGCAATGTGTTCTTTCTTGTGTCACACCCTGAAAATATTGTGCATAAGAAGTCTGTCTGTACAATGCTATCACACAGATACTTTTCCGAAGTCAAAACTTTCCTGGTGATAGATGAGGCACATTGTGTTCTTGAGTGGGGAGACACCTTTCGTCCTCTATTCAGAGAGCTGGTAAAGCTGCGGGCACTCCTGCCTACTGCAAAAGTTTTGGCACTTAGTGCAACTCTTACTGCGGACAGCAGAAACAAACTGGCGAAAATCATGGGAATGCAAACTTTTCAAACTGTCATGTGTCCCCCTGCCAGGGACAACATTTCCCTAATTGTCTGCCATCGTCCAAAGTCGCATCCAGACTCCCTTGATGCAATAACCCATCCGCTGTTTCACCAGCTAAAGAGGGAAGGACAGAACTTCCCATTCACAGTGCTATACTTTGCCAACACATCCTGGCAAGGCATTGCTTATGAGGCAGCAGCAGGTATTCTTGGGGAGGCCATGCACTGTGGTGAAGCAAAGCTGGAAAATGCGCGAGTTGTCCAGTACCACTCTTCAATTGACAGCAGCAGTAATGAGGTATACACACATGTATATTAATCCCTACAAATCTTTGTCATAATTTACCAGTATAGTTCTTTTAAAATTTCTTCTCTTTATCATTGTTTGGAGCGAGTGAAATATTTTTTCCCCTTGATTTGAAATGTCTGAAATAATTTTTGTGTGGCATACGGTGGCAGGATCATGTCCTACGTAAATGTGTGGTATTTAGGGTTACAACTTGTGCATGATGTCACACTGCTGGCATTATTTAGATGCAAGGCCAGCACACTGTGAGTACGATTCAGTTCTAATCATATCTGTGTGTTTATTTGGCCTGTTCACAGAGTAGCGTGAAGTCAACCATCCTCAGAAATCTGGCAAAAGACCCAGCAGAAAGTCCACTCCGGCTGGTGCTGGCTACAGTAGCCCTGGGAATGGGTGTTGACCTGCGCAACGTGCATAGGGTCATTACTATTGCACCTAAGGAACTTGAATGTATGATATTTTTTAAACTATAGACTAAGTTGTTAGATAGTAGTTAACAAAACTTGTCACAATTTTCACAACCTGCCTTATTGTATGAAGTGTGTGTGTGTGTGTGTGTGTGTGTGTGTGTGTGTGTGTGCATATGACCATTCATATTAAGGGCACGGTTCACAGTTCACATATTCCATATATATCAAAGGTTATATTGGGGGGGGGGGGTGGGGCACCAGATGTGAAGGATATCACAGACAGGACATCAAGAAAAAGACTAGCACAAATATTTGGTCCAAGTCTGGATTGAAAATCTTTGGGAGGAGTTCACTTGTAATGAACTTTAAAAAAAATGGTGGCAGAATATATCTTTAAAACATGTGAAGAGTGCAAACACATCTGCCCAATTCCTGTTTGTATCTGATTTGTGTCGGTCTTGCAGGTGGTTTTGGAATTTATGGGTGCTCTGTTCCATCTATTCTCCTCTCTTTACAGCATATGTGCAACAAGTTGGTCGGGCAGGGCGTGACGGGTCCCAGGCCATTGGGGTGCTTTATTACAACAACACAGACCTGGCACAACCAGTTTGCACCTCGACTATGAAGGAGTTCTGCCAAAACACAGCAAGATGCAGAAGAGAGATTCTGAACTTTCATTTCGGCTTCCACTCATCCACACAAGCAGCTGTGTCAGCAAACACCTGTTGTGATGTGTGCTGCAAAGACCTTTCAGCTCCTTTCCAGGTTCAAGCAGAGAACCTCAAGGCCAAGGCTGAACATGATGCCCTAAAAACTGCCATTAGTGAGTACATTCAGAATGACAGCACAGGGTATTTGGCTACAAAACTTACTGTTTCAGTCATTGAACAGATACTGTGCTCCCCATACACATATCGAGATGCACACAAACTTCAGGAACACTTCGCAATTGACAAGTGGGCTGTTGCACAGTCATTGTCAAACATTATCTCTGCAGCGAAGAGTGATTCTTCTTAAAATCGCCTGCTTATGTTTGACGGTGACTTGTCAATTGGGAAGGGTTCTTGAAGCTTGTGTGGCACTCATTGTGCATGTGTGGAAAAGCCTCAATGACTGATTCCAACGTGAAAGACTTGGTTTGAGTATTTGTACACATGCTTGTTGACATGTGTTGACATTTGAATGCATGTGCAGTGAGGTAAACAACTGCTATTGATTTGTGGTGGCAATATGTTTGGTTTTGTTTTTCTTGTGTGGTTAAATTTTGTGTGTGCGTGTTTATATGAAAGAGGGAGAATTTTACATGTGCTCAAGCTCCTATACATCATCCACCTGTGGACATTTGAATGCATGTGCACTGAGGTATGCAACTACTATTGCTTGGTAGTGCCTGTTTTGTTTTGTTTTTTACCCCTGTGTGGTTGAATTTTTTTTATTTTGAGGTTAATCTGAAAGAGAAGAAATTGTGTGTACATATGCTCATGCTTGAGTGAGGACATTTTAATGCAGGTGCACTGAGGTATGCAAGTAGTATTGCTTGGTGTTGGCAGTATGTTTTTTATCTGTGTGGTTGATTTTGTGTGGCTTTCCTGAAAGAGAGGGAATTGTGTTTGGAATTGCTTGTGCTCCTATGTGGACATTTGAAATTGAATGCATGTGCACTGAGGTGTGCAACTACTATTGCTTGGTGGTGGCAGTATGCTTTTGTGTGTGGTTAGAAATATTTGATTTGGTGTGTGTGTGTGCGTGTGTGTGTGTGTGTATACCTTCTGTCCCTATGTTGACAATTGAGTGCATGTTTACTAAGGTATGCAAAGTTCTATTATTGCTTGGTTGTGGCAGTAAATTTTGTGGGTTGTTCCCCTGCTGTGTGGTGGAAACTGGGATTTTTTGGGCTCTGTGTGTTTGTCTGGGGGAGGAAGTTTTGTGTACATATGCTCATGCTCCAGTGAGAACATTTTATTTAATGCAGGTGCACTGATGCGGGTGTACTAAGGTATGTGATTAGTATTGCTTGGTGGTGGCCGTATGTTTTTTTTCTTTTTTCTGTGCGGTTGAAATTAGTTGATTTTGTCTGCCTTTCCTGAAAGAAAGGGAATTGTGTTTCTGGGAAGTGCTTCTGCTCCTATGTGGACATTTGAGTGCATGTGCACTGAGTATGCAACTACTATTGCTTGGTGGTGGCAGTGTGTGTTTTTGCATGTGGTTTGAAATATTTGATTTACGTTTGATTACATATCGCAATGAGATTGCATTGTGTTCAAACCATCTGCTCCTATGTGGACATTTGGATGCATGTTTACTGAGGTATGGAACTACTATTGCTTGGTGGTGGCAGTATGTGTCTTCTGTGTGTTTGGAAATATTTGATTTTGTATGTTTAACAGAGATGATTGTGTTTCAAAGGCTTTCTGCTTCTATACGATCATTTGAATGAATATGCACTGGGGTATGAGGCGATGTGAAATCATTCGAGTGTTTATCTGAAACCAAAAATCTACTATTAAATGTTGAATGTCAGTTGTGTGGTGTTGTTCGTTATGATGTCTGTCTGTGATGTTTGCAAAGATCTGATTTCTGCAAATGCCTTTAACATTGCTAGGGGTTGGTTAAACTTGTGGCGAATAGAAGAGGACACTGATGTGGCATATATGCAGAAGCTTTATTTCCAGTACGGTCTGTTAGAATACAGTAGAACCTCTGAGAGACCACCTGCATTCCTTTACAGGCCTGTCTTGTGAAGACTGATTCCATATCATTAAATGTGTGGTCACTGGGAGATATTTTGGGTCTGTTTATTCAAAAACGTGTCCGTTGAAAATATTTTCACCTGGCCAGATGGGTGGTTTTAAGTACTAGCTCAAACTTATAATGCAAATGCTAACTGAAGCATTTATGAAACAAGTTTCATGACATATTTCTACAAATGCGAAAAGTGAAACTGAAAGAAATGGGTCAAATCAGGAGGCATGTACAATCTCACCATTTCATTTCAAACGTCATTGTTTCTACTAATTTAAAACATAATTTATTGTTTCTTTTAAGCAATTTGGCATTTTCAGGTTCAGCTCCTCAAGTCCCCCACTCAAATAGAAGAAAACATGTCAAGCCACAATACAAATGATTCTGTTCACGTCTGTTCAAACCTATCTGTGGCAAGCCATTTTATACAACTCAGAAGCCTTGTTTACTGTAGAACATACTCTGTGGAAGTTTTCAAAGAGTTAGTCTGAAGAACAGTGCACTTTCATCAGTCATATATATACACACTTCAGTTACCTAGTTCACTCATGAATGAAAGCTGTTTTGCTGTGATCCATGTCTTCAGGTCTTCCTTTTTAAGCTTGCACACTGGGCTGTTGGTAAGACGAGGCATGGATGATATGACACGACTAGGGTTGTGCTGGAAGGGTTTCACTCTCCTCAGGGTATCGATCAGCAGCTGTTCATCCGGTAAAGCAGATGGATGTGAGTGTCCTGACGCTCGAACGATCACACCTGTCTGAGAATTGAATTGTTCACAAACCTGGGCAATTCCTGCAAGTGCTCCAGTTTTCTTCAAGACAACACCCTTTGTCTTCTGTTGCCCCATAACCTTGATGTGATCTTTCATGACCTGCACCACATGTTCCATGGCCATGTCCGCAGGTATGTTAGAATCGACCTTCCCTTTTGTGTTAACAAACATGCCATAGAAAGATTCGTGGGCAGCTTGTTCACTGAGTGTTGCCTGCTGGTGGAACAAAAATCGCAGGATTTCCAGTGCATACTTGCTGTTTCTGCTGTGCCCTTTCAGAACCATCATGATGTATTTCAGGATTCTCAGCATGCGAGGTCTGTTAGGAACTTGGATGGCATCCTGCAATTCTTTGTACAGCAAGCCCAGCTCTAGGACATTACAGGCATAAACTGTAGAACCATCACGTTGCTGTGACTGTGATGTCGTGGACCGTTGCGGAGTGTCAACTGCAAGCTGTATGGTTCTTTCAGACCCATCAGGCATCACTACGCGAACCTCTTTGGAGACTGGCTTAGGGCTTGTCATTCCATCCTCCTGAGCCAGGTGCACCATGGTGCTGTTCCAAACAAATGTGTCAATGAGCTTGCCACAGGCATCTGCCATCCATTTTCGCTGCTCTTCTTGTGACAGGGACTCAGGTGGCTGCTCAGGCAGGTGCTTGGTCGGCACATCATGGCAAGTTTCCATCCCAAAGAAGTGGCACGCTACCTCAACAATATATGCATCTGTCAGAGACAAGGCCAACTCACTGCAGTCCCTGAAATTGTCCTTCACCTTGTTTCCATCAGCACGCTGTCGTCCAAGTCGTGTTCTCTCAGCCCCCAGCGTTCCACTCTCTGTACTTTTCTCGCTATACAGGCGCTGGTACATGACTGCCAGGAGACACATCTGAAGGTGGAACAGTTCAAAGGTAACTGGTGATAGATGCGAAAACCGATTCATCGGACTGTCACCTTGGGCTCGCAGACGTTTGGCAGAGGAAAAACGTTCCCTTGTGAGTTGGTCTCCTCCAATGTGAACACGTGTGCTGTCATCAAATTCTAGGCCTGCTTCCTGGTACACACTGCTGATAAATTCTTCATAGTAATCAAGTATGTCAATGACATCAGTGTTCTTCATTTCGTTCTTTCTCAGAACTGGCAGAGGGATTACTTCATGCTTGTGCTTCAGGCTGTCATTGTAGTCACCTGTGATAGCCTCCAGACAACCTTTGAATGGCTTGAATGCCTTCATGTGCTTGACAAGTACACGCATAATGAGAACAACATAGTCTGCCTTCAAGTCATTCCAATCTTGCTGTTGTGGAAGAAAGTGTTGCCATGGAACACTGATTAGCACTTGTTGTGGTGTGACATCAGAGAGGTGCTGAAATGAAATATTCTGGATAATTGCAGCTCCACCAAAACAATTTTCCATGTGCTGTTTGTTCATAGTCAGTCGCAGATGTGATGGGCTTACCATGAAGTTGACATTGTCAGTGACAAGGCGGAATTTCTTTCCTTTTTTCAGGGCATCCACAAGTGTATCTTTGAGGTGCTTCTCCACATCTGCCACGACAACGCTTGTTACCTTGTGTGACAAGCATACCCCAAGAGGCTGTAGCCTGTCAAACACCTGAACAAAGCTGGTCTTAAAAAGTGTACCAGTGAAAAAGAAAGTCTTCACATAGCTCTAGTAAATGAGTCAGTTGTGGCTTAAATAATGCCACACAAGCAGCAAAGATCATTTTGAAGCTAGGCCTTAACACAGAGACAAGGAGAGAGGATAAAGACACATATATCTTGTCATCTGTCATAGATACAGATATGCCAGCTAAGCTGCTGATGTACAATTTTTGTTATGCTACGCCTTTCAACACCTAGAAAAGGAGTCTCAAGTAAATGCCCCTAAACTGATACATGTGCACAACACATGTATTTGTACAGCTATAGCATTTTGAGCAATGGCTTTTTTTTAAAGCAAAGCTCAAGACACTGCTTGAGAGGAATTTCTGGGCTTGTATACAATAAACAACAGGAAAGTATCTAGGTGTTTATTTCTTCTCTCCTTTTTTTTTGGAAGTATTGTTCAGAGGAGTTTGTCAGGATGTCTACCTTTCTCAAAAGAAGCATCTTTAAACCTCAATCATTTCCAAGTTGTTCAAATATCCGGTAACTCTTGCAAAAGTGTGCAACACAGAAAGGCCAGAATGTTGAATTGTACCTCCTGGTGAACTTGCCCATCAGTGAGGACCATGGCAATAAGCCGCTGCACTAGGGACAGGTCTTTGCACCTCTGCTTCATACATATGCTGTAGATGAATGCAACTGGTGGCACAAGTCGTTCCATGTACTTGAGGTCATCCTCGTGTTTGGGTGGCACCATAAACGCCAGTATCACCTGAGCCAAAATCTTAGCATGTCCCTCCATTTCTTGAAGAATCAGCTTCCATTGGAAGTCACACATTGACGTAAAGTCTTTTTGTGCTAAAATGCTGCGTTGTTTTTCTGTGATGTGCTTGGCGTGTGCCTTAATCTGGGACAGATGAACAATGTTCCAAAAGCTTTCTAGCAGGGCCTCATCTGATTTGGCAGCATTAGCCAGGTCTGAATACGTCCCCTTGTTTAAGAGCACATGAAGCATTTTTGTGACAGTGGTAGTCTTGACTTCTTCAGAATGTCCTGCTGTGCAGTGATGAAGGCAGTGCAAAATTTTCGCACCTGTTGTTCCTTCTGTTCCATCATCCTCACACTGTTCGGGGTCACATACAGTGGTGCTGAAAAAGACAGACAAGAATGTAATGGTCGAGCATGGTGGCACTGGCAGACTGATGCAACAAAAGTATAAAAGTGCAAAAAGCAAGGAAGGAATTTGTAACTGAAACTTGTGTGAAGTTTTGTTTCACTATACTGACAAGTATATGATGGTGCTGTGCTGTGTGTGCTCTAACCTTCATAAACACCTGCACAGTAGATTGCGTGAGTACTAGCAGCCTGCAAAATATATTGTGTATGACCAGCAATAAAAAATACTTGGGGCAATTTGTTGGCAGAAAATTGGAGGTTAGCTGTCGAAAAATAGGTATGGTCAGGTAACCAAAACCCAATTTTTGCTTCACCATTAATGTGTAGAAGAGTTGTTAACCAGGTGTAGAAACATCTACAATTATACGTTTACGTCGTTTGTTTCCACATCCGTCTAAGGAAGGTGTCACAGTTAATAATTAGCTAGTGGAGCAGTCCATACTGAGACTAACTGTAATACTGCCACCTGTCGTCTTCCAAGTGAGACAGACTTTGATCAATTGCAGTTTGTGATGTTTTGGGCTGTGTGCAATTGCCAAACACACACATACACACACACACACAGATAGATACTAAGATACTTATTTTGCATTGCAAGTCATGCACAAAACATTTTGTAGTCTGCTGTATATATATTCTCTCATGCTTACTGCGTATGACTAACATACATAAATAGAAAATTAAATAGCTTAGGCAATTTTTTAACATTTCGTTGACAAGGGAAAGTGAAATGGTAGTTGTTTCACTAGAAAAAAGCTAATTAGTTCTATGCAAGCCCCCAAAAGTTATTCTTTATAAACTGGCATGTGTTTTCTTACTTTTCTTTGAGTGGAATGACAGGGATGGCTGGCTCAGTCTGGCATTCGATGTTTGCTGATCCAGGTCGGACGTAGATAGCTCGCCCTTGTTTCTGCTGCCTCAAAAATTCAAGTCGGCATGATGAACCTGGAAGAAGTTGTTTTTCTTAGTCCAAAGTGTTTTCATTCCAAGGAAATACCATTGTTTTGGGCACAACAATAGTACTAATACCAAACAGGTTCCAGCTGGTCAATGAGAAGGGAAGTAGACTACTTGCAAGTGCTAACATTAATAATAATATCTGCATGAAACAATACACACACACACACACACACACACACACACACACACTCGGAAAGCGTATTCTGATAAATTGTTCATTTATTTGTTTTACATGATTTTATGGCGCATAAATTGTCATAATTATGTTCCAACCTGATCGAGATGTGCAGAAAAGTGGGTTGACTGTGTCTGCACATTTCTGCCAAAATGATTTTGAATGACACGTTGTCTCAGCAGCCAATTCCAGAAGCACTTCAACCTCTTCGACGGTCCATGGATTGTTACGAGAAGTCTGTGTGACAAAGACAATATTCATGATAGAAAAAGTATGGCATGGAATCCAGAACATACAGTCACAGATTTATTTGTAGCACACAGAAGTGGAATCATTCTACCTTTATGCCCAGGATGCATGGGCAGTGTTCATTTGATGACTAAGTACATATTAGGTTTCATTATTTTGACAGTAGTATTTTCAGTTCTGGAAAGTAACTGCATGGGTCATGTGAACTTTGAACATGCAGAGATGTTTGCCCCAGACAGATAATACTTACAAGTAGTCTTTTGTTCTTCAGCGGTGTGGTTCCTGTCGGTGACCTGGTCCGTTTGAACTTGATGCTAGGGTCACACTGTACTGTTGGCTGTAGGAATGACACACATAATCATAAAGATTCACTGATAAATAATGAGGAGCAACTCAAACACAGCACAAGAGTACCAGCAAATCAAGTTATGAATGTAATCAGGAATACTGTTCTTGACTGACCTCATCTCACGCATTCTGTGTTGTTTGCTGGCAATTTTTCCCTACTTCATTATGTCATTGAAAGGAAGCAATGTTTTGCAATGCACTATCACCACAATACTTGACATTAATTCACCTGCCGTGCACCCTGACCCTTGGTATTGGATGCTTTCTTTTGACATGGCACACCCTGCAAGAAACACAAAAACTCTAAAAGATGCATGAAAACAAACAACATGTGCTATTCTACTTTGCACACTTCAGCTGAGTGAATATGCCTACAACTAGTGCAGTGAACCCAACTTATCAGCAGTTTGAAACATCTGAACATTTAGAAAATATCAATTCTGGTATTTGCTTGTCATCAGAACACACACACACACACACACAGAAAGAAGCTCTGTCCTGCAAAGAAGGTAATAGAAAAAAAAAAGTATTAACGTAACTCACCTGCTGTGAACCTCCAGGAAGAGGATGGAAAGATGGCATCCTTTCAGAGTATGAATGATCCTGTGTACAGAGGATAATAATTAAGAAAGTCACTGGCAGCACCTATAAAGAACAACATGTAGAGATAGGAAGAAAATGCTATGTAGTATGCAATGAAGTTTGGAATCAATTAGCAAAGACGCATAAATTGACAAAAGGAATGACGCCGACGAAAGATACTAAAGGCAGCTACAAAGAAACTGCTTTGTCAGCAAAGTATGTAAACTACGCAAAAGAGAAAAGAGAAAAGTACAGGCGCACAGCAGACGTTAATTTCGCGCTCCATAACGTTTAAGAGCACTTGATTATTTGGAAACGCCTTGCTAAACTGTACAATATTGTGAGCATAACAAAATAATACCGCACCATGGTTTTGGAGGAGACGATGCCAGGTTCGGCTGAAATTCCCGGGGAAAAAACGTCTGCTTTGTCTTCAAGGGAAATCACTCCCGCGCACAATAATCTCCGAGCCATGCTGAAAATTCCCTGTGCCGGTGAATTTGACAGAATTCCTCGCTTCTGTGCACATTGTGAAATAACACGGGGACCTCAAAGTTGTTCGCAACTGTCCACTTTCCTTGTCACCGAGTATTTTAATGTTTTTCCTTCTTAGCTATTACTTATCTCGGCTCGGTCTCGGTTAGCCCGACTTGGCCGTGGTTGCGGGGGCCTAGTGTTAACGATTCGGCCCCCGGTACGGGGATGGGACAAGATGCTCAAATCGAAAGGAGACCTAACGTGGAGGGACGGGTTGAGAATTGTGGACCTGGGCGAACTGGCGAAGCAAATGTACTGCAAGCAGTGCGGATCTGTCCTGGAACTAAGTCGGACTGCCACGGAAACCAGATTTGCTTTGGCCAGTGTCCTCAGAATTGTCTGTGCCAAGTGTAGTACCATCACCGAAGTTCACACGAGCAAGAGCACTCTGTCAGCAACTTTCGAGGGCGCTGCCAGATTCGATGTCAACGAAGCTGCATCGATTGGTTTGTATAGATTTCCTTGAAACCTTTTAACAACAGTGCCCTTTTGAACCAAGTTATTTGTGACAGGACCATGCATTGTTCATGGCTAATCAAAATTAAATTCTCCATACATGTACATAGATATTAAAAATTTTCATGACAAACCAGTTTAATTGTCGAGTGTGTATGTGTCTTGGTTGAAGCTTGCTAGCGATGTTTGTTTTCATGTAGTCAGTTTAAGTACTGCAGTTTTATGGCAGCAGGCCCAGGCATGGGCATGCAATGTTGGTCGAGGTGGCAGCGGCTCCAGTCACAACAGAGTTAATAGTCATAGCGCAGTACAATGTATATGCCTGAGACCTCCAACTGACCTGCTGATTTTGTTTTCACATGTGCGTTTTGTGTGCATAGCATTTATTGATAATAAATATAACTATGTTTTGTTTGTTTGGGTTTTTGTTTGGGGGGGGGGGGGGTGTTCTCCTGTGGTGTTTGAACAATTAATCCTCAGTTTTTTTGTGCCATGTAGCATTTTAAACACCCAATTTCTGGCACACACTATTTTTTTTTCCCAACACATAGTTTAAATCAAATTGAGAACTTTAAAGACGACCGTATTGTTTGCAGACATTCTCCTACAGTTGAAAGCTGGTGGGACTGGAAATGCTGTGGTCAACTTCCTGGCGCTTCTCAACATCCCACTTGACAGCAGTTCATGTACCAACACAGACCGTGCAGGTAAAGGTCCTCCATGTGAACGTATGTGGTGGAAAAGGACATTAAACTCCCAAACACCCACCCATCCACCCTCCATGTGAAGGACATTGCAAGACAAATTCTACACTCAAAATTCTACATATACCGGCATATAGCTCTGAACTTTAAGATCAGCTGTTCTAGAAGACATTATGTATACGACCTACAGAGAGAGAGAGAGAGATCATACTGATTGAGGCTGGCTTGCATTGTGACTCTTTTGTACATGTACCAGCTAGTATTATACATGTATACTAGAACTATTAAGTTTTGATCTCAAAAGTATTGCTTAGTGTTTGTGGCATGCACTTGCCAGAAGTAATTTACACAAATTCAGTTCAAGCTACTTATAAGTTAAACATGTATACTAACAGTTACAATGTATAAGTATTTTTACATACTCACAGTTACAATGTACATTGTATAAGTATTTTTTGTTTTCATGCTGTCTGTACTCCTCATTGCTGAACACAAATTATTGTCTTTGTCAAGTTCATAAAGACAATACAGAAATTATTTTTCTCTTCAGAGCATGAACAATATGGAACTGAAAAGGGTCAAAGCCAAACAGACGCCTCTGTCGCTCATCATTCTGGAGAAGCTTCTCACACACGGACCACAAACCCACAAAGCAGTGGAACTGAACGAGAGAACGTGGCAGAAAGCTGTAGCACAAGTACAGCTGGACATACAACCCCTTTGGTGTCAGACCCAGAGCATCTGTGTGAAGCATTGCCTGAAACAGATCACAGTGAGTGCAGAAAAGTTGTGCCAGTTAGTGAGACTCAGTCACTGTTTGATCCTGCCAAAGAGCCAGAAAGTGCAGAACGTAGAAACATGTCAAAGAGAAAGCGTAACAGGTCCCGTCAAACCAGAAGAACAGCTAAGCTGATGAAGAAGGAACCTCAGGCTCAAAGAGTGCCCGCCAGATCAGAGACCAAGACATGCAAGAAAAAAACAGAGGAAGTTTCTGTCAAGCGAAGGTCATCCTTACGTGTGCCTAAATCAGGTCACTCACCACCCATCCGAGAAACCAGACAGTCTCATGAGCAAATAAGAATGGGGAGCAGACGTACCACTGGGTCCACACGTTCGGCAAAGACACTGAGTAGAAAACCATCCCGAGAAACCAGACAGTCTTGTGAACAAACAAAAATGGGAAGCAGGCATACCTCTGGGTCTTCTACCCGTTCAGCAAAGACACTGAGAGGAAAACGAGGTTTTGATGCTGACCAGCTCTTGTCAGTAGCTTTTCAGGAGCAGCCCATTGCCTCCAAGGGTGACAGTGCTGAAAATGGCATTGATGAAGTGGATGCAGAAAGCAGCATGGATGGAACGGCACAGCCAAAAAAAAGTGACAGTAGTCCCAGTATTAGTGAGAAGGTCCTCAACAAAAGTTTACAACAACACAAATCAAATGCGAAAGAGGGGAAACAGTGCCACACTTACCGCTTCCACTGCAAGGAGTGTGATAGGTATTTTACCTACTCGGCAGAATATGCAACCCACATGAGGGAAACACATGGAATAGAGAAGCCCCACAAGTGCAGGAAGTGCCCGGAAGCATTTTCCACAGAAAACCAGCTTAAAGTCCACAGGAAATCTCATCCTCCTGTCGAACCAGAGGGGACCTATGAATGCTCAATCTGTTTAAAAATATTTCCAAATGGCCGTCAGCTAAGGGCGCACAGAACAACTCACACACGCGAAGAAAGACTGAGACCATTGAAACGCTATAAATGTGACGTCTGTGACGAAGAGTTCCAGAAAAATTATTTCCTGCAAATTCATATGCGTTATCATACCGGTGAAAAGCCTTACAAATGTTTCAACTGTGATGCCGCCTTCATTACTAAACCTCAGCGCACCACCCACTTTAAGAAGTGCATAGCAAAGAAGAAAACTTACCTCTGTGAATTGTGCGGGGGAAGGTTTGGAAGCACTTGCACTCTCCGTAAGCATGAACGCGTCCACACAGGAGAGAAACCCCACAAATGTAGATACTGTGAACAGTCGTTCGGTCGGCGGAACACGCTGAAAATCCATGAACGTCAGCATACTGGCGAGAGGCCTTACGTCTGCGATCAGTGTGCGGCCGCATTCAAGCAGAGGGTCAGTCTGGTCACGCACATGCGCAACAAACATAACATCAACGCTACCCTCTATTCTCAACCACGGGATGGACCACGCTTCACTCATGCCCACTTCACCACAGAGAAGCCATCACCCACAGGCAAGAAAAGCCCTGTGTTGACAAAGCCCACCCCTGTTTCAGTGGGTATTAGTGTCGGTGTTACAGACCCCCCACATGGAAACATGAATACAATGTCAGACGTGACGACATGTGCCTCTTCTTTCGTACCCCGTCCAATGATCATGCTACCGAACGTGCCTCTAGTTCCTGAACCGTTGGAGGAGTCCTCCAACATTATTACTCTTGCACATGCAGCGAGCGTTCTGGCACCTGTCTCAACAATTAGTCATCCCAGTCCGGTGGCCCAGCCTGTCGCTAGCATGAGCCACATCTCTCTCATGAAGGATGATGATGGCATTGGAGATATTTCACGGGCAGCAGCAGACCTGATGAGTTTTCCCCCCATTGCTCGGTATGTGCACATCACCCAGGACATGCCAATGGTCGGTGCACCAGATGATGGCAGGGTCATGCCAGTTGTGCAGGAGGAGAATGCCGTGGACAGCCTGCAGACCCAGGACCCTAATACTTTAATAATTTGTCCAAACACACTACCGCAAGGATATGAATCTGTTTACTACAACTGAATAAGTATTGTTACCTAGATAAAATACAACATGCAGAGCTGGGACAAAATATCCTGTCTGGAGCAAAACGTATAGTTTCAATCATGATAAGTATGGTGCAGAAATGATAGATATATGTCTGTTTTGGTGAGAAAGTAATCAGACATTTCAAAATTGAATTGGTCGAAAACTGATGTCCAATGCAGTGAAGCCCTATATATATATATATGTGTGTGTGTGTGTGTGTGTGTGTATATACACCCTCATACAGCTACATGTATGGTTCTGAAAGGTGTTTTCCAGTTAGTGTCATCTTGTTATAACTAGAGTGTTTGGTACGTGTATAAGTGTCTTATGCATAGCTCTGCCTACACTGGTTACTAATTTACAGCATATAGACTGTATGGGATGTACCGGTATCCCAGTTTGACAAACATGGTATTTTGTCTCTTTCCTAACACAAAATCAAACAACCCTGTTGAATGTTAGCCTAATTTTAACTGGTTCGAAACGGTCAAACTGATTGTTCCCTACTTTTTGCTGTTGAGCCAGGTGTATACAGGTGTGTATGGAGACCTGATAGGTGGGTCAGATTAGTGCATTTATGAATCATTAAACACTTTTTTGTATAAATTTTTCGTCCTTGGTAAAGTATGACATTGTGTAGGGTGTGCATGTGTTTTTTTTCCTTCTTCTTTTTGTGTGAAAAAAGCAAAAGAAGTTTGAAATTGTGTGTAACAACTAACAAACATGGAGTGATGCAGTGTATTCATTGTATTCTTTTTTTTGGGGGGGGGGGGGGAAGACAAGGAATGGTGTAATTTCAAAATGACCTCAGCTTCATTTCCCCTTAAAAAACAAAAAAAACTTGACCAACCCAAAAACTGAAACTTGGCTGACAAATAATATATACCGCGGTATATTACATGTACTTTCTTCACTGCTGATTGTTCTGTTCATCATACAGCACTAGCTTGTACTGTTTTAGTTCTCAAACTCAAAGTATCCCTTGTTTGGTTTTTAAATCTAAATCTTGTTATTTGTTGAAGTTGATGTTATACATGCATTATTATACTACTGGTTTTTTTTTTGTACACCATGTATTTTAAAGTCAGTAGAGCATTTCCCTGCATTAGAAAAGGGTGTTTATTGTCTTTGTGCATTTGATAGTTAAGTACAGCCAAATTTAGGCAGTAGACTCAGTTCATGCAACTTTATGCCATGGAGAATTGGCAGCAACCCATTTGCATAAGGAATGAAAAGCCCCTTATCACAGGGGAAGTGGGGGGGGGGGGGGTGGGGGTGGGGGATGGGACAAGGATGGATGTACAGTTATTAAAATAGAGAGATGAAACCCATGATACCATTGGTGTAGTTTCAAGATGAGAATAGAAGTGTGAATTCCTTTTGCATGTATATCTTGTGTTTGTTGGCAGTAAAAGTATTCTCCACATTTGATTTTTTAACAACTTTTTAACTAATAAACTTGATTCTAAACCATTGTTCTGTTGGTATTGATTCTTTTAGAATGCAGCATCTTTTGAATGGCATTTTATTTCTGCTGCAGAATCATGGTGATCTACCACACATGTAAACCACATGTTTTGAAATTTCAGTCCCCCTTCAAAGGACTATAGCCCTGGTCTCAATTATGGACGACACCAACTTCTGTCAATGGAAAGGGAGGAGCCCCCAGAATTCAGGCAGCCAGATCCCACAGCATAATAAGCACAACACATGGCATGGTCTGGCAAGCGTTTTGCCAGGCACTACAAGGAGGGAAGCACAAGTCATGTAGTTTGATTTGACTGAAACATGGAAAGAGGGCAGTAAATCCATTGATTTCGCTTTCAGCTTTAAATCACCTCTCTTCCCAATACACGGCAGAGTGAAGCTTTGGCTACGTGTCTTGCCAAATGGAGCCGTCTGTTGTGCTTCAACTTCGCAGCTCTAGCTTCACGGACAAAAAAATAAAATAAAGCCACTCTGAAACTGATAAAAACAAAGCAGTAATCACAGGCGACTTTCATCAACGAGTTCACGTGCAATTTCCCCCATGTGCCTGTTGAAACAGTTATTGTACGATGCCCATCCTCGCTTCTTGTGAAATACCCTGAGCAGACGACAATTCTAGTCAACCAGAGTAACGTCCCATCAGCGTGACTTCCGCATCACGACTTGGGGCCTGATTTGGTAGCTTGGTCATTGAGAGATCAATGAAGTCAATATTGTGCAGTCTAATATAGCCGCGAATCTCACGATTTGAAATCAGTTCGTTCAATGGATTGTCACAGGCAGGGAGAAACGGACATCACTTCTGTGCCTTTACATTTTGCTTGAGATCAGTCAGTCTTTTGCGGGATCACATTGGGTAAGTTTTGCAGCAGACGATTTTCTGCTAAGGAACAAGGTCTGCCTTTCTCTTCTCGGCCTGTTTCTCGCTCGACTTGTATGTTGTACTTGCAACTTGCTGTTTCAAATCCTTTTGCTTTGTAAACCAAAGTCCTTTGTTGGGGGGTATTCATTCGCTCTTGCCTTCAGCCTCTCAATGATGGTCAGTCTACTGAATACCTGCAGGGGCGCCGGAAGATGTTGGGGGGAGGGGGGGGGCAGAATCTCAGAGGGGGAAACGCCAGAGCCAGTGAAAGGAAGGACGTTGCCCGGAGAAAGTGAAAAGCGGGAGGGGGGGGGGGGGGGGCAGGGCGGCGTTCAGATGCTGCGCAGACAAAAACCTTTACGAACCAGGGAGCCACTGAAAGGAAGGACCTTGCCCAAAGAAAGTGAAAAGCGGAGGGGGAGGGGGGAGTGATTATCAGACGACTTTCTGCCAAGTCGTTTTGATATTTCATGCAACAGCTAAACTGAGTGGGAGGAGGGAGAGAGCAGGAACAGGGGAGGGGGGATAGGGGAAGGGAGGGGGGGGGGCAAGACCATGGCTTTGCCCCCCCCCCCTTGCCATAGTCACCTGATTTTCCAGGGGGGGGGGGGGGTTGCAAAAAGATACTCTTGCCCCCCCTGCTTGGGTACAGGGGGGGCAGCTGCCTCCCCTGCCCCCCCCCCCCACCCCCACCCCCCGGTTCCGGCGCCCCTTACCTGTACTGTATCTGTTGTAACTATACCGGTCTATTGAGTGTTAAATCATGCATGCACAGTTTATTGGTTCAGCTGCTCTCTCTTAGTGTGTTTTTATTACAAAGGGATTTGGTCCAGTGGTTATGGTATCGGACTTCTGATCCTGAGCCACCTGATTTGAATCCCTGGTGGGCAGGAGTTCGGATGGATTTTTCCTTTCCAAATAGAGTCAAAATCATGTGCAGACGTGTTTACGGTGCTTGTCTCACTTTTGTTTACACACACACACACACACACACACACACACACACACACACACACACACACACACACAGAGAAATATCAAGTGTGCACACTAAAAATTCCATGTTCATCTTTTGAAGAAGAGTAGGCTGTGGCCAGTGGAGTGGAAATCAGAAATACTGTACGTTGCACGCACCAGTGTGAATATGGGGGTGACAGTTTGCACATAAAGAAGCGCTTAGCAGCAGCTCAGCAGCAGCTCACTTTCACTGCTTTGTCCTCCAGCCCTGCAGTGCCATGTGCATTTCAGAAGAGATACGCTGAGGAGAAGTCTACCATGCCATGCCGTGCCGTACTGTGCCGTACCGTGCCGTATATTTATTTTAAACTTAACAGGTTGTTTGTATTGACAGTTTCAGTAGTAGCTGCACACAATGAAGTTCAAGACTGTGAGAGAGGGACAGCAAGCTGTGATCCTCAACCATCTTGGAGAAGGAGAACTTGTCGTTGGTCCCAAGAGAGTACGCAGATATTTTGAAGTTGAATTGTTAATTTTACAGAATGATTAAACAGTTTCTTTTTATCAATTTGTTAGGTTTGCCAATTTACAGTGAAAAATAATAAAATTATTTATTTTAATAAATAAATAAAATTATATATATATATTGATTACAAGGTGGTTATATTATGCAGTCATACACAGGGATAAGAATACAGATTTATTTCTTTTTATTAAATTGATGCTAGACTCTACCCTTACCAAACAACTAAGGTACACTTGTCCTGTTAACGAAAAGGTTGATTTGTCCTTGCAGGTATTTTTGTTTCGAAAACGCTTCAGTTTGCTCACACACTACAGCGCGGCCAGTGATGAATATCTGGCTGTTCAGGAAAAGGATGGAACTGTGTATCACAAACCAGGGTAAATTTATTTTATTGTAAATTAATATTTTTTTCCTTTCTCTTCTTGGCAAAACCATGAGCTGCCTATAAACATTGAAGATTCTACAGTGATGTATGATGGTATGCAAG
The DNA here is from genome assembly GCA_018292915.2 of Batillaria attramentaria. NCBI lineage: Eukaryota > Metazoa > Mollusca > Gastropoda > Batillariidae > Batillaria > Batillaria attramentaria. The sequence goes on from JACVVK020000257.1 coordinate 369,497, forward strand.
TGAAGTAGCTAAAAATGAATGTTAAACTTGTACATGGGAGACACGGACACCTCGCTTGCGAACTTATAAGTTATCGCATGAGATCATCCGTCGTCTGGAACCCCTTTTTTTGGGGGGGGGGGGGAGGGGGGGGGTTGGTAAGGTAGGCAGAGTGAGATGAAATGAAACTTTGAGGTGGGCAGAGATGAAACTTTATTTTCCAAAGATAAAAAGATATAGGTACAAAGACATGTCTTCTAACCTAAGACATGTCTTGCTAAACTAGGAAAACTACACTACCAAAAAAAAGAAAAAAAAGAAAAAAAAAAGTGTGTGTGTCCCAATCTATAATTTGTCCTGCTAAACTACGGAGGAAGAAAGTGAGACACACGCTGTGCACAAAACTAATCATCGTTTTTTGTTTTCCAGCCCGTGTGAGCTGTTCAACAATCCACTGCTGTATGAGTATGTGCGAGTCCAGAAGGCGATCCGCCTGGATGCACACATTCTCATCGTGATTTACAAGCGTCTGTCGAACGGCAACGTGGAGAGGCGGATTGTGGAAGGTCCTGCTGTTGTCATACCTGAAGCAGAAGAATGGTAACTATAGCGACTACGTGATAGTGTGTAATATAGTGAAGTGGAGGCCGAGCAATGTGCCATTATAGCTGGGAAATGTATGGGGAGGTTGGAGGTGTGTGAGTTATAGAAGTATGCTACAGACTTAATAGAGAAAAACTATTTTTTTTTCAGTGTGCTTTTCAAATGGGCTAATTTCATCTTTTGCTACGTCAGCTTATGTTTTGGAACAGCTTTGCTTGTGAGTGTGCCTGTTCACTCAAAATCTATCTTGATGATTAGTACAGCTCTATATGCGGTACAGTGTTGTTTACACTCTTCACGAGTGGTTGAACATTCAAATTATACAACTGTTGTTGCACTACCGGAATGATCAGTGTGGTCACCGTGTCATTGAGTACGCTTCTGGTGGTTCAGTGCCAGCACAGAAGATGCTGTCACTGTCCAAGTGTCTACGTGGAGTGATGACAGATACCACTAAAACAGCTCAGAATGATCTTTGAGCATAAAAAAATGGTATCATTAGCCCCATTCAATTAATTCAAGGGCTGTGAAAAAGATCCTGATCCTGCTGCTGCTGAGCATTTAGTATTCTTTATAATTATGTGTATTCAGGCTAGACATAGCTAGCGATATGTGGCACATATTTAGGTACATGTAGTCATTAGTTTTCTTACTACAACTGATACAAGGATTTTTTAGCCGTGGGATGAGCACTAGCTCAGTAACACAGGTGATTTACTGAACGAGTGCCATTGCTGTCTTCGTGAATTAGAGATTCACCCCCAATCCTAGCTGTTATATGAGACTTTTCATTTTATGTGTATTGCTGTTTTACAAATTTATTTAGATATACGCACGTACAGATACAGACTGGTGCCCATATTTTAGGACTTGCATTTCCTTTTTGTTTACCAGGTTACATGAGTTTGTGTGGCATGGTACCGATCCTGTCAACAAAGCTCGCATGGTGCCGGGTCAGCGACGATTCACTCAGCTCGCAGTCATTCCTGACCACTTCTACTACAATGTGAGTATGCATTAAAATCATTCATCGTGTCTCAAAGTCAAAAGTTGTGGACTCATTTCACTGAGCATGTATGTGTGTACACATTTGTGTGTGTGTGTGTGTGTGTGTGTGTGTGTGTGTGTGTGTGTATCAAAGTGTGTGTGGGAAGTAGGGGTAGGGGGTTGGGATTCGCGGTAGTAGCCTCTGGTGGATATGGATGCCCTAAGTTTTAATCTGTGTTGTGCGACATTTTGTGAGTGATTACATTTATTGGATCGTTCCAGAGAGATGGAACATGAAAAAAAAAAAAAGAGAGAGAGAAGAAATTCTGTGTATTCCAGTTTGTTTGTTCATACATGTAGTATGTATTGTTTTTAAAGGTACGGGAAGTTCGGACGAATGATGACACGATGATCACTGTGAAGGTCATGGTGTTTTATGTGGTTGTCGAAATTCTCAAGATGGTGAGTGAGTTTCTGATTTATAAGAGGCTGATGTGGTGTGTGTGTGTGTGTGTGTGTGTGTGTGTGTGTGTGTGTGTGTGTGTGTGTGAGTGTGTGTGTGTGTGTGAGTGTGTGTGTGTGTGTGGTGTGTGTGTGTGTGTGTGTGTGAGTGTGTGTGTGTGTGTGTGTGTGTGTGTGTGTGTGTGAGAGAGAGAGAGATCATTTCCAACAAGTAGAATGCTGGCCCTTGTTTTTTTAACACTGAATTTTTTTTTTTATTATAAATTGCCTGCTTTAAGGATGGCTAAATATGAACTGAAAAGATGCTCTTTTTTATATTTTGACAGCTTGACACTACTCATGATCCAATTGCTGATATTATAAAGTAAGTGTTTCTATACTTCAAAAGTGTCTTACCTGTAGATTCCGGCCTGATTGTAATAAACTCTCTAAATAAATTTGATTTCATTTCAGATTTAACTATCTTTATTATCTCAGTTTGGGCAATTTGTCTTCAGTAGCATAGATAAAAGAAAAAGGAAAAAAGAAACATCTGGTTTAGCTAATATTTGTGAAGAAATATTTATTTTGTTTTCTAAGCTGTCATTTTCTTAAGGATGAAATTACGTCTTGTTTTTGAATGTGAGCTGAACAGCCTCTGTATAGACTACTCAGCTCATGCTGTAAATTAATTGTTATCCTTGTTACTGTGCTTTTCAGTGCGCTGTGTGCAGATGTCATTTCCTTTGTCAGCAAACTGAGGTGGGTACGATCCTGAAAACCGTCCATATACTGTACAATCACAAAGTACTGGACTGTGTAACTTAGAAAAGCATTCACACCGTAGGATTATCATGAAGTTAATTTGAAAGCGAAGTTTTATGAACAAATTTCCTTGACCCTGTCATGGTGGAACACAAATTTTGTTTTGTGCAATAAATATTTTTACTTCTGACATTTGTACAAATAAGAGTGTGTGTGTGTGTGTGTGTGTGTGTGTGTGTGTGTGTGTGTGTGTGTGTGTGTGTGTTTGTGTGTGTGTGCATTAAGCGCAGCAAGTCCTTTGCGTTTGGAGAGCAGCGCTGTATAAATACTATGTATCATTATTATTATGAATATTTTATAAATGTAGTCTTCTGTTTGCACATGTACTATATGTACATGTTTCTGCAGCCTTTGAGATTCCATACTGGAGGAGGGAAACAAATCAACAACAATGACAACAACAACTCCCTCAACCCAACTACAACAATCCCCCCGAAACAGCAAGAAAAAAGCAAAGCCAATAAAAAAACAAACACGAAAACAGCCCCAATAAATCACAACAACAGACATAAAAATAAATAACAGTGTCTACAGCAATGAGCTATATCAGAGTGGTGCTACTCGTGGTATAAATACAAAATATCGTGTAGTTTTTTTCTCTTTGAACAGCTATGTCCAGTTTGTGGAGGAGACAGCAAAGTTGAGCAGCATGGACACCTACCCTCACCTGAAGCAGCGAATGGAGCGAATTGGTGTCAGAGTCGATAAAGTGGTGTACCGGGGGTACCATGCTTCAGACCAGATGCAGGTGGAGTGTGTGTGTGTGTGTGTGTGTGTGTGTGTGTGTGTGTGTGTGTGTGTGTGTGTGTGTGTGTCTTATTGCCCCATTATAGTGGTTTTACAATTCAAGCTGCTTCACCCCCACTCCCCCAGTAACAGTAGTGAACAATAGTGAACATTTCATCCATTTTGCTATTGTGTAAATTGGTAACGTGGGAGGAGTTCTATTTGGTAGGTAAAATGATCTGCTTTCTGTGAACAGGAGATGCAAAACAGCGCCATTGAGTCAAGGACAAGACTGCGACTGCAGGGAGAGATGGAAGAGATGCAACAGAATCTGACAAATCTCAAACTGAACAAGGAGGAGGCTCGCGCTGGATTGAGTAAGTTTTCCTCCCCCATACAGACACTCTCTCTCTCTCTCTCTCTCTCTCTCTCTCTGTAGTCCATTCTCACTAGGAATCAAAAACTTTCATAATCAAACTTTCAAGCACTGGAGAAAAGTGTGCAAAGTGAGCGGTGGTGTAATAGGTAGTGTGTTGGACTTAGCATGCTGTGCTACTGAACGGCTGTCACTAGTGTCACGGCAATGAAGCATGGGTTCGAGCCCAGGTTGAGCTTGTGATACGTGATTTCCTGGCGACTGGGCTGCTCCTCAGGGGTTTCTCTCTGGGTTATCCATCATTCCTCTCCAAGCAAAATTGAAAAATAGGAGAGGTATTGGGTGACGTTGCACCGTGGTGGTGCGCTTCCCCCGGGGGAAGCAGCGCGAATATCCCAAAAGGGACAATAAAGTAGGAACAAAAAATTTCAGTGTTGTTTGCATCATGCAATCGCTAATATTGAACCATCTGTCTGTTGGTCTTTCAGAGAAGCAGATGGAGGCAGGGCGATGGCAGCACAAGCAGCGCACGGAGCAGATGAAACAGCAGCATGACCTTGAGCAGCAACAATTGCAGCACACACAGAGACTGGAACTACGATCTCTGGACACTGCCGCCAGACTCAGTAAGTTTCTAATTTGTGGTTTTTACTGAGGTGTCCCTCACCAGTGATATGTACACTTCTGGCTTGCTGTTTTTGTAAGTTATCTGATGACAACAGTTCAGTTTAGTTCAAGATGGTATCTTTGCGCTTGGATAAGCCCATACCCACTCTATCCCACCTCTCTCCTCAGTGTCATCTTTTACATTGTTGATATGTTGATTTGGTTCACTTGGGCCAAGTCATGCTCTCTTAGGGTTGATAGTCCACCATGGCCTCTTTGGACGCCTCTACTTTGCAGGTGTTGGGCTTAAAACTTTCCACCTCTTGGTGGTTTTCCACCTTTGGATAAATTTTTTTTTTCTCCCCCCCCCAAACAGTCTGTCTCCTCCTCTGAAGCTTTTAAAATCATGTCAAAATGCACCAAATTGCACAGGTTTTAGTCTAACTTCTCAAAAACGTCTGGGGGATCATGATCCTGGACACCCCTAGCAAAATGCATCTGCTTTGCAGAATCGCGCTCCTGACATTACCACTTCATCAATAAATGTTACACACTTTTCCTCCTATGGTATCATGGACCATGTTAAGGCCTGAGGTGGTCTGTTGTACATGTATAATGACCAAGGTTTTGCTCTTCCATTGTGCGTCTCAGACGCCTTACCATAGGCACAGGCCATCCATAGTGCTTGTCTGGCCAGCAAGGGTGTCTGCTCCAAATATGTTTATGTATAATTTTTTACACCCGCAAATTTGGACATTGGGCATTGTGACGGTGTCTTGCTACCCACCTTTTCCAAACACATATTGTTTTCAGATTTGTGGGTTCTTCTGTCAATATTTCTTCAGAATCTTAATAAAGGTGGTAAGTTTAAATTTGGTTACTTTATTCTTATTGATTTGAATTAATTGTTCATCACTACTAGTTATTATTCAATTTTCTGTTTTCCAGAGCGTGAGAAAGAAGAGGACGAACGGAAACTTGACTTCCTCACAAGGCTGTCGGAGCTGGATGTCAACGTTACAGAGTATCTTGTCAGTCAGCAAGACCCACCACCAGCAAAACAGATTCAGTTTACTACTGTGTAGACTTCTTGATGCTTGTGATTTTTTTTTCTCCACAAGTTTAAAAAAAAAGAAGAAGAAAACAGTAACAAACCCTTTAAGTTCTGATTGTGATAACACACCTTCGTTAAAAAATAGTGTGCTTCAGCCTACCATCTGTGATTTGCCACGCATGTTAAAAAGTGTTAACAAACCCATCAGATTCTAATTGTATAACCATATGTGTCTTTCAACAGCATTACACTGCAGCCTACGGTCAGTATCGTGTGCTTAGAATAATATTGTAAATTCCGTCTATAACATGAATGCCAGTCTCTGTGTAAAACTGCATAAGAAAGTACATGTACTGTGGATAATAATGTTTATCATGACCTGTTTCCAGCTGCCAGGGACCATTTTGTAACCATGATGACCAGTTCATGTACATTCAAGGATGGCTGTTGTTATTTGGCAGTGTTGCTCGTTTGTTCATCGCCAGTTCACACTTACATTAGGCCAAAAAATGGACACCCGAAAACTTCTTAAAATTTGTTAACATGCTCAAAATGTGTTTTTTTGTTATGCTCGAAAATACCGTTCCATACATGTATTAGATGACAGTTATGACACTAATTACTTGAAATAGTTTAGACTGGGTTTTCCTGTACATGTACAATGTTTAATAGCTTTGCTAAGGATGGATCTCCATATGTGCGAGGTCTTCAGTTTCAGATTTTTGATGTTACCAGTATTGTTAGTGTGTACGGGTTTAGCCACTGAAAGCATGCTGGTACATGTATGATGGCATTACATTTACCTGTTGTTGTTGTTGTTGTTGTTATTGTGTGCGTGTATGTGCGAACTTTCTTTCTGCTAATATGAACATATCAATTTGGTTTCTGCTCAGTTTCTTCTTGTGCAGCTGTATTATGGTTAAAATGTGGAAATCAAAATTTGGTTTATGTGAAGAGAGCAGTTGCATACATTTTTACCATTTTTTTCCGCTAACCTGACTGGACTTTTGACATTTCCATTATTCATGGAAATATATGCACGTTTTTACATAATTATTCCTGTCAGAAGTTCCAGTGACTATTTGATATATAAGTGTTTAAACACTCAAAACTTGTTACATGTACCCACTACATTTAAGATACATTTCTCGGAGTATTTTAATGCCTGTTCAGGTTTTAGGAACCAATGTTTATTGAGAGAATTTTCTTGGGAGTACTCAGTAGTTTCCGGAACCATGTGTATCTGATTGGGCTGAAACACTTTCTTTTGTACAAGGACGTGAAATTGCTTCTCTGTACTTGTGTACAAACTTGTAGTTATTCTATCAGATAATTCTACAGCATTTGCTCACTAGTCCCTAGTGATACTGATGACTAGAGATTTACCATATCCATGAAACTGTTTCTTCTTTGTTTCTTTTTTATTTATTTTTTTTAACAGTGTGGACTGTAAGGAGCTTTACCCTGATTATGGCTCAATGTTTGTTTTTGGGTTCAACCATGAGCATGGCTTTGTAGCTGTACCAAAAAATATTACCCTGTCCCTGAACATAAAACAAAAACAATAAAAACAAAAATCAACCAACCAACCAACCAACAACAAAAAAAAACAACCCCCAACAACAACCGAAAACAACAACAACAAAAACCGCTTGCTGATATTCTTCAGTAGTTTTCTTAAACATATCTACACGTATGTTCTGTTGTGACCTGTCCCATTTTTTCGGCAAAAATAATGGGTTAATTTACATTGCAAACATTGGCATTGCACTTCTTGTTTTGCAGCTTGCATAAGTTACGATTTTACGTGTAAGACTGGGTTTACACCAGTGGCAGTATATTCTGCACATCTTCTTTGAGTGTTATACCCTTGCCTTATTATGTGATAACTATTTTTCTATCCATTGTAAGGTGTTCCTGCTGAAAGTGTATTTCCTACTATTTTTGAATTCATCATGTAAACATGTATTTATGTATCTTTTAACTGTGAGTACTGGACTGAGATCTAATAGTGATTGATTTGCCGTGTAGGACATTTTCTCAGTCAACTCCGGTTGAGTACAAACTGCTGCAGCAGTCAACTGCTTAAGCAGTCACCTGTTTAAAAGCAACGCCCTGTCCAAAGAGGTTACCTGGACTTTGGTAATTAATTCAAGCTTCAGCAACAACACTGACGACGACAAGAACAACAACGAATCAGAAAACAAACAACACTACAACCCCAGACGACAACATGTAATGTGAACACCACCACCACCACCACCACCACTCCTACTACCAGTAGAATCAACCACAACAAAACCAAGTGAACTGCATTCCCCATTAAAAGAAGTTTCCAGCCCATGTAAAATTTAATGACAATCAAATTCTTAAATCTTTACGTAGAATCTCAAGGCCAACTCTCCTCAAAGTTCCACCCCACCCCACTCTGGCCCCACTTTTACCCGGCCACCACACCATGATCACCCCCTACCTACCCACCGACCAATTGGGATGCTGTAGACTGTTTCAGCACAGCATGCAAAACCACGATATCATCATCATCATCATCATCATCATCATCAACATTTTTTTTGTATGAACCAGTATGGAAATAACCATCAGTTTTCGAACACTTTTTTTGGGACTATCCTCTTGTTTTGCTAACATAGGTGAGTTTGGTTTTTGTTGTCAAGTTCAGTCATGAAAATTGTAATTGTGACACCTCTGCTCTAAAACTTTGTTTATTTGTCAGTCGATCATCTGTTATACAATTGTGAAATACCTTTTGGATTCACACTGTTTTGTGGTTGGTAACATTACCTGGTCACGTTTTGTTATAAAGTTATACCTGGCATATGTAACTGCATTTGTAGTCGTTTGCACATATATTTTTAAGTGTTGATTCTGGTATACAAACACGGAAGAAGACAGCATCAGTCTCGCGTGATTTGTGTTTGTCTGTCTGTCTTCTGTCTGTATGTTCATCTGTGTGTCTCTCTCTTTCTCTCTTCGCGTTCGGTGTGTGTGTGTGTGTGTGTGTGTGTGTGTGTGTGTGTGTGTGTGTGTGTGTGTGTGTGTGGTGTGTGCGTGCGAGAGAGAGAGAGAGAGTGTGTGTGTGTGTGTGTGTGGCGCGGTTGCTTGCTTGCTGGCTTATAAACGTAGTTTGAAAGGCGGCTTGCAATTGGAGAAGAAGCACAAAGAACATTACTACAAACTTCTTATATCCGTTTGCTTGTTTTACTCTTACACATCGGATGAAGTATTCGCTGAACAAAATCTAAGACTGTTCAGCAGTCAGGCTGAAGACACTTGTTTTAGCCATCAATACAAAAAGAACACTTACATCCCTTCTCACCGCATTTTGGTTTCATGTCTTTATGTCAAAGCCGCACTCGTCATTCACGAGGTGTATCTGACAGTATAATCAAATCGAAATGTACGTATTTTTACACAAGAGTCCCAGGTCAGTTTTCTGTGAGTGGCCGGTATTTTTTGACAAGGATTCCTCTGTTGACGATATATAACCACGCCACCCATCCCACGTCCTACAATTATACGCCGACAACGCACATAGACATTGTGCTGTCGTGACGCGTAATTACTGTGTGGCTAATCCCATAATTACAGTCCACGACTAGTACATGTACCTGGGAGATATACACGTGGTTATTATCCCACGAAAACACACCTCAGAACTTCTGCTCTTGCTCCTGAATACGTACGTGCATTATTAGGAGGTGACAAAGTTTACGGGCGTCCATTTCAAAGAGTTGAGACTGAGTGGCTTTTGTATTATCAATCCTTGTGTCGACTTCAAGCTGCAGCTCAATGATGTGGAAAGCGGGACTTGCTGTTTCGCTTATTTTCCTAGTGCCGCAGGTATCGTTCATAAAGCGAGTCGGTTCATGTAAGTATGTTACTCAAGTTTTGCTGCCTAGTTGTTGGATGTGAATGCCTGTTCAAAATTAATCCGCTCTGTATGTCAGGTACTCACTGAGTTGAGCATACACAGTTGGTTGACTACAAGGAAAACCAAAAACTAAAAACAATAACAAAAAGACCCTGACAACACACAACAACCACCACTGATGACCAGCACTACCCCCCCCCCCCCCCCCCCCCACACACATACATACACATCTTCTTATTTACTACTGAGAACTGTTAATTATCATTATGTTTCATTGGTCAAAATTGAACAGAGACATACATCATGTCTGTGGCCGAAAGTACGTGGATCTACACATCTTTTTATTTACTACCGAAAACTGTTAATTCTCATTATGTTTCATTGGTCAAAATTGAACATAATGTCTCTGGCCTAAAGTATGTGCCTGTAAATGTCCACCTCGTCTTCTTTTCTACCCAGCGAGTTTGGATTGCGACAGTCAAGGGTATCTCGTTGGTTCCTACATCACTATCACCTGCGACCTCTCCGGAGTAGCGGCCGCACAGGTTGCCTGGCAACTTGTGTCCACTTCCGGTGTTCTTTCGGAGCTTGGCACGTGCTTTGAAGACGGAACTTGCACATCACTGCACAGCCCTTACATCGAGTTGAGCAGGCGTAATGACGCAAGCAGTTCCGTGAGCATCAGACGCATCGAACGGCATACGTCAGGAACCTTGTCGTGCATGCAGATTTATGCAAATGGGACAGAGGATAAGGCAAACTGTACACTGAATGTTGCTTGTAAGTACTTTTATATGACGGGCCTCAAGTAGAGATAGAACTAAAAGAGCGGGAGATGGGTTGGTGGCGCAACACACACGCACACAGAGAGAGAGAGAGAGAGAGAGAGAGAGAGAGAGAGAGAGAATTACTACAATGTCACACTGACCGATTTTACTGTGTGAACCTCACAGAACTTATCATTGCAGGGGCGCCGGAACCGGGGGGGGGGGGGGGGGCAGGGGGGGCAGCTGCCTCCCCTGTACCCAAGCAGGGGGGCAAGAGTATCTTTTGCCCCCCCCCCCCCTGCAAAATCAGGTGACTATGGCAAGAGGGGGGGCAAGGCATGTCTTGCCCCCCCCCCTCCCTTCCCTTCCTGCTCTCTCTCCGTCATCCCACGCAACAGAGAACTCAGTGTAGCCGTTGCATGAAATATCAAAACGACTTGGCAGAAAGTCGTCTGATAATCACTCACCCCCCCCCCCCCCCCCCCCCCCCCCCCCCCCCCCACCCCCCCCCCCCCCCCCCCCCCCCCCCCCCCCCCCCCCCGCTTTTCACTTTCTTCGGGCAACGTCCTTCCTTTCACTGGCTCACTGGTTCGGAAAGGTTTTTGTCTGTGCAGCATCTAAACGCCACCCCCCCCCCCCCCGCTTTTCACTTTCTCCTGGCAACTGGCTCTGGCGTCCCCCCCCCCCCCCTCTGAGATTCTGTCCCCCCTTCCCCCAACATCTTCCGGCGCCGCTGCATTGTCCTTATATGGAAAGCTGTTGTTTGTATCTTTGGAGGAAACACTGATGTGCCTTCACCCCGCCTCTGCTTCTGAACAGATCAGCGTTTCAACATTATTTTTAGTAAGCTTTAATCATTGACAGACCATGGAAAAATACGTTATTCTGTTGTAAGTTGTTATAATAAAAAAAAATATTGTGTGTGTGTGTGTGTGTGTGTGTGTGTGTGTGTGTATTCCACCCACTAGCCGTTCGACAATCAGACTGCAGAGACCCAGGATACGAAGTGAACGAGCGAAACCGTGGTAGCTTCCGATGCGACCTCGCTTTCACCAACACCAGCCTCGTTTGGACCCTGGTGACCTTGTCCGGGAATGCAACAACTCTGGCCACTTGTGGTGCTGATGGGAATTGCACATTGTCCAGTGGACTGTCCGGCGCTGAGGTTCAGGTCAACAGGAATCGGAAAAGCAGTCGACTAACTCTTCGGCAGGTCCAACGGGACATGGCAGGCTATCTCTTGTGTACGGATGGAGCTGATATTGCCAACTGCTCATTTGATGTTATTGGTGAGATTCAGTTTTTTTTCACAACAACAACAACAACAACAACAACAACTTCTACGACGACTACTACTGCTGCTGCTGCTAATATTACTAATGGCAACCTGATAACAATACTACTACTACTACTACTACCACTACTATTACTACTGCTACTGCTGTTGCTATATTACTAATGGCAACCTGATAACAATACTGCTACTACTACTACTATTACTACTACGACTACTACAACTACTCACAATAACAATACTACTACTACTACTACTGTGCTGTAATCTACGTTTCTCTTGAGTGATGAATTGTGATGGGCTCCAACAAAAGGAAGACAATGTCTCCCAGCCAGTTTGAGAAAATTGAAAAACAACAACAACAACAACAACAACAACAGAGATTAACAAAATTGTTTGTAGATCAAATTTAGGCAAATATAACATTTTTTTTTTCCATTTTCGGGCCCTTAAAACAGTTAATAACTTCTGTGAAAGCTTCAAGGCTGAATGTAGTTTATAAGCATGTTTAAAAACAAGCATATAACCACAGCCACGCTAATATTAGCAACAGCAGTAGTAGTAGTAATAGTAGTGGTAGAAGTAGTAGTATAGTATTGTTATGAGGTTGCCATTAGTAATATTAGCAGCTAGCAGCAGTAGTAGTCGTCGTAGAAGCTGTTGTTGTTGTATAGGGACAAGGCTAAAATTCACAAATTTCTCATAATTCACAACTGTTTGTTAGTATGTTATATTTGTTATGTTGTGGCCGAATGGGAGAGCGTTGGACTTCAAATGCTCTGGTCATGAGTTCGAATCCCGGCTGGGGCCAAATATTTGTGCTGGCCTTTTCTCTCGCTGCCCCTTCTTTGATATCACCCTTATGTGGTGCAAAGGGACGTTAAACTCCCAAACACCCATCCACCCTTGTATGTTTAGTGTGCAGCGACAAGATTGATTTTGAGGAAAAATTCCAAATTTGTCATGAGTAAGAACTGCTTGTTGTTACTTAAGTTGTATGTTTGTGTTCAAGCTGGAGGATCCATGGATCACTGCAGCGTGATCGTCCACCGTAACAACTGGACGGCGGCAAGCTTCATGTGAAGTTAGGAAACTGTACTCTTCTTTCGGCAGGTTTGGCTACCGGATCAGACAGGACGTGGAAGGTAGAACACACACACACACACACAACACACACACTACACACACCACACACACACACACACACACACGCACGCACGCACGCACGCACGCACGCACGCACGCACGCACACACAGATAACTCAATTAACTCAATTCCTACCAAGTAAGTTTGGGGTACTGCACCAGTGCCAGTGGCCTCCCTTTAAAATCATAATCAATTTCAAGTGGATTTAATTTGGCTCAGTGGGAATGTTGCGCTTTGATTATACTCGTGATTTACTGTAATAAAAGGTCGTTCAGGGACAGTAAATCATGCCAGATTTTTGCATACA
>JACVVK020000257.1:385000-612500 GCA_018292915.2 Batillaria attramentaria
TAGGGAACACCGTGATAGGCAAAGGCCCTTACGGCTCTCGCCGTCTACTGTTTCCCATCAGGAAAGTAAACCGCTCCCATGGAAACCAACAGATCACGTGCCAGCTGGAGTGGATCAATGACTATAACGTTTCAATCACAAACAACATAGCCTGTAAGTTTTGTTTTTGTTTTGTTTATGTTTTGGGGTGGGGTTTTTTTTTGGTTTTAGTTCGGGAGACGGAGTGCTGAAAGACAGTAAAATGTAGAACCGGATTGTTGTTTGCCTTCCTGGTTTTAAATAGCGCGTAGCCTAAACGGATGTGACCAAGTCTTGAATAATAATCATAATAAAAAAAATGAGTGGAAGTGAAAGTGTTAAGCCGGCTCTTAACTGGGCACTGCGGAGCGCCACAGTTGTGACACAGTTGTGATTGTAGGGGTTTCCTCCGCAGTGGCGTCAGTGGATTTCAAATAGCCACAACTGTGACTGTGGTTTCCACAACAGATTCTGATTGGCTGTACTACGTCACTCGATCGGCGCGCAAACATGGCGGACAGTGCATCTACAATCGGTTTGTCACCGAGCTCAGCTGTGTTCAGATTTGTAGTTAGTAGACACTGCACCGAGCGCAACGACTGTGATGTGCACATGTGTGTTTTGCGCGCTGTGCCCAGTTAAGAGCAGGCTTTACAGGCGCTAATTTGTAGGGTTGTGAGGCTCACAGATCGTTCTGCACTGTTTTGCTGGTGTCTAGCTGTTACGAGTGTAGCTGTGTGTTTTGTACTGTGTTGACAGATAATTAATAACTGTGTGTGTGTGTGTGTGTGTGTGTGTGTGTGTGTGTGTGTGTGTGTGTGTGTGTGTGTGTGTGTGTGTGTGTGTGTGTTTTCGGAGGTTGAGTGAAACAGAGAGTTTGCCGCACGTTTAGTTCATAATAATGTAGATCTGTTCTCCGTGTTCCAGAAGTTTCTATTGTTTTTCACGAAAATTCTAGATGTGGTGACCATGTTTGACTGTAGCTAATTTTGCCACGGGAGGCGGTATGCGTTTAGGCTCAAGTTCTGAGTCTCCCGGAAATCTTGTGCAAATCGCTAATGGTAGCGATGGCGCCTTAATCATCAGTTTCCTTTCAACGTCACAGACGGTCCAGATAACGTCAGCATTGAACACCACGAAGTGTTTGACGTCAACGGCACGCGTCAAATCATTGCTACTTGCGAGGTCACGGGGGTCAATCCTTTGACCTCTGACATGATCGTCTGGGGTGGCCTGTGTCAAGGTCAGAGGGGGTTCAAGTGCAAGGTCACACCAAGCGCCGACAAGGATGGCGGGAGGATCATGTGCATCGCGAGCAACGCTGCCAACAACGGGTACAGCGTCCGGGCTCGCGTGTTTGTTGAATTCAATGGTGAGTGGTGAGAAGGTCTGGTCAGGTACGTGTGTGTGTGTGTGTGTGTGTGTGTGTGTGTGTGTGTGTGTGTGTGTGTGTGTGTGTTGTGAACTTATTATCACTACTGAGTTCTGATTTAAACATGGTTTTTATTTTGCTGGCCAGTTTACACAAACAAGTATTCAAGCGGTGGCAAGAGGCCAGAAGCCTATATACAGCCTCCGCCTCTGAACATTCACAACGTAGTAGTGCGGCGAATACTACTGAGTTCTCGTTGAGATCTGAATTTCTCAGTAACTGTATGAAAATTCTTTACAAATAATGAATTTTGCGCAAGAGCTCTCTCTTTCCCTAGTGCCCTCGTAGATGACGCGAGTAGCGGTAGTGGTCCCCCCTTGGCTAGCGATCGTCACTAACTTGAACCCAGCATGGCGAACATCCTTTTGCTGAATTTTCCAGCTAAAATTTGCCTGTATCACTGCCGTGCAGAACATTTCTGTTTGAGCTGTTTTGTCCCCAAATCAATGAACTCAGCCTTATTGATATTTAGGGGGGTTAATTGCTTACATTGCTGACTACATTGCTTACAAATAATCAATCATTATTCCAGACCCTGTGACAGAGGAGCCTACAGCGGCTGCATCGAAGGACGAGTCCATGGACACTGGGAAGAAGACTGCTCTGGGCGTAGGCGTTGGAGTGTCTGTGCTTCTGTGCGTTATTGCGCCCAGTATTGCCGTGTACTTAGTGTGCAAGCGACGGAAAACAGGTAAAAAATCCACAGAGAAACGGAACAATACTGTAACATGTTTGTGTAGACTTGAAGCATTTTTTTTTTGCCAGCGGTGTCGTCAATGAGGTGTAACTGGACCTTTGAGCCGATGATAAAAATATGTATTGGGGTTTTCTACAATAGTCTAGAACCACCCAGGGCAAAATTCCATTTCTGCACAGAAAAACAAGCGGTTTCCACGCGAAAATGCGATATTAGTTAGGCTTGCCTGGTCGAATAATGCAGTCCCGGACCAACTGGCGATGTTCCTACCAGGACGGGGTGGGTCAACAGGTGGCACTGTTGTCCTCACATAAATACCCCATGTGTCCTATGACGGGTTCATGACGCGACCAAGAGGCGCGTTATAACCTCTAGCCCCGGGGTGGGACTAGAGGGACCCTCGGAGAAATAAACCCTCCTGTGCTCACAGGGCAGGACATTCGGGCCGTGAGCTAAGGGTGAGGCACCCCGAAAGAAAACTCCAGCTGAAGACGGCAGTATCGGGCCACTGGCGCAACTAAAACCACGATACATGTGCCACGCATCCACGCTTCCATGATGATGCAGTTTTCATGTATAAGGAAACTTCTGTTTTGGAACAGTTGCGCCTGTGACTGCGCTCATGCGCTCGAAATAGTCAATCTGAGAGATTAGTATCGCCCGAATGCAGCACACTGACTTGTGATGGCCGCGCAAACGAGGAAACCTCAACCGTCATTTAACAGCGTCCGCCATGTTGTCCTTGTCGGCTGCTCGAGCGAGCTTTGTTGCAACATTGTCACCGGCTACTGGGTTTTGGTGGCTTCAGTCAGGTGATCGCAAGCCTGTCTGTACATGTGTTTTTGTGTGTGTAGTAGTTGTGTAATGCTTTAGACCACAAAAAGGGCTAAGAACGACCAATGAACCTAACAATTTTAAAGTAAGGATACATGAGTGAGCGTTTGAAATTTCGTGAATCTGACTTCATTTGCGAAACAGAACGGAAAGCAGTTCGTTAGTGGGAGCCGGGGTGGCCGAATGGTAGAGCGTTGGACTCTCAATGCTCCGGTCGTGAGTTCGAATCCCGGCCGGGGCTAAAATTAATATTTGTGCTGGCCTTTTTCTCGTTGCTCCGTCTTTGATATCACCCCTACGTCGTGAAAGGACATTAAACTCCCAAACACTCACCCACCCACCCTCAGTTTGTTGGTGCATCTAAAGGTGTCTCACTGTCTCATTTGCAGCCCGCGACCCACCTCCCTACGACAGAGCGGCTCTGGACAGGGCGTCGGTTTTCTTCTCCTCCTCCGGACAAACTGTTCAACTGCCCGAGTACCAGCCCGGCGCGATGGCTGAAGGTAATTTACTTTCTGCCACTGCCATTAATCAATCGCGCATAATTACTACAGGGTTACGGGGTTCGATGGGGTTTTTTTTGTTTTGTTTGCCTAGTGGTTATAAGCTATCCGACTTCGGATCATGAGCTGCATGGTTCTAATCCCTGGTGGGCAGGAACTTGGAACTTTTCTTTTGCAAATCGAGTCAAAATCACGTGCAGACTCGTTCACAGTGCCTGTCTCGCCTTGGTGTACACACACACGAAAACAAGTCAAGCCACAAATGTTTTGCAACAATTAGCGACTCCACTCCTATCAGTCAATAGCGTCGAGCCCCCAGAATTCAGCCAATCGCGGCATAATGAGCACAAAGCATGGCGTGGTCTGGCAAACACTTTGCCAGACACTACAACGAGGGAAGCACTTGTAGTTTGATATGACTGAAACATGGAAAGAAAGCAGTAAGTCCATTGATGTCACTTAGGTAAATGGCCATTACGTCAGTCTCTTTCGTCTTGAAATCACCCCTTTTCCCCATAAAAGGAGTTAAGGGGCGGGGCTTTGGCCTCGGGGGCTTGCCGAATGGAGTCGTCCATTGGGCATTTTTTGGGCATGCTACCTTCGGGGAGAAGGTGGAGATGTATCAAAACGAAAACAGTACGTTTTAGGAAATCATTCATCCCAACTTGTGTCATTGCCCTAAACGATCGCCTTAGCAGTCAGGATTGAAGCACTGGGGTGGAAGCACTCCAGTTGTATACCTTATCCCGTGATGTGGGTGGGTGGGTGCGGGTGCTTGTGCGAGTTCGGAAGATAGGATGTGTGGATGCGTTTATGAGGAGGGAATCAGGATATATAGAGAACTACTACCTGTGATCTTTATCCTCTGTTAGGTCTGCCCCTCCATCTTAATTGTTGCTCTCAGTGCTGTTCAACATAGTTAATGTGAGGCAATGTCTTTTTCTTAAATTGTGTTTTAGCCAGTGACTGACTCTGTGTGTGTGTGTGTGTGTGTGTGTGTGTGTGTGTGTGTGTGTGCGTGTGTGTGTGTGTGTGTGTGTGTGTGTGTGTGTGTGTGTGTGTGTGTGTGTGTGTGTGTAATGATGAATACATGTATGTCGGTTTTGTATTTCCATGGTATGTTTGTGTATGCATGTGTATTTATTAAGAGGAGCAAGCCAAATTCTTCTTTGTAATTAAGAAGCGAATGAATTTATCTTTGTGCTTGCGCCTGTACGCTCGAAATACTCATAGTAGTGCAACTGAATTAAACTGAATGGTATTGAATTGAACTGAATTGAGTTGAATTCATTTTCAAGCAGCCAGCAACGAGGAAACACCTACGAAGTCGTCATACCTGGGCCCAAGTCAAGGAGTGGACCAGTAATCATGCTGGTATGCAAGTGTCAAGTGTCAAGTGTCACTGTCAGTGAGCGGTACATGCATGGACTGGATGTTCAGCCTACGCCTTAAAACTACACATACATAAGCAGACTGAGTGTTGGGGAGTAAGTGCGTAATGAATGGACAGGAGGACAACAGACAGGGTTAAAAAAAATTCTTTAGTTCTTGTCTCATCGTCACCGCATATTTGAAAAAAAAAAGAGACTAAGACCAAAGGCGTCGCTAAAGCCGAAAATATGCGCTCTATCAGGCCAATTTCAAAGCAGGGGAAGTAAGTAAAGATGAGCGCGCTACCTAAATCTAGGAGATGTGTGCTTTGTATGCCATTGGACAAGTCCGCCTTGCCCTACATTGGCTATAAGCCACAGTGGAGTGGGGGTGGGGGAGAGGGTATCTACCATTCTACCGCTGAAACACCTAACAGATCTCAGGGTATCTCCCCATTCCCTTCCCACCGGGAGAAAAATGGTCGGTACAACCTAGGCCACATGAATTGGTGATTTTAGCCGCTCACGACCATGGTTTCTGGTCAATGGGACCCTCATCAGCGCTGGCTGGACGCTGCATCCCTCGTCGGTATATACGTACATGCGTATATGAAAATTATTTTGAACTTCGGCGCAGCTTGAATGCATCGTACATTATTATAGTGTCCACTTTCACACAGTACTGAGAATGGGAATTGTTTGAAATGCTGTGAAAGTAATCTGAACAACAACAACAACAACAACAACAACAACAACCCAACAGTCCATACACCAAGACGAAAACACGTACATTCTCAGGAAATCTCTTGGCTGCGTCATGTGACGATACACTGTACTTGGTTTGTGTGAAACGTTTTGACGAAACTGATTTGAACAGATCGAATGCATAGCGTTTTCAGACTCTTGCCTCTTATTGTCCTACCAACCATTCTCAAGACTTCTTTTTAAACTTGTTTTCACAATGTTTTGCATGCGAATCTGACACGATCGAGTAAGTTATTGAAAAATGCAAACAATTCTGCTCGTTTGTTTGTGTTTTAGCCATTTGATAACGTACCCAAGTTTTAAAATGTGCTTGTGTGATTTCATTGTTTATCATGTACTAATTTGTGTAATTTCTTTAAGAGAGAGAGAGAGAGAGAGAGAGAGAGAGAGAGAGAGAGAGAGGATATCCACTTTGGTCAGAAAGTAAAAAAAAAACAAAAACAAACAAACCCCATGTGACATTTACGACATTTTATACACATCACTGATCAAGGTGTTTTGTAAATTCTGTACACCATACATGTCATATTCGAATAAACTGATACTGAAAACATTACATGTGAACATCTTCAAACACCAGTAACCATATTCTGCAGTACCAAAATAATGCGTTTTAGCGAGACAGTGCCGTGTGCAAATATACATGTATGCGAAACTGTGCATTACCAAGAGCCCACAACCTGAAAAACTGCAAATTTGAGCAAAACCCGAGGCCTTTCACGCTTGACTGCATTCGCGCTTCGCGAAGAAAATGCCCTCAGGAGGCCCGGGTTCTCACGAGACGGTCCCAAATCCATACCCCGTGACCAGCTCTCAGGTAATGGAGTATTGGCAATACTCATACTGATTTACAAACTCGTGGTTACCAACAAAGTGTGCCAGATAAATAGTTATCGGAACTCACGAACGGCCAGACCGGGACCAAAAGTTATAAATCCAACAACTAACAAATCAACAACAACAACAAACACAACCTCCCCAAACAAACAAACAAACAAACAAACAAACAAACAAACAAACAAACAAACAAACAAACAAATTAATTAAAAAACACACAAATACTAAACGACTCTAACAACAGCGATAACAAGCAAACAATGGCCGGTCCATTTGACAAACATGACATCGGACATAAAACCCCGTCCATGGATTCGTTCGTTTGATGTTTTAGGTAATAAGTTTGCGCAGGAGCAGTAACCACCGAGATGTCAACAAACACAGACGGTCCATACCTATGCGCGCAGTGACACACTATGCCGTCTGTCCTTGCAGTGCCAAGAGTTGCAGGTCAATTTCTAAAAATAACTGACAAAATTAATACGCGCAATTTACTCCAAACAAACATCTTTTCATTCAGCGGCATATTCAGAGAACGCAGCGACAAAAGATCGAGTCACAAACAAGAGGCACTCTTTTCCGTGCGTATTTACATGTCGCCGCGTGTAGTGATGAGGCTCAGCGAAAGGTGGCCGATCACGGTCGCCATCTCTGTTGTCCGAGAGTTCAAGACCGCGAAACTTTGATTCAAGGC
This sequence comes from Batillaria attramentaria, assembly GCA_018292915.2. Taxonomy (NCBI): domain Eukaryota; kingdom Metazoa; phylum Mollusca; class Gastropoda; family Batillariidae; genus Batillaria; species Batillaria attramentaria. The sequence goes on from JACVVK020000257.1 coordinate 392,151, forward strand.
GTTGTTGGAGCACGTATCATAGATCCTAAAGGCCGAATTTGTGATGTTGAAATCTGGTTTTGTGTTATTTTCGAGGGACAGAGTTACACGTGCGATGGTGCCAGCCGAAGCATTTGCAAAAGTTTGATCGGGCATGGGGTAAGTGAATTAAAATATTTCTTTTCCTACTGAATTACAGTCTGCTATATTCTGTCGAAAAGCAGAGTACTGCCGGTGTTGATGTCTATTTTCTGTTATCTTGTGTCCTTGACTAACTAGTCCCATAAAGCTTTCGCGTAAATGGGGTCAAATACCGCAGTGGAAAAGGAAGGCCGAGGTACGTAAATATTGTCGTCTACTTTTAGGGGCGGTCGGTGGTCTGGGGCGGTCGGTGGTCTAGTGGTTAAGAGACTTGTCACCAATGCGAGAGGTCAGAGGTTCGAGTCCCATTCGGGGCGAATAATTTTTCCTTCTCGTACGTGGCACCGTTCATTCGGGCCGATCGTCGGGGGTTCTCTCCGGGTACTCCGGCTTTCTCCCCCTCTGCTTTGGAAAATGTTCAGCCCACCAAATTTGAAAAATAAATGCAATTGTAAATTCCGAAATTTAAATAGCTGAGCTGACCCTTCGCACCACGTGATTGTAATGTGTTTATGTCCAGTATGTGAGAGGATGCGTGTGATTCACGTGAGCGTGCGTGTTGGGTTCAGTTCGCGGCGCTTTGAGCCGATTCATGCAATTGGGAAAAGCGCCTATACAATACTATTATTATTATTTTTATTATTATTATTACTTGCTATGACCTTCGTGAACCTTCATTTTTGACTGTGCAGTCAAGGGAGGGTGATGACTAGTAAATGCTGACCGAAGGCAGTGTCCAACGTTACTACTACTGTAGGGTCATGAAATCTATTTGTTGACCTCGAAGTTGTTACTGCCGTCTCTAAGTTTAGCCCGATGAATATGAGAGCTCCAGGATGGAATTTTCCCAGTGTTTTCGTTTTTACTGAACTCATTCGATCTGTCAATCCCCATTCCATTTGGAAAAAAGGTGGTGGGGAACGGGAGGGGGGGGGGGGGGGTCATGGGGCACGGGATACCCGGCTCTATACACATATTTTCAGTCTTGGTTCCATATTTCAATATACAGGTTTACAGAAATCTCAGGTACAAAGAATCATTGGAACTCAGCGTAACATGTTTTGTATAAATGGTTCTGTTGCACAGGTGCAAAAATTGCTGCCGCGTCACGTTAAAACGCTAGATACGAAAGCGATAATTTTGTGAAAAGCGCCATCAGCGACTTAATGTGGCGTGAACCATTCAGTTCTTTACAATTTACTTACTAACTTGAACACGCCAGTGTTTTTCAAACCTGGCGCTCATTTCACGTGCGCTGTGGCCCTCATGACGAGAACGGCGTGTGTATTCGATAAAATGCTCAACAAATTACACATTGTGTTATCTTAGGGTCACATGTAAGACCTCTCCGTATCGCTTCAGGGTCAAGGTACAAACCCAAATAAACTGATACCAGTCCTGAACCGCAGTACTATGGGCACACAGCGATATACAGTGAAAACGTACATTGCATTGAAATGAGTGACCAGAATTACTTTACACTGACAGAAGCAACGTTGAAGTAATTTGTTGAGAGCCACCGATGTTTCCTAGAGCGTAAATGCCATTTTTACGCCTCTGTAAGATGATAATACAAATGATAATACAATCTATCAGACACAAAACAACACAAAAACACATGAAACAACGCAAGTGTCTTCGATCCAGTACGTCAACACAATGTCATATTCTTGGAAAAAATAAACTGCCACCGGGATTCGGACTCACGACCCGAGCATTGAAGTCCGACGCTCTACCATTCATACTGCTCAGAATCAAGAAATACAGTCTACGCCAGTCATACAGAAATGGATAGATTTAACAATACTAGTCCAGCGGTCATAGTGAAATCTAGATTCACTTCTACCGACAGAATAAGGAAACGCAAACATAATATAAATCTACATCAGTCATACTGAAATATACACAGGGTGTGTGTGTGTGTGCGTGTGTGTGTGTGTGTGTGTGTGTGTGTGTGTGTGTGTGTGTGTGTGTGTGTGGGTGGGTGGGTGTGGGTGTTTGGGAGTTTACCGTCATTTTCCACCACGTATTTGAAATATTCGCAGAAACTCGATATTACCACAACATCGGTCATCGCAAATCAGAGCCGAAGTGACAGAGATCATCAGTGTATGTGGAATGTACAGTTGCATGCATCAAACATAAAAATAGAGCACCATACAGAAACTCATAAACTTAATATCACAAGATCATCAGCCACAGTGAAATGCACACCACACCAGTTTGTTGATTTCGACCGAAAAAACTTCGAGTTTTCACAAGCAGATTTTCGGTCGAAATTAACAAACGATTGTGGTGTATTTTACGTAATCGGGGGCACCAAATTGGGAAAATTTTTGATACCACACGTGATTTCTTTGATTGAACGCTTACATAAGCAATCCAAATGTGTCACGGCGGCATGACTGAGGTGCTTTTCTTCGCTTGGCCAGTAGGCATAGTGAAACCAGTAGGTCCGTTTCAAAGCCTGCTTTTGAGCAAAAAAACAAAACAAAAACAAAACAAAACAAAACAAAAAACAAAAAACAAACACCCCCCCCAACAAAAAAAAACACACACACAAAAAACAACAACAACAAAAAACAACAACAAAAAAAACAAAAAACAAGGAGGAACGGCCCCGTCCTACAAAGTTGTTTCTCCAAACTTCATTTTATTTTGTGGTCCAGTAAAATTGGCTCAGCTGCTTAAACAAATTGCTTCAAAGCTAAAACCTGCTGATTCCTATTCTAGATGGTATTCTTATACTTACAAAAAAACTTTACCAAAATCGGCTGGGGCAAAGTTTTATAAAAGTGACCGTTTATCTTGCCATTTTCCCTATATGAGCCCTATAAATGGGCTTTTGAGGGTGTGCACAAAGTATGCGTGTTTGCGGGTACAGAAATGCGCAGAATTCCGGTCTAAACACTGTTATTGTTAGACAGGACATGCATTGTTGACATACAGAAATTTCATACCACTCAGAATGATGCTTCCTGGATAATTGCGGCCATCAGTTTGGCCGTTGAGATAAAGGGCCCTTTAAACCGACTGTATTTGATGCTTGTGCACTTGGCAGGTCACTGCAGGTGACATGTATCGCGGAAAACATTTACGAACATTGAACAATTTAGCCAGGAAACGCTTCTTTGGTGTTGTGAAGTTCCCTTATCACCGAATGTGCAGGTAAGTATGGAATATGATATCCAAGTGAGCACTTTTTTTCGGTAGCGATATTTTGGGGGTGTACTTATTAAAGTAGTTGCTGCGTTGTGAGTAGTGAACGGTTTTTCTCAAAGAGCCGTGCACACTTTAGAATAGTATCCCAGTTGTGTCATATCAAAAGTTCATTGAAATCTCTATCGTACTTTTGTCACAAACGGCCATCGAAAGTGCAACTTGTTTAATAATGGCTGAGTACGCGTAATGATGGGAGTAGGGACACTTAATCGGTTGCTGTGATAAGGTGTATCCGCGAAAACAAGTATAATATGATGCAAATATTCGGGCACATGCTCGGTGTTTCAGAATTATCTTCCGGAACTTGTATGAGAGATTCATTGTTTATAGATGGCCGTTAATTGAAGCTATCAGTTCCCTATATGGGCTGAAAGCGGTGCTTACCAAAGAGCCTGCCATAATTGCTACAGTTGATTCAATTTCTTTTTATACATTTGTCTTGGTGGAAAAGACAATGACTAGTCGTATGAAGAAATATCCGTGAATCTAAACAAGGACGTCTTCTTTACAGCGGTCATTATTTTTACCCATTTTTTCCATTTCCTTCATTACATGCTGCGTGGGGGGTAGGTTTATATTTTGCTGCTAGCAGCAACCAGTTTTAACTTGTCATTGTTTTACATACCGGGAAAAGTAGAGTGATCCCAGAAGAAGGAAAACGTGCATCCCACATCAAATTTCATGAACTCTTCACTGCTTGAAATAGGTGACTTAAAATACCTTTTTCTAATTAAACAGAACATTAACCACTACGGGGGTAGGTTACCAAGTAGCCTGATATGACGGCCACAGTGTACACAGCGTATTTTGTTATTTACCAACTTTTAGAGGAGAGGCTTGGCACTTACGTGTTACTAGCCCATCCACTATGTCCCTTTGGCTGTGAGTGGTAATGAGGGGAATCCATATTGTGGTTGGGTACAAAAATTGACTATACACAGCAAAGATTACAAATGACGCCGCTGCAGCAGGTATTGTGCACACACTTCAAGTTTGACTACTGGATATGTTAGGCCAAACGCCCTGCGGTGGTCCAACGAAATGACAACAGATTTGCCTGTAGCGGCTCTCGGTTATCAAGTCTTCCTTTTTCCATATAGACGCCAATTCTCTTACTGATGGGGACCGGGCTGACATATTACGCTGCTGCAGCTGCTACGCTTGACAGATCATGTGCAGACGCACATCATGCTTTAAAGAAATGGTCCAGCATCCCTAAAATACTATTTTAAATATACCTTTTTACCTCAAATTTAAACGCACTCAGAAAATGTAGGACATTTTCATTAATTCCTGTTTTGAGGTACAGGTACAGAAATTAGACAAACTTAATATGAAACTTCAAGTAAAATAATATTACGCGAATGCAAACATAAAAAATAGACATAAAAGCAAGTCTGTGAAATCTCTTTTATTTTCAACGTGTTTTTCCTTGGGAACAAACGCCGTTATTTTGCCTTTTTTGGGACATTCTCAAATTTACGGATGACAAAATACTGGCATATATTACAGTGAAGTCCGGATGTAGTGATAGCCCTCGGGACCAAATTTTTTTATCACTACATCCGGACTATTACTACATCCGGATGTCCGGTTATAGTGATATTTTTTGTAGGTTTTATCACTACATCCGGACGTCCGGTTATAGTGATATTTTTGTAGGTTTTATCACTACATCCGGCCAATCGCTTGTAGTTGTAGTGATATCTTCAAAGCTTTTATTGCCACATGCGGCGGCACATTTGGTAAACTAGCCTCAAGGCAGTAATAAGGTGATTTTGGAACCACTATTGATTTCGTTTTGTGACGTTTCTTCTGTCGTCTTTGTCAGGCTTGCAAATGTCCTGTGTTAACCTACCCCCGTCCTAGCAGTTCAACAGCCGGTGTGTGTGTGTGTGTGTGTGTGTGTGTGTGTGTGTGTGTGTGTGTGTGTGTGTGTGTGTGTGTGTGTGTGTGTGTGTGCATGATTTAGAGAGAGAGAGAGAGAGAGAGAGAAGGGCCACTTAGAAATACGAGTTAAATGAAAAATCGTCAGATTTTTTAGGAATGAAATTTAGTCTTTAATCAGCTTTGAAGATATCACTACAACTACAAGCGATTGGCCGGATGTAGTGATAAAACCTACAAAAATATCACTATAACCGGACGTCCGGATGTAGTGATAAAACCTACAAAAATATCACTATAACCGGACATCCGGATGTAGTAATAGTCCGGATGTAGTGATAAAAAAAAATTTGGTCCCAAGGGCTAAGCACATTGCGTTGCTGGCGTTTGCTCGCCATTTTGGTAAAGGGAGATTACTCTCGAACATTATCACTACAGCCGGACTTTAGCTTCCCCGGGACTTGAAAATAGTATCACTACAAGCGGACTATCACTGAAAAATATCACTACAACCGGACTAAGTTAACAAAGAACATGAACAACTGGGACCGGGACCAAGAAATTCTATTACTACAGCCGGACTATCCCTACATGGGTCTATCACTACAGCCGGACTTCACTGTACTGGCAAAGTGTGATGGAAAGTATGTAGAACACAACCTCAAGTCTACAGTGGTAAGTGGCTGAATTCATTTCAAGTAGTATGACGTATGTTAATCACACGGCAAACATGTCTACAAGGTCAAGGTCATCGGTTTGTCTGTTTACTCCCAAACATTTTTTTCCACCGCTCTGTTAGAATAAGCAAAAGAACAAGCAGTCACAAGCACCAGGCAAAACAAACTTAGCACAAACGATGTTCGTATGAGAAGATTTCTTGTGTACACGTTTGGTGACCTTGACCTTGGGAGTAAAGGTCATAGAGACTGGGTGAAAATTTTGTAAATACAACTTTAACAAAAGCATAATATTTGACCAATATGCATTGATAAGAATGCCTTTCTGGTGACCTCTAGTAAAGGTCAAGGTCACGCTGAAGATTTTGCTGTCATATTTTTATTCTGAGGATGCTGTGAACTCATCAAATCACGGGGACAAAAGTGAGCAGCACCAAAATGCTTATTCTGAGCGATGAAGTAAAATGTTTTGGAGTAAATAGACAAACCAGTGACCTTGACCTTGTTTGCCGTGTGATTAACATACCTCATAACAATTGAAATGAATTCAGTCACATACTACTATAGACTTGAGGTTGTGCTCTACATAATTTCCATGCACTTTGCTAGTACTGAACTGCATTCCTAAATGTGAAAATGTCCCCTCCCCCCCCCCCCCCCCCCAAAAAAAAAAAAGGCCAACTTAACGGCGTTTGTTCCGAAGGAAAAACAAACCAAAAAAAAAAAATAAAAAAATAAAAAATAAATAAAAGGGATTTCACGGATTTTCTTTGGCGTCTATTGTTTTTTAATTGGCATTTGCGAAATGTTATTTTACTTGAAGCTTAAATTAATTTTGTCTGATTTCTTTACCTGTACCCGAAAAACAGGAATTAATGAAAATGTCCGACATTTTCTTAGTGCGATACAATTTTAAGCGGAGGGGTATCATTAAAATAATATTTTTGTGATGCTAGACCATTTCCCTAAATCATGATGTACGTCTGCACATGATCTTTCAAGCGTAGCAGCTGCAGCAGCATACTATGTCAGCCCGGTCCCCATTAGTGAGTGAATGGGCATCTATATGTAAAATGGACATTTTGTTATCCTCGGGCTGCTACAGATAAATCCTTCCAGAACCTGGCAGATGTATTTAAAAAAACAAAGCACCCATGAAGAAATCAGAGAAGCATTAGCAGGAGAAAGAGCTATCGTTGAGTTGTATGGCGGCACAGCTGATGACAGTCTTGGTCACCTCAGATATGTCAACTACATGCAGAAGATTGCTATTTCTGCAAAATACGCCCATCCATGTTCCCTCCCTCCATCTTCATCATCAGCAAAATTCCACTGTTTCCGCGCATACCACCAGGTGCAAGTATGGAAACATCTTGATCAACATCTGCAACTGAACCCAGAAGACCGGGGCTGGGTGGTTAACAAAGGCATGCTGTTGCCTGTCCCAAGTGATATGCCTGCTGCACCGGAGGATCTGCTCAATGTAACCCGCTGCAACTGTACAGGAAATTGTGCCACATCACAGTGTGCATGCCGGAAACATGGACTGGTGTGTACATCAGCATGCGGTCATTGTCGGGGAGAGAGCTGTGTAAATTCTGCGCTCTGGAAGCAAGACGGTGAAGAAGATGATGATGACGATGACAAAGAGCTCTGCTGAGGCTAGAACAGATGTGCAAGAATCCACGACTACTATTCTGTTGCCTCTATGAAGTTTTGCAAAGCACTGTTTGACTGGTACATCAATTGAAAGAGGCACGGAATGTACCAGCATGTATGAAAGCAGTCTGGTGTAACTGAGTGTACTTTGAATAGGAATCACCGGACGGTAGTGAGGTTGGGGGGTGGGAAGGGTAATGAGTCAGAACAATCTTGAAAAGTATGTTTTGAATCCATGAAAAGATTGTTTTGTATGCTTAATACATGGCAGAATCAGACTGCATTCAGTATTTTGATGTTGTACATTTCATGTTGAAGAAAAGTTAAGTGAATGTGCGGCGAAAGTTCAAATCATCTGTGATGATTTACGAATTTTCTTGCTGCATTATCATTTTGTTACATTTCTACTTCTTTTTTTCTTGTCAGAAATTACTAGCAAACTAGTATGATGCTCATTTTTATTTTTAGACCATAACTGTGGAAAATATTTGCCACAGGTGGTCAAAACATTCAGTTCATACTTTCGTCCAATTTCAACTCGGCTGCCATTTTTAAGACCCAAAAAAACAAATTTTGCCCCAGCCGAATTTGGTAAAGTTTTGGTATGTGTAAGAAAAATACTTAAACAACTCAAAACATTTGAGTTTGAATTTGAAGCAATTTGTTTAAGGTTTAACAATGCCTCGCCCGGAAATTGACTGGATCATTGTCTTTGTTGTTATTGTTGCCGGTTCTCCCCTCTCCAAGTTCTACCAATGACACTAGATCCTCTACGACCTCGACCGATTAGCCACGTGACTGGGGGTGGGGCCGGGTGTGGGAAGAAGGGAGGGAGAGAGAGAGAGGCAGAGAGAGAGGGTGGGTAAGTGGGTGGGTGGGTGTTTAGGAGTTTAACGTCCTTTTCCCCCATATAAGGGTGATATCAAAGACGGGGCAACGAGAAAAAGGCCAGCACAAATATTTGGCCCCAGCGGCCAGGATTCGAACTCTCGGCCCAAGCATTGAAAGTCCAACGCTCTACCATTCGGCCACCCTGGCTCCCCAGAGAGAGAGAGAGAGAGAGAGAGAGAGAGAGAGAGAGAGAGAGAGAGAGAGAGAGAGAGAGAGGTCAGTTCCGTGATCTAAACATTTGACGTCAGCCTCAGGCAGGTCGTCATACAGAGAGAGAGAGAGAGAGAGAGAGATGACGTCAATTCCGTGAAGTAAACTTTCGACGTCAGCCTCTAGCACTGAGATCGTCTTAGGATGCTTGTTCATGTCTTGTGATTTCCCTGTTGGCTTTGTGACTTCTCCGACTAAATTATTTTTCACATGAAATCTGGAAGATCTAGAGGGCTGATGAAATGTCGGAAGCAGTGGCGATACTTGCAGGTTTTGTCTGTGAACCAAACATTTGACGTCAGCCTCACGCTGCTCGTCTGACAGATGACACTTCTACATATCTTGTGATTTCCTTGTTGCTTTTGTGACTTCCGTGACTGAATTAATTTTGACATAAAATTTGGAAGATCTAGAGAGCTGATGAAACGTGGACTTAAGTGCCTTGGTTTGTACTTACAAAATTGCAAAATTGGAACTTTTTTGACCGGCGCTTCTCGCAGAAACGTGATTAATGTGTTTATCTAAAAGCTCTGCTATTCTTAATACTAAAGATATAATAGGAGTCTTTTCATAGATATTTGGCCTTATATGCAAACCACCCCTACCTCGGAAATATTTTTCTTACACAAAACCTGTCAGAGCTACATAGCTGTGCTACGAAAACAGGCAGTATAATTGGATGATCTTCCCAATTTCAGAAAATGAAGCCATTTGAACATTTTTTTCGAAAAAATTCGTAACATGACCGATTTTTAAAAATCGGCGATAACTCTTTTGAAAATGCAGTAGGCTAAAAATCGTGAAAAATAGGTCTGGAGAAGGTGAATTCCCATTTTATCTCAAAGTAAAAAGGCCTCCAACAAGGTGGTTTAGGAGATAGCCATCATTACATCCGTCCACACACACACACACACACACACACACACACACACACACACACACACACACACGTCATTCCCGCCAAAAAGAACGCAGCAGCAAAGTGTGCACGTAAGGTGTCTATGACGCAGATTTCGTTACGTCACTGTGTGCGTGAAAGTAAGTATTGTGTGGAGAAACGTCACAGTCTTGTTTCGTATCACTGAAACTTGCTGCTGCGCGTAGCAAAATCTGCCCCGTCTCATAAAGTTGTTTCTCTATAGGGAAACAACTTAAAAACAAACAAACAAAAAACAAAACAAAAACAAACCAACAAAACCAAAACAACAACAAAAACAAAACAAAAATAAAACAAAACACTGGAACTAGGCTTACTATTGTTACAAACACGACTGATCGTGCATAAAACTCAGAACTCAGAAAAAAGATCAACAATTTCTCATCGTGCGACTGGCAAACCTCCTTCGACCCCATTCCCGTACGAGGTCGAACCCTGTCATGTAGTGACGAAAATTATTCTCTAGTCGCTTTTCGCGTCATGCCGTGACGCAAATCTTTCTGCCGACTGGCATAAAAATAAATAATATATAGACAAAACTATCACAGATGAAAGTTCTACAGCAAAAGTCAGACTCAAGAATACAAGCCCGTCATAGTGAAATTTAAACTCTGTTTATCACACAAAGTGAAACGTATAGGCGCAATACAGGTAATACTGTTCAACCATCAACCCTAGTGAAACATAGACTCTGCACTGCACTGACAATGCTACAGCACTGAGTCATAATGAAATAGAGACTCCAAAACCAAAACAGAACATCAGCCAATAGTTAAAGGTTCTCGAGGGGATTGTGGTCTGATCCCCCCCCCCCCCCCCCCACCTTTAATAAATCACACAAACCGGATCTTGTGCTCGTGTCAAATGTTCCTTTGTACACCAACACTGTTACTGCATGACGTCTTCCTGCATCATTTTTTCCGCATTCTGTTCAGCACAAATCAGCATTTGTGAAAGCGACAATGAACCGAGACCTAGTAAGCCTGTTCTGTAGGAGCTGTCAGTGTGTTGCGCACGCATATCAGTCTCTGTTTCGTCCTCCTCCTGCAGCACCACGTCCTTGCCGTAGTCCGGGTCCACGAGGTCAGAGAATATGACGTAATCCTTCATGGGGCCCGGCAGGGGGAGCTGTTTCACTCTTCTCTGGCGCCTTCTGGGTGTCCATATACCGAGGTGGTGTGAGATCACCAGGCGACACAGGGACTTCAGAGTGCGGGGATTACAGGCGATGTCCTCTAGATAAGAGACGGGTTCTGTCTTATTTGAGTGTAAAGTCGTAACGTGATGATGTCCCAAAACCCTGAATAACTCTTTGTGTGAGCAAGCTCCTGACTCGTACAGCATGTGCAGCACAACATCGTCTTTCTCCTTTATACTGATGTAGACAGGGGAACTTGGCATCGAGTTATATGCATCTGTGACGTGTGGCTGGTGTGTACTGATGCCCAGATTGATACACTCCGCCACCAGCCTCTGACGACACTCCCTGACTTGATCAGTAGACCACTGTTCCCCATATCCTATAGCCACCGTCAGCACCGTCTGTCCGTCGTCAGTCACAGCCAGTGGGTCGCCTCCCCGGGCCACGATGTATCGCATGGAGTCCCACAGTCCGGCCTGACACAGCACGTGGAGGGCAGTCTTCCCTTTGTAGTTCTCTGTCCAGTCCACGTTACCGCCCCACGTCAGCGCGCAGTCGAGGATATCACCACGGTGGACGGGATCAACAGTGTACAGTCTATCATCGACGGTATCAGAGATTATCTTGTGCAGTGGTGATTGTCCACGCGGATCAGGGAGACTAATATTACCATGAAATTTCACGAATGTGTTTACAGTATCCCATGTAGCTTTGTCATCATCATGGCGTACAGCGCTGTCAACAGTTTTGTGAAACGCCGAGTATCCCTGGCTGTCGCGCAGGTTGGGGTCAGCTCCGTAGTGCAGCAGTCCGTCCACTCTGTCCCAGTCTCCTTCCTTTGTTTTCTTGTGTAGCATTGTATCGCCCTCAGCATCCTGCTTGTTGATGTCCGCACCGTGTTTATCACAGTGGTCCACCATGTCCCACCGGTGCTGCTCTACGGCGGTTACCAGGGCTTTGTCACTTTGAGCCATTCCAGTGTCGTCCTTCTCCTCCACCAGCCGCTTGACCGCCTGCCACACGCCCTGGCTGAGTGCCTGGTCATACATGACCTCTCGCTCCTCTATCGACAGTCTGCCTTCCATGACGCTGATACCATGCGCCACAACACTCCCCTCTTTCTTATCCAGTGCCGCCTGCATCACCCGCCGTCTCTTTGTGTCGTTCAGACTCAGTTCCATCACCCTGGCCACGAGGATCCACTGGTCCGCCTCCATCAGCTGTGGCAGAGCGGCCCGGCTCAACTCCACACTCACACCGCGCTCTAACAGCGCCCTCCCCACACCCCACTGTCGCCGTCTGATGACCTCGGAAAAGAGAGAGTCCCGCTGTGCTGTATCCATCCCGAGTCTCACCAGCTGCATCATTATGTTTTGTGGAGCATGATGTAAAGTCATTTCCAGTCTCTTTTGGGTTACATTTTCTCTATGTTTACGTAGAAGTGCATACCATTTTCTATTTCTAAGCAAGTATTTAAATGTTTTACTGTTTTCAGACAATTTTGTTTCCCAGTGGTCTAGTTCTTCGCATCTCTTTTTGTGGTCAGCGTCGATTGTGGCGTAGAGTTCACACCTCTGTCTGTACTCTTCTTCACGTTCCGTCACATCCTCTCCCATGTTTCTTAGTCGCTCTATTCTCTCTCTACTCGGCGGTCTCTCGCGGCTCGGGTTGGCTGCCATAAGCTCCTCACAAACTACACGCATGTCCACTCCCCGCTCAAAGAGCTGACGGACCGTGTGCCAGTCCGCGTGTTTGGCCACCTGGCGGTACACCTTCCTCAGCTGCACATCCGTCAGCCCGTGGTCGGCCAGCACCACCATGACGTCCCACCGCTTGTCGTACAGGGCTTGCCCCAGTGCCCATCCACGCTGGTCATCGTACAAACTGTGGTCCGCCAGTTCCTTGACAATGTCCCACAGTTTCTCTTCCACAAGGAACTGGAGATACCATCGGCGAGTCTCCTCCCACATACTTGTGCGGGCCAGTCTTTGTAAGGCCGGGTTGACAGTCTGGATTGCTATTAATGGAAGAGACACTTGGGTCAGAGATGCTGTGTTTCCTCGTTTTCTGAAGCACCACATGAAGAAATGTACGGAGACGTCTCTCTCTCGATTTTCCTTTGTGTTGTGGAAAACCGAGCGCATTTTAGACCACAGCTGTCCCTGCTCGTTTGACATATGTTCCCCGAGTTCTTTGTCATCGCTTCGCTTAATCATCATGAAGAGAAGCGAAATTGCTAGATCATTAAATTTCTCCGTCAACCTTAGATTGCGTGCAATATCTGCGTCAGATTGTACTTGTGATTGGTCATTTCCTGTTGATAGTGAACCGAGAAACAATCGTGCCCAGCGATAGAGCAGTTCGTCTGGCGCCACCATCTCGTCATTGTCGGTGTAGTAAATGTTATTCGTGTACACAGGCATCACATCGTACTCCTGAGAGTTGGCGTGATACATGTCGTCGTCGAAATCGTCACAGTCATTTTGATAACGGTCTTCTGGGTATATGTCATCTTGGTAACTGTCATCATGGTAACTGTCATCTGGGTACATGTCATCTTGGCACGTGTCATCTGGGTACATGTCATCTTGGCACGTCTCATCTGGGTACATGTCATCTTGGCACGTCTCATCTGGGTACATGTCATCTTGGTAACTGTCATCTGGGTAACTGTCATCTGGGTACATGTCATCTTGGCACGTGTCATCTGGGTACATGTCATCTTGGTAACTGTCATCTGGGTACATGTCATCTTGGTAACTGTCATCTGGATACATGTCATCTTGGCACGTGTCATCTGGGTACATGTCATCTTGGCACGTCTCATCTGGGTATATGTCATCTTGGTAACTGTCATCTGGGTAACTGTCATCTGGGTACATGTCATCTTGGCACGTGTCATCTGGGTACATGTCATCTTGGTAACTGTCATCTGGGTGCATGTCATCTTGGTAACTGTCATCTTGGCACGTGTCATCTGGGTACCTGTCATCTTGGCACGTCTCATCTGGGTACATGTCATCTTGGCACGTCTCATCTGGGTACATGTCATCTTGGTAACTGTCATCTGGGTACATGTCATCTTGGCACGTCTCATCTGGGTACATGTCATCTTGGTAACTGTCATCTGGGTACATGTCATCTTGGCACGTGTCATCTGGGTACATGTCATCTTGGTAACTGTCATCTGGATACATGTCATCTGGGTACATGTCATCTTGGCCCGTGTCATCTGGGTACATGTCATCTTGGCACGTCTCATCTGGGTATATGTCATCTTGGTAACTGTCATCTTGGCACGTGTCATCTGGGTACATGTCATCTTGGCACGTGTCATCTGGGTACATATCATCTTGGCACGTCTCATCTGGGCACGTCTCATCTGGGTACATGTCATCTTGGTAACTGTCATCTGGGTAACTGTCATCTGGGTACATGTCATCTTGGCACGTCTCATCTGGGTATATGTCATCTTGGTAACTGTCATCTGGGTAACTGTCATCTGGGTACATGTCATCTTGGCACGTGTCATCTGGGTACATGTCATCTTGGTAACTGTCATCTGGGTGCATGTCATCTGGGTACATGTCGTCTTGGCACGTGTCATCTGGGTACATGTCATCTTGGCACGTCTCATCTGGGTACATGTCATCTTGGTAACTGTCATCTGGGTAACTGTCATCTGGGTACATGTCATCTTGGCACGTGTCATCTGGGTACATGTCATCTTGGTAACTGTCATCTGGGTACATGTCATCTTGGCACGTCTCATCTGGGTACATGTCATCTTGGTAACTGTCATCTGGGTAACTGTCATCTGGGTACATGTCATCTTGGCACGTGTCATCTGGGTACATGTCATCTTGGTAACTGTCATCTGGGTACATTTCATCTTGGCACATGTCATCTGGGTACATGTCATCGTGGTAACCGTCCTCTTCCGTGCACGTGACGTAGACCGTGTGACTGTAATCCACGTCATCTTGGTAACTGTCCATGTACATGTCATAGTCATCCACGTCATCTTGGTAACTGTCCATGTACATGTCATAGTCATCCACGTCATCTTGGTAACTGTCCATGTACATGTCATAGTCATCCACGTCATCTTGGTAACTGTCCATGTACATGTCATAGTCATCCACGTCATCTTGGTAACTGTCCATGTACATGTCATATTGGTAGCTGTCATCCATGTACATTTCATTGTCAAGTTCGGCCTCGCTGTCGTGGTAGTTGTCATGCAAATACATGGCATTTGCCGAACTGTCCTGCACAGTGTCGCACCTGCCATCTATGTACGTGCGTTTATGAAAGTACATGCCATTACCGCGAATGCAGTAGCTTTCATAGTTTTCGTACAAACGCATGTCAGAACCCTCGTGCCGAATTACAAGTCTTCTGAAGAGTCGGCGGAACGCAATATTGACAAATCCTCTTTTGAGCAATTCTTTCATAATTGCTGCTGGATTCACTGTGATGAAAGAACCTGCCACATCTTTTAACTCCTTGACATCAGCACGTTTACAGACCTCTTCCACAGCCCACATCTGTGTGTCACCACCACCGCTGATGCCGACTTGTCGGATCCGTTCAATCACCTTACATACAGTGTTCCACAGGCCTCGCTTTACAGCTTCTGTCAGCACAGCGTTCAGCTGGGTGTTTGCACAGAAATCAGCGATGTATTCAAAGTCATCATTATCAGCATGCTCACATGCCTCTTCCACAGCAAACATCTGTTCGTCACGTATACCGCTGATACCAATGTTCCTAATCCGATCAAGCGACTTTCTCACGCTCTTCCACAGGCCTCGTCTGGCAGCTTCCGCCAGCGCAGTGTTCAGGCTATCTGTATCAAACTGAGTGACTATTTCTGATACTGGATGATGATCATCACCACCAAGTTCAGGATCACAGTCTTCTTGACGAATGACGCGAGTTTCTTCTTTGCTGCCAACGACACTGTCTTCTTCACAACTTGCCTCGGCATTTTCTGGACTATCAGCAACATTCTTTGCCTGATTGGCTACACAGTCTAGTTGAGAACTAAAGTAACTCTCTTCCTCACGACTGACTTCAGTGTCTTCTCCACAAATGTCTTCTTCACAGCTGTCGTCAAAATATTGTTGACTACTGACATCAGTGTCTTGGTTTATGGCGTGAAGCTGTTGTCCACGATGAAGATCAGAATCTCTTTCATTAACGAAACCACAGGCAGAGTTAAGACCATCCGCCATTTTTATATTTTACATCAGGACTTTTCTGAAGGTTTCTTAGTAGAGATCCCAACGCTGAAAAAGAAAGGACAAGAAAATTCTTAAGAGCGAAAGCAAACAAACAAGCAAACAAACAAACACCCTCCAAAAGCACAAAACACCAACAACCAACCAAATAAACAACAAGAACAACAACAACAAAACTGTGAAGACTTGCCACCAGCAGCCATTCATCTAACACACCTCTAACCATAATCCGCCTGAAAATAACGTTAGGAGCTTTTCACATTTTTTTCGGCAAAACGTTGTCGTCTCTACCAGTGGGGAGTATAAAATCGGCTTTACTTTGGGTATTGTGAGTCAATACAATTATCCAACTATATACAAGTATACCAAAAAGTTCAAAAACACGCCCGAAAGACCACATAGAAGACAAATGAAGGGAAATTAAAGCTGTCTTGACTAATTGAGAACTGTGTAGGCACTTTACCCAATTTCTGTAACTGGCTCAAAGCGCCGCGAGCTGAACCCCACACGCACACTCACGTGAACCACGCGCATTCTCTCGCACACTGGACATGAACACATTACAATTACGTGCTGCCGAGGGTCAGCTCAGCAATGTAAGTTTCCGAATTTGAAATTGCATTTATTTTCAAATTTGGTGGGCTGAACATTTCCAAAGCAGAGGGGGAGGAAGCTGGAGTACCGTACCCGGAGAGAACCCCCGACGATCGGCCCGAATGAACGGTGTCACGTGTCACACAAATGAGTGCATGCGGGTGTAAAAGTGTTTGCGTGTATATAGGGTTTTGCGTGTTCCTGCTTTCCTCTGACGCTCATTCGCGTCCCATTACAGACTCAGTAACTCAGGTCACAGTTGTAATGAACAGAAGAAGAACATTTGCAAAAGTGGCATGACATACACAATATTGTGCAACATCAAAAGAAAGCGTATAAACAACGCATTGTAAGAGTGGCCATTACACTAAGCGCCCGTTACTGTTACAGTCTTGGATGTTGAATGTTATTTATGATGGTACCTCTTGTTCGTTGACTAACTGCAGGTTCACAGTGGGTTGCTTTTCTTCACATCACGTGGAGGATACAGGACATTCACTCTCCTGTGAGTAAATGTGGGCATCGCCTCTAATCACGGCACACACACAGAGGACGATCCAGAACTGACGAGCACCTCGGTGACGGCAGAACAACACCAGCAGCCAACACCGGCTGGACTCTGGTGACTGAAGTCGCTGACGGCCGTGTCCCACCTCAAGCGTACAGCGGCTCGGGCCAACAGGAACGCCTCCCGACTCCCAGAAGAACCCCTGTTATCACGGATAACATAATAGGTCCTCGGAATCTACCCATTTAATTACTACCTTATGGAGGCCAAGTTTGCTCCGTCCATGTAACCAAATTATAGACAGCCATACTGTCACTAAAGTAGGAAACCATTCCTCACAACATTAACCAGATGGCGAACCAGACAGCTGTCACACAACCCACCGATAATTAATCACTTGAATTATAACCGTCAATGACAGAGTCATGCAATCTCAAATCACAAATAAATATAGACTAGCGGCGCAGAACTAGCGACATAGAACCAGCGGGATATTTCTGCTCAACCGTCTATAACGTAAATAACTTCAGCAAAACAATTACTTCTACAGTACCGGCAACCATAATGACTAACCAAATAATTTTTGCCTCTCGGACTGGAAATGAGGACCAGAAGAGTTAACGTTTCTCGAGTCAGCGCTGCCCCGGAATCTCAGCGGCACGGGAACCAACAGACAGACAGCAGGAACCCTTGGAATTGGACAGGAGTGGCGAGATCCAAGACTCCGAGCACCGGGCAATGAAGTATGGTGCAGAGACTAGAAACCGTCTCGCTTATAGGTACAGCCTTGTGCCGTCACGTGATAAACAAACTGGCAGCACGTGATAAACAAACTGGCAGCACGTGATGTACAAACTCCCACACAGTGCGCGTCGCACGTGCTCCTCAGGCCAGCTGCAGCACGGGAACAGTAGCCCGTCTGACCGCTGTCCAACCGTGACAACTACCAAAATGCACGGGGATCTAAACTCACAGGCAAAAGAAACGCAAAAAGCACAACTGAGACTTCCATGTGGTAAATTCATGAAAGTGATTTGATGTTTTGTTTTCCATAAAAAATGGAAATAAATTCATCCGATATGAAATTCGTCTTTTACAGTTCCGAAAACAATATGCATGAGTCAGTGGCTTTCAACCCTTTTGGTTCAGGTCGTGCTGAAAGTCAGTACCATGTTAATCCTCCACGCGCAGCAATCACCGCCCTGCACCTTCGGTGCATGGAGCGCACCAGAGTGTTGGTTTGCTGCTGGGGAACCTGGGCCCACACTTGCGCAATGGCTGCACGCAACTCAGCTGCCGTACGAGGCCTGGGAACGAGAGCATTGAGCATTGAGCTTTCTCTGAAGGGCATCCCAAAAATGCTCTGTTGGGTTAAGTTCCGGGGACAGGGCAGGATGGGGCAAGAGATTGATGGTGTTGCGATGCAAGAAGTCCTTGGTAACACGTGCTGTGTGGGGGCGGGCATTATCCTGCTGGAACAGGAAGTTACGGTGCCTATGGAAAAATGGCACCACGTGGGGCTGGAGGACTTGGGCGATATAGCGGTCAGCATTGACGCCATTTCCACGACTTTGACCCATATTCTGGAAGAACACTGGGCCAACTCGCTGATTCAGGCCAATTGCGCCCGAAACCATGACGCTTACACCTCCCCATCTGGTGTGTTGCATGATGTTGGCCCCAGGAAACCGCTCTCTGCGCCATCTCCAGATCTTTATACGCCATCCGAGTGATCCACACAAAACGCTTCTCGTCTGAGAATAGGACCCTCCTCCACTCCCTAAGACGCCAGTTAACGTGCTGCTGGGCCCATGCCAGACGGTGACGGCGATGCTGAACTGTGAGGGCAGGACGTCTTGCGGGAACATGGTTTTCCAGGTGTGCAGCAGCCAGACGCCGGCGCACGGTTCGATCACTGACTGGCCTCCCATGCACACCTATGGTGTTTCTGGCTGTTAGCGGCGGTTTCACGGTTATCCCGGTAGTGCTGGCGCCGAAGTCGGCGATCTTGGGCAGCTGTGGTGACCCTTGGCCTGCCGCTCCTGGGTAAGTCATCAGTACTGTTGGTGGCATGAAAACGGTGCTGAAGGCGATAGATTGTCGTGACATTCACACCAAAAGTCAAGGCAACTAGCTGCGGCGTCTCACCAGCATCCAGACGACCAGTAGCTTGTTGGCGCTGGGCATCCAACAATCTTGGCATCGTGACTAGGCAAGAACTGTGCGAGTTTTGGCCCGACTGTGGCCAGTTTATAACCTGACTGAGTGCACTGAACAATACTCATGACATGTCCAGTTTCTGCACGTGCAGCAAGTGCCCGACACGGCAGGCCGTAACCCACTTACAGAACTGCTCACCCATGACCCAGTTCACTCTCAACTCGGCACTGACCAGGCTTGTGGACAAGAAAAACGTGTGTTGCGGGAGCTGATAACATTTTCCCGTTTATTGATATGTTTGTTCACATTTTTTTCCAGCGATAAAACCTTTTGCGTTTCTTCTGCCTGCGAGTTTATAACACGCACCAACGCAAAGCATGAGGGCTCGTGCACATTCCGTCAGACACAACTCCTGAATTCTTTCAACGTGCGCACACACAATGCACGAGGTGACAACTTGGCTAAGCCAGTCAACAAGACACAGAAAAATAACCGCAGCTACGCCGGTAAACACACACTTACACACTAAATAATAAACGAACAGCAGTTTATTAACATAGGCACGAATGTAAATCCTGTTCGTGACATCACGCACGAGGGGAAAAATTCTTTGCTCCGAGTTGGACTCGAACCTGACCTCACGCATTGGTGACGAAGTCTCTTAACCACTAGACCACCGACCACGATCGACCTTTCTTGAGCATCGTTCTCTGAGCGTGTTTGTAACTTTTTTAGTAGTCTGATCTTTTTCTAACACGCTGACAGTCATTTACCTTCTGAAGACATAAAAAAGCAATCTAAATTTACCACTTACCGGGAAAAAGCTAGCTCCTAACGTCTTGTTTTTGCTGGACTAAAGTTACAAGGCAGTATTAGAAGCCCAAACAATAACAATCCTCAACTGAACAACGTAATACATCAGGCTCCGCATGTAGAAGTCGAGATTAGGGAGTTTAGCCCCGGGATAGAGTCTAACCTCGAACTAAACTAGCTCTAGGGTTAAATTTTCTGTTGTATTTTGTTTTAAATCAGGAAGCGGGCCCATTCCAGTAAGATGCCTAAGCCGTTATAGAAGGATTTATTTCTTCCTTTATTCGCCTCCTTTTCAATATAATTTTGTTTTGTGGTTTCTTTTGTCCTAGTCTGGGTTAGCCCCGTAGCTGTGGGTTACATTAACCTCGACTTTTACATACGGGCCCAGAGCACCTTTGTTGTTGGTGCCTGTCCACTGAAATGAGTTTCGGGTCATGCGCTGCGTGTAGATATGATCGAGATCGATATCTAGATCTGTTTCATATCAGATAGTACAAAACCCTATATATATGCGTGTTCTGTGTCAGTGGGACAGGCTGAGGCCACCAAAATGCATGTATTTCCTCTGTTTACCGAATTTATAATGCTTTTTAATTCGCAGGTGCTGAGGTAGCTGCAAGAAAAAAGAAGAGAGACAGAAAAAAAAAACAACCAGCCAACCAACCAACACAGAGAGAGAGAGAGAGAGAGAGAGAGAGAGAGAGAGAGAGAGAGAGAGAGAGAGAGAGAGAGAGAGAGAGAGAGTGAGAGAGAGAGAGAGAGAGAGAGATTAAAACAAACAAACAAACAAACAAACAGACAAACTGCAGGACAGCATAGTGTTTGTTGACTCACAGTTTCAGCTTCAACTATTCTATCAACACCAAATGAATAACTTGTTTTTAGAAACTTATTTCAGCTCCGTTACTCCAAGCCACAAACTCTCTGTCCCACGGATTAAAATCATATTTTTATTTGTGAACAATTTTGTGACTCAGATTTACTGGAAATGGTAAAGAAATCCGAGTAATTGCCTTTAATTTGCAGTACTCACCGTCATAATTACAGTGATGACAGTTGATAATGCGATGGGCGGAAAGGTCGCAACAACGTGCTGGATTACTGCTCCTGGTGTATTGCGATTTTCAATACCGTCACAATCAAGTTTACTACAGGTCTGTTCTCATGAAGGAAACAAAGGACTGAACGTCAGCATTCTGCCATACGACACAAAAAGCAGTCTGTTCTTCCACAGTTAAGATGGTTGTACAATTGCATGAGCACACACAGCAGGGGTGTCTTTAGAGTCGGTGCACGGTAATGCCAACACTAATGTACTGTTCCTTTTATGTTAGGAATCCTTACAGCTATGAAGGATGTGTGTAGTCTACCGAAACGTAGATGTACTGCTGGGCAGTAGTTTAAACATTTTCCTGGGAACACTACTTTCAGCTTGGATAACACGAATGGAAAATTCCTTTTGCGTTTTACGGTACACACAAGTCGGAGTTCTGTTCTTTTCGCCTGTGCACCTCACGCGTATTTGTGTGACAGAGAGAGCGCCCTCACAATGTACTGCTGTGGAAAGACGTAATGAGGTAACTGTTGCACCATGTAAGGGTGAAGGGTTATCTCACGCTCGTGTGTGTCTTTATCAGGGTGGGTAAACGCCCTTGCTTAGTGATACGCCGTGCGGGCTGTGATACGTAGGTAAAACACACTACCTTGCTATTTAAGCTTCTGTCTGACAAAGTATCAGTACGGCGTAACCAAACTGCGCTACAGTGATCTTTTCTGCAAAGCGTATCAGCAACCTGATTTGCACGTTTTTGCACAAAAGAGACTAAAATACCGTTAACTGCTGATTGCCACTCGTGTAAACATTAGATATTTTGAGAAGCCCGGCGTAATTGGTGCGGTGTGGATTCGACTGAGCACCATTATCAGCCGCGATAAATCGGCCTCGCGATCGATCGAAGTTTGCACACCAAAATCCCTCTTATTTCGTCAAATTATACTCACATTTTTCGAGCTTTACCTGGTACATGTAGGTGCGCCAATCTCTTAGAGTGTAGTAGTTAAATAAAATATGCCGCAAAAACTTAAACTTTGTCATATACAAGCCTAAATAGTAAACTGGTGTGTATTTACGTACATATCTCCACCCCCACAGCGTATCACAAAGCAATGGCGTTTCTGCACCCTGTTTCTCTCGTCCATGGACTGCAATGTACCGGGTTATTCAGTTGGTAAGCACGCACTGTTTACAATGCCAGCAAACAACTGAATACAACTACTGCTGTAACTGGTCGGTATTAGCCTCCTTCGCAACGCGATAATGTTGTTCTTTCAAGGACGCATGCTATCGGCGGAGACGGTTGTTGTCATGAGCATTTCTTTCCAGTTATCTTGTTTCGTATTTAGAGTTTGCCGCCCAACATAATAAATATTCCGACTGCATGCTTAAGCGCAAAACGACCGGTACGTGTTTATTGCTCAGACGTGCTGGAGGCGCCATTGTACCCGTTTCCATGCTTAGATAATTCCGTAGCACATGCGCAAAGCGTAATGTGAAATCTTCGTAAAATAATAGTGCTTGCAGGCCTGTTCATTGATTCTGGCCTGTGCAAGGGAGCATACTTTTTTTTTTCTCTAGACGATATCAGGCTGTTCGTGTCATGCCGTGGTACGGGTAATCTTAACACAGCACGAGGACGGACCTTGACGTCATGCAGGAACAAACTAGCGACGATTTTTTTTTTACCCCGCCTCAGTATCTTCATAACTGATATCTACCCTGTCGGACTGATAGGCACCCTGCAACCACTGATATCTATCTACCCTGCCACGACTTTATCAGCTGATATCGTGCACTTTGCACTAATGACTCGCTGTCCGGGGAGCGGGGGTGGCCGAATGGTAGAGCGTTGGATTTCTAATGCTCGGGTCGTGAGTTCGTATCCCGGCTGGGGCCAAATATTTGTTCTGGCTTTTACATCGTTGCCCCGTCTTTGATATCACCCGTATGTGGTGGAAAAGGACGTTAAACCACCAATCACCCACCCACAAACCCATGGCCGTGCGGATGTTTTTTTTTTTTCTTTTGTTTTTTTTAATGTCTGACATTGGACAGGCACAGCTTCAGAAGGAAGGCCTCCGGACAAGAGAGGTAGCTTTAGCACTTGTCAACAACACACACACCCTTTTTAAGTTGTTTCTCTATAGAGAAACAACTTTATGAGACGGGGCAGATTTTGCTATGCGCAGCAGCAAGTTTCAGTGATACAAAACAAGACTGTGACGTTTCTCCACACAATACTTACTTCCACGCACACAGTGACGTAACGAAATCTGCGTCAAAGACACCTTACGTGCACACTGTGCTGCTGCGTTCTTTTTGGCGGTAGTTGTGAGACGTGTGTGTGGCTGTGTGTGTGTGGCTGTGTGTGTGTGTGTGTGTGTGTGTGTGTGTGTGTGTGTGTGTGTGTGTGTACGGATGTAATGATGGCTATCTCCTAAACCACCTCGTTGGAGGCATTTTTACTTTGAGATAAGATGGGAATTCACCTTCTCCAGAGCCACCTTTCACGATTTTTAGCCTGCCGCATTTTCAGAAGAGTTATCGCCGATTAAAAAAAATCGGTCATGTTACGAATTTTTTCGAAAAAAATGTTCAAATGGCTTCATTTTCTGAAAATGGGAAGATCATCCAATTATATTGCCTGTTTTCGTAGCACAGCTCTGTCGCTCTGACAGGTTTTGTGTAAGAAAAATATTTCTGAGGTAGGGGTGGTTTGCATATAAATTCAAATATCTATGAAAAGACTCCTTCAAATTACTCATCATTCCGGTATTTTTGTCATTTGTGCCAACTGCACATATGACATGAACTACTGCACTATTATAGCTTTAGTATTAAGAATAACAGAGCTTTTAGATAAACACATATTTTCACGTTTCTGCGAGAAGCGCCGGTCAAAAAAATTCCAATTTTGCAATTTCGTAAGTACAATCCAAGGCACCTAAGTCCACGTTTCATCAGCTCTCTAGATCTTCCAGAATTTATGTAAAAATTAATTAAGTCACGGAAGTCACAAAAGCAACAACGAAATCACAAGATATGAAGAAGTATCATCTGTGAGACGAGCAGCGTGAGGCTGACGTCAAATGTTTGGTTCACAGACAAAATCTGCAAGTATCGTCACTGCTTCCGACATTTCATCAGCCCTCTAGATCTTCCAGATTTCATGTGAAAAATAATTAATAATAATAATAATAATATTTATAGGGCGCCTATCCCCGGGAGGCGAGCTCTAGGCGCCTTACATTCTAAAACCGAAGTTAAAAAAAATCACTCAGTGTACACTACGTAAGTAAAAGTAAAAAGTAAAAGAGCACACACACACACACACACACACACACACACACACACACACACACACACACACACACACACACCGAGTGAGTCGGAGAAGTCACAAAGCCAACAGGGAAATAACAAGACATGAACAAGCATCCTCAGACGATCTCAGTGCTAGAGGGTGACGTCGAAAGTTTAGTTCACGGAATTGACGTCATCTCTCTCTCTCTGTATGACGACCTGCCTGAGGCTGACGTCAATTGTTTAGTTCACGGAACTGACGTCTCTCTCTCTCTCTCTCTCTCTGGGGAGCCAGGGTGGCCGAATGGTAGAGCGTTGGACTTTCAATGCTTGGGCCGAGAGTTCGAATCCCGGCCGCTAAGGCCAAATATTTGTGCTGGCCTTTTTCTCATTGCCCTGTCTTTGATATGTGGTGGAAAAGGACGTTAAACTCATAAACACTCACCCACCCACCCTCTCTGCCTCTCTCTCCCTTCATCCCCCACCCGGCCCCACCCCCAGTCACGTGGCTAATCGGTCGAGGTCGTAGAGGATCTAGTGTCATTGGTAGAACTTGGAGAGGGGAGAACCGGCAACAACAACAACAAAACAGACAAAATAAAATGAAGTTTGGAGAAACAACTTTGTAGGACGGGGCCGTTCCTCCTTGTTTAATCACACTTTCGTTATGTGATTCTCGACAAACTGGTCACACATTCCAATGATGAAGAACGAAAATCATATATAATTTATTCCATGAAATTATTATTACACTTTGAGCTTCCATGAAGTATGTATGACAACTCAAAAATACACTAAAGAAAACGACAAAATATGTTAAGGATGGATGATACAGCGACTAAAATAAATGAAGAACTCTCGAACGTGGTTTAAACACACGTGTACGTATACCATACACATACTCAAAACAGCAAAAGAAAGTTGATGGTCGCTTGCATTGTTTAAAGTTATGGCCGATTCATCAAAATCGAGCTGACATACGTAGGGTTGAAATAAGCCTTTCCACCAAAAACCTTGGGAACTGGCATGAGTGAAAGAAAATTTTCAGGGGCAAACACATCCGCATTACAGACGAGACACATGGCTAAATGTTTCTTTACCCTCAATGCCTTTTTTTTTTTTTTTTTTTTAGCTTGCATTGGGGTTTTCAAATGCATACATGAGAGAACTAACCGCTGGTCTCCGAAACTAGACCCGCTTTCAGATAAGTGGAAAGAGCATTTTCACCTTGCATCACGGTTTTAAATGCACATAGAGTCAGATACGTCTAACACATCTGCCTAATAATAATAGTTAGCACATTATTTGGGCATGAATTGATTGAATGTTCCGTCAAATGAAGTGGGGGTTACTTGGCGACATAACGAACGGATTGTTAAGCAGAGTAAATTTCAGAGTTATGCCCCTCCCCACAGAAACGTCTAGTCAACCCTTAATATAATGCGTCTCGTATAGGTTAGTTAGATAGTTATTTATGGCTGTGTCTCGTATAGGAACTATTCAAAGCAAAAACATGTGTAAAAAAAACAAACAATCATTTTGACGAATCATAAACAAAGAACAACAAAATATTCTAACTCACAATAAAGGAATTTGGCCTCCCACAGAGACGAAACACACACACTCTCTCTCTCCCAAACTGTAAATTTTCGTGCAAAGTTGAAATAGGAGAACGTCAGAAACAAATCGCTCAGACGCTCATTTTGACATAAGAATCAAAAGACTGTACAGAATAATGAAACAGCTCAGTGTCACACAAAGGTCAGTACACAGAGAAATGAAACAGTGTCACACAAAGGTCACTACACAGAGAAATGAAACAGCTCAGTGTCACACAAAGGTCAGTACACAGAGAAATGAAACAGCTCAGCGTCACACAAAGGTCACTACACAGAGAAATGAAACAGCTCAGTGTCACACAAAAGTTAGTACACAGAAAAATGAAACAGCTCAGTGTCACACAAAGGTCAGTACACAGAGAAATGAAACAGGTAGGTGTCACACAAAAGTCAGCACACAGAGAAATGAAACAGCTCAGTGTCACACAAGAGTCAGTACGAACAGAAATGAAACAGCCAAGTGTCACACAAAGGTCAGTAAACAGAGAAATGAAACAGCTAAGTGTCACACAAGAGTCAGTACACACAGAAATAAAACGGCTAGGTGTCACACAAAGGTCAGTACACAGAGAAATGAAACAGCTGTGTCACACAAAGGTCAGTACACAGAGAAATGAAACGGCCATGTCTCACAAAAGGAGTGCCACAATAAACTTGGCTGAGGATATCTTTCAATTTATCTGATTACTCGCAAGCATTCACCTGTGCACGACTCATGTATACACAAATGGGTAACTCATGGTTAAACTGATGTATTCGGCAAGCGGTTTGCATTACAAGAACGTTATAAACATAACAGTCTCAAAGAGATTTCACAACAGACTGGTGACACCATGTTGGAGAAGCCAAAGCATAAACATAAAGTTGAAGTCCATGTCTCACACTCTTTTTTCTTCTACACTCACCGTAGACTATCAAAATATAGCATTGTGCACCTAGTGCTCCCTGAATTGTGTCGATTTGTGAAACACTTACATGTTACAGAGCGCTTTTACTAGTATCTATCGTCAATGTTATTTTCCTCTTCTTCCTTTTCACTGGCAGTGGACGCGATCCGTTTAGCGTTGTGGAACACTAAGTAACATCGTACAAAGCACTTCTACCAAATTTCATTGTTACTTTCCTCCTCTGCTTCCCTTGTTTCGTCTTTTCCTGCTCTGTTTCTTCCTCCTGCAGCACCATGTGCTTGCCGTAGTCCGGGGCCACGAGTTCAGAGAACATGACGTAACTCTTCATGGGGTCCGGTAGGGGGAGCTGTTTCACTCTTCTCTGGTACCGCCTGGGTGTCCATATACCGAGGTGGTGTGAGATCACCAGGCGACACAGGGACTGCAGACTGCGGGGATTACAGGCGATGTTGTCAAGGTAGGACATGCACTGTGTGTATCGTGCTTCTTCCTTCTGGTAGTCGGCAAACCTTTCAGCGTATTTCCATGTACGGACCTCGGGAGGACGAGAAGGTGAAGGAGGTTTGTGGAAGACTCTGTGCAACTCTCTGTGTGAACACGCTCCTGACTCGTACAGCATGTGCAGCACGACAATGTCTCTCTTCTCTATACTGATGTAGACAGGGGAAATGGATTTAGAGTAAAACTTGTCAGTGACGTGTGGCTGGTGTGTACTGATGCCCATCCTGATGCACTCTGCCGCCAGCTTCTGACGACACTCCCTGACCTCCGCCTCCCACCTACGTGGCACTTCTTCCCATCTGTACGGTGTCCTGTATCCATACGGCATTTCATACCTGTCGTACTCCACAGCCACCGTCAGCACCGTCTTTCCGCCATCTGTGACTGCCAATGGGTTGCCTCCTCTGGCCACGATGTATCGCATGGAGTCCCACAGTCCGGCCTGACACAGCACGTGGAGGGCGGTCATCCCGTTGTAGTTCTCTGTCCAGTCCACGTCACCGCCCCACGTCAACGCGCAGTCGAGGACATCAGCACAATACACTGGGTCATTGGCGTAGTAGGTGCGGCAGGTAGAGAAGATGAACTTGTGAAGTGGTGTTTGTCCACACGGTTCTTGAAGACTGATATTCCCATGGAACTTCACAAACGTTGTAATATCTTTCCATCGTCTTCTCTGGTCGACATCGGCGGAAGAAACACACATGACAACAGCGTGGTGCAACGCCGAGTATCCCTTCCTGTCCGGTAGGTTGGGGTCAGCTCCGTGGTGTAGCAATCCGTTTACTCTGTCCCAGTCTCCTCTATTTGTTTTCACGTGCAGCAATGTGTTGCCCTGAGCGTCCCGCTTGTTGATGTCCGCACCGTGTTTATCACAGTGATCCACCATGTCCCACCGGTGCTGCTCTACGGCGGTTACCAGGGCTTTGTCACTTTGAGTCATTCCAGTGTCGTCCTTCTCCTCCACCAGCCGCTTGACCGCCTGCCACACGCCCTGGCTGAGTGCCTGGTCATACATGACCTCTCGCTCCTCCACCGACAGTCTGCCTTCCATGACGCTGATACCGTGCGCCACAACACTCCCCTCTTTCTTATCCAGTGCCGCCTGCATCACCCGCCGTCTCTCTGTGTCGTCCAGACTCAGTTCCATCACCCTGGCCACGAGGATCCACTGGTCCGCCTCCATCAGCTGTGGCAGAGCGGCCCGGCTCAACTCCACACTCACACAGCGCTCTAACAGCGCCCTCCCCACACCCCACTGTCGTCGTCTGATGACCTCGGAAAAGAGAGAGTCCCGCTGGGCTGTATTCATCCCGAGTCTCACCAGCTGCATCACCACGTGCCATGCATCATGTTGTATGGCGTGTTGTAATGTCATCTCTATCCGCTTTTGACTGGCATTCTGTGTAATTGTGCAAAGAACGGCATACCACTTCCTGTTTCCTAGCAAGATTTCAATGTTTGCGTTACTTTCAGACAGTTCCGTTTCAAGTCGCGCCAGTTCTTTACATCTCCGTTTGTGATCGGCCTCGATCTTTGCATAGTGTTCACACCTCTCTCTGTACTCTGCTTCAAGTTCCGTCACGTCCTCTCCCATGTTTCGTAGTCGCTCTATTCTCTCTCTACTCGGCGGTCTCTCGCGGCTCGGGTTGGCTGCCATAAGCTCCTCACAAACTACACGCATGTCCACTCCCCGCTCAAAGAGCTGACGGACCGTGTGCCAGTCCGCGTGTTTGGCCACCAGGCGGTACACCTTCCTCAGCTGCTCATCCGTCAGCCCGTGGTCGGCCAGCACCACCATGACGTCCCACTGCTTGTCGTACAGGGCTTGCCCCAGTGCCCATCCACGCTGGTCATCGTACAGACTGTGGTCCGCCAGCTCCTTGACAATGTCCCACAGTTTCTCTTCCACAATGAACTGAAGATACCATCGGCGAGTCTCCTCCCACATACTCGTGCGGGCCAGTCTTTGTAAGGCCGGGTAGACAGTCTGGCTTGCTATTAGCGCAAGGGCGATTTGCGATAAAGAAGCTTTAATTCCCCGTTTTTTCAAACACCACTCGAAGTAATGTGCACACACATCTCCATCCCGCGACGATCCGCTCGTGCTGCTGAAGACAGTTCGCATTTTGGACCAGACCTCTGCCTTCACGTTTGTGAAGTTTTGCCTGGCGTTTCTCTCTAATTCAAGCCACTTCAAAGTTTGTGAAAACAGCGTATCGTTACATCTTTGTGTTGCCTCTGAAATCTGTAACGTCCCTCTCTGGATATCTTCACTCTCTTTGGACAGTGTGCCCAGAAACAATCGCGCCCAGACAGACAACACCTCATCAGTAGCCTTGTACCGCAGCTCTATGTTCAGTCTCTGAGATGCAGCACGGTCCAAACCTCTTTTATACAGTTCTGTCATGATAGATGCTAAGTGTGTGATGCTTACATAATAAGAGACATTCATCAATAGCTCATCACCAGCACGTTTACAGGCCTCTTCCACAGCCCAGCTCTGTGTGTCACTGGTACCAGGAACGCCCGTCTTTCTGATCCGGTCAATCACGTGACCTACAGTGTACCACAGGCCTCGCTTGACAGCTTCTGTCAGAACGGAGTTCAGGTGGGTGTACGCACAAACACTAGCTATTTTCTTAAAATCCTCATTGGCAGCCCGTTCACAGGTCTCTTCCACAGCCCACCTCTGTGTATCAATGGCAACGCGAGGACTACAATCCTGTGTCAGAACAAGCAGCTCTTTAACACTCTTCCACAGGCCTCGCTGTACAGCTTCAGTCAGTAGACTGTTGATCTGATCATTTTCACAGTAAACCGCTATTTGTGAAAACTCTCCATCTGTCGCATGTTTACAGGCCTCTTCCACAGCCCACCTCTGGGTATCACTGAAACCGCTGACGCGAGCGTGCTCTATAGCTAAAAGCAGCTTTTTCACACTCTTCCACAGGCCTCGCTCTACAGCTTTGGACAGCACAGTGTTGATCTGATCAAACTCACAGTAAATCAGTATGTCCACAAATTCTTCATCAGTCGCTTGTTTACAGGCCTCTTCCACAGCCCACCTCATTATTTCCTCATTAGTTTCCGTGTTGCCATCCCGTCTGATTATGTAAGTATACACTGCAAGCATGTCGGCCACTCTGTCCCATCGGCGGTCTCTGACAGCTTCTTCCAGCGTCACGGAGCGTTTGAAATGAACCTGACCCATTCTCTACTTTGGTTGTGTGTCACATTCCCCAGTGGACCGCCCCTCCCCCCTCCCCCCCACCACCTTCCCGTGGTTGTGGGGCTTGGATGGCTCAGTGACACGGAGCGCTATGTCGTCTTAATTACGGGAAAGACGGAGACTGACTCAGTCTCTCACGTGGCAGTACAATGACAAAAGTTCCGTCAGTATTCTGGGAACCCGGGATCAGCAGCGGCGGGCCACAGGCGACACGTTGTATCTAATCATTTGTGGTTTTCCAGCGAGACACACTGGGTGGGTGGGTGGGTGGTTGGGGGTTTAACGTCCTTTTCCACCACATTCGGCGAGACACACTGATGATGCAGGACACTTCGCAGCGCCGTGAGCAGTCGACGTCATGTTAATGTACAGATTTACACAGTACGCCCTTGCTCAAGCCGGCTGGCGGCATGTTAATTAGTTGATATGTACGTCACTTAGTTTACACGTTCCTTTGTTTACGTGTTCTGAGCATTATTAACAGCAACAGGTGTAGTGGAAGGATACCAGGTGATGAACAAGGTCTCAACACATCTGGCAATAAAAACAACAAAGTCAACAGACAAACGTAAGAGAGAGAGAGAGAGAGAGAGAGAGAGAGAAATTGAAATTGAAATTGAAATTGAAATTGAAATAACTTTATTTGAAAACGGTGGAAGTTTTGGTCTTGCAACCAATTTTCAAACTTGCCGTTTTTAAGAACAAACAACTAAACAAAAAAAAAAAAAAAAAAAAAAAAAAAGCCAAATGATCGAACATACGTAAACCTGGAACAAGAAACTTCAAACACACACACACACACACACTATTATCGCATGTATGAACTAGTATGTCCATATTTATGTGAACGTGTGGCACCTATTTTTATGATTGTTTGTTATTTGTTGGCTAATAGATATTTGAAGAGGCTGCTTTTAAATGATGAGGCTGACCGACTGTGCCTAACATGGACAGGAAGAGAATTCCACAATGAAGTTCCAGAAAATGCGAAACTAGTTTTATACATGTCAATGTGGGGACGGGGGATTTTAAAAGTTAGTCCTAACCTAGAGTCTATGGATGTGGATTCTGAGAGAGTACATGCAAGATATTCCGGAACTAACTTTTTGCGGAGTTTGTACATAAACATTCCTTTGTTAAACTGAAAGTGGCACTGTAGGGGAAGAATTTCTAACACTTTAAGTTTTTGATCTGTTGAGAAGGTTGGTAGTGGTAATATTAATTTTGCAGCTCTCCTGTGTAAAGAATTCAGCCTCTTCAAATGAACTTCACTCGAACCATCCCACACCGTTGACACATAGTCTATGTGGGACTTGATATGGGCATTGTAGAATAACTTACGCGTGTCAGCATCTGTTATGAATCGCAACTTTGACAGCATGTACAAATTTCGAGAGACACTTTTACAAACATTATTGATGTGGGGTTCCCACTGAAGGTGGCGGTCAATAGTAAGACCAAGCAGTCGGTGCTGTGTGACCTGTTTTATAGTGCTGTCATTGAGGGACAAATGGAGAGTCAAAGGTGCAAGTTGATGCTTTTGGCGTGTAGCTATCACCATACATTCAGTTTTGGTTGGGTTAAGCACCATAGCGTTTAAGTCGCACCAGTCAGAGACATCTTGCAGTCCCTTCTGGAGACGCTTGCTAATGACTGTGATACTTTTGTCTGGTGTGTGGAGTGTTGTGTCATCAGCAAACATATCGCATATGACATCTTCGCTCAAGTGGAGATGTAAATCATTAATAAATATACAGAACAGTAGTGGCCCAAGGACAGAGCCCTGAGGCACACCATGTTTTACTAGACCTTGAAAGGAATATGATCCATTAAGAAGCACTTTTTGTCTTCTATCACATAGGTACGATTCGAAAAACGTAACAGCATCGGAATTACACAGATACGGTTGGAGTTTTTGTAAAAGGATGGTGTGATTCACTAAGTCGAATGCTTTTTTAAAATCGAGAAAAACAGTGCCGGTTTGTTGTGAATGATCCATCGAAGTGAGCCATGTGTCGACCAGTCTGGTCAGCGCTGTGTGGCAAGAGTGCTTGGGGCGAAATCCTGACTGAAAAGAATACAAAAGCTTTCTGTCTTCCAGGTAATGGAGGAGGTGTTTATGGACATGTCTCTCGAGCAGCTTTGACAAAGTAGACAAGAGAGAAATTGGTCGATAATTATTTACGTCTGTGAGATCTTTTGATTTCGGCAGTGGAATAACCTTGGCTTTTTTAAACTCAGTAGGAAAAGTATTAGTTCGGATACACAGATTGAAAATGTATGTAAGGGAGTCCACTATATAGGGGAGGGACAACTTTAGTATTTTTGGACTTATTTCATCCGGACCAGATGACTTTTTGTTTTCCAATGTACTGATGAGTTTGCCTACCTCATGGATTGCAATTGGGGGAATCACAAAAGGTGCCGTACCAGCTGTCCTCCGTTTGCAGAAGCTTAGTAGGGCATCGGGGCAGGTGTAGGAGTTGGGACTATCACTTGAGGGTGCTAAGGACTCAGCGACTGACAAGAAGTGTTTGTTAAAGGTATCAGCAGTGAGTGTAGATGGGACAGCAGAAGACTGGTTACTATGTCCCCTGGTCACAAGGTTAACAGCACGCCAAAGTAATGACGTGTCTTTTTTGTCTTTTATCAATTGATCACAAAGAGATTTCTTAGCTTTCAACACTAGTGACTTGACCCGATTTCGCTGTTTCTTATATTCTGTAAAACGTTTTTGTGCCCTTAGCTCATCGCGTAATGACATTGCCTGAGTAATATCTCGGGTCAACCATGGGGGTATTGTATTGTTTTTCACTCGTTTCTTCCTAAGTGGGGCATGTTTGTTCAGGACACCGACAAAGAGTGTATACCAAAGTTCTAACGCATCATCGGGACTAGATTCGTTGAAGACTAAGTGGAAAGGCGTTTGATGGAGGTCTGCGAGAAAAGCGGTTTTATTAAAATGTTTGAATGATCTGTATATGATTGTTGTATGCCCATGTTTAGTTTTGACAGGACTTATTGATGTCCATGTACAGATAACAGGATAGTGATCACTTATGCTAAGATCAGCAACACATGCATTAGATACGACTTTCGGACGGTTGGTGTATATATGGTCTATGAGCGTGGCTGTTGAGTGGGTAATTCTGGTAGGGGATGAGATCAGTTGTGTCAGACCTACTTGGGAAGTTGTACAGTCCCAGGCTGAGTGTTGCTTTAACATGTCAATGTTGAAATCTCCTAGCAACAATATATCATTACAATGTAATTTCATGTTTTCCATTGTCTGCAAAAAATCATCGTACCATTCAAACGGGGCAGATGGATTGCGGTAAAAAATGCCCACAAACAAAGGTTTAACCTTGGGGTTTCTTATTTCAACCCAGAGACATTCAACATTTGGATGTTCTAAGTCTGTACGTCTAGTAGCCAGATGCTGGATTGTGTTATGTATGTAGACAGCAATGCCCGTTTGACCAGGCAGACATGGGTCTCGTCGGAAGATAGAGAAGTTTGGTATTGCTATTGCGTCATCACTGATGCATGAATTTAACCGGGTTTCGGTGATGCCAAACAGGTGGAATGGTTCTGGTTTGTTCAAGAATACACAAAGATCAGAAACCTTATTGAAGAGATGATATACATTGAGATGACCAAAATGTAACTTTTGGCGTTTATCTACAGAGTGAGTCATTTTCAGACAATACTAGCAAGACCTTAGGAACAGAGGTCATGTAAGTGGAAAACGAGTTGAAGAAAATGTTAGACTGGAGGAAAAACTACTAATCCACAGTAAGCCTTGTTAGGCTGCTGTGTGAAGGCCAGTAACACAGTGAGTGTACACACCAAACTTAGTTGTCTAAAGATAACGTTAACGATCAAAAGTCACCGATGTAGTTCTAAAGACACTACTCAGCTTCAATTCAAGACTTTAAACTTTGAAATAACAAATCAATGAAACTGTTGAACGAACAAGTAGAAGTAAAACTGAATGTCAAGAAGATCAAGTGACGATGAATGCACCACAGGTATCGGCGTATATTGTGATATACGTTTATAATCATGCACTTGTAAGCACACTTGTTATCGAGACAGAAGAATTCCTCTTCCTCAGGTACAAAGTAGTTCAATTATCAAGAGCAGATCACTGTCATCAGAGCAGAGTGTACATGTAGAATCATACACAATTAAGTTCACTTGTAATTGAGACAAAAGTATTTCACTACTTCAGGAACAGAAATAGTTCAAGTTTCAAAAGCAGTACACTCAACACAGCAGTCAACTTTGCAAGCCGAGAGGGTAGACACATGCTAGCACATAATGCTGACTGGATACGCTTGGTAGGGCGGTGGAGCCACACTGGAATTGAAGTATGGATGCAACAGGGGCCGGTAGTCCAGGCACCTGAAGTTTTCAGGAGGGAGCTGTTGCCATGGTGATGGAGACGCTGAAGCAAGAAACTGCTGGTGGTGTTGATGATGATGTAGTTGCTGGTGATACGGCTGCCACTCAGGCGCAAAGGTAGGAACTGGTCCTGGTTGGGGATGTTGCTGATGACCTTGAAGTGGTGGCTGTTGTCTGTAGTCAACGTGTTGCTGCTCTGCCAGTGACAAGACAGGGTTGAGCATGCTGGGCTGTGGGGGACCAGAAGATGATGCAGTTGATCCCGTTACAACAGGGTTGAGCCTGCTGGGCTGTGGGGGGCCAACAGGTGTTGCAGTTACAACATCCGCGTATGTTGATTTCAGAGTCGTTTCATCACTGGAGCGATCACTGGTCACAGGTGACTGGAGGTTAAGCTCACCCCCATGTTTAATGTGGCACGCCAGTCTGCGGGTCCCCTCGTTGGATGGATGAATTGGGTCTGTTTTGTCCCTGTATAGAGCTTTCCGGGGCGCCCCACTCTTAGCTATGAAGACCAAGGAATTGTCAACAAACGTGACTCCACGCTTGCTCGCCACACGGCGCAAGTTGGTGTTGGAAGGGGAAATGTTCTGATTCAGAGGATGTTTCCCCATGGCTGGTATGATGGAAGATGCCTGAAGGCGTGCATTAGGAAAGGTCTCCCGACAACAATGAATCAGGTGTTGCCAGGCTGGACTGGACACAACCTTCTCCTTACAGTCATTCACCCCCACATGAAAGGTTACGAGTCTCACATTGGGTGAAGGGGACTGCTGCTGCAGCCAGCTGACCAGGTCAGAACATCTCAGGCCTGAGACGGAAATGACCTGAACACTCTCGCCATCATACATAGTCATTCTGTCACCACGCATGTTCTGAAGGACAGAGTCACCAATCACAAGAGTGGTGGTGTTGCTGTGGACACTGCACTCTAGCACTCGTTCCTCGGGACAAGGGGTTTTGTTATGACTCTGTTTGACTGGCTTATTATTGTTCTGGGTGTAGCGCCGATCAGACTGTGCTACTTCATGTAGGCTGGTGTCGTCAGGGGCAGTAATCCTCACCTGGATCATCTCACCACAGGCAGTGCCCTGTCCTACTGAGAGGGACGGGCTAGTTTCCCCAAAGTCGTGGTCGTGCTGCACAGCTGGGCTTGGAGGGGTGGATGCTGTGGGCAGGTGTGAGGCTGGGTGAAGGGTTTTCTCAATTTTGTCTACTCTTTTGATGACGTCACGCAGAAGGCTACCATGACTGTCTTTAAAGAGAGAGAGAGAGAGAGAGAGAGAGAGAGAGCCCAGTATGAAAAATGTTACTTCCTTGTCACTCAGCGTGTACTTTAGTCAGACGCCCGACCTGTGTACAAACAGCTATAACTAATTCCAAGTACAACATTGCTGCTGTCGTCCCAGGCCGCCCAGAAATTACTATCATTATTATCATCAAGTTATTATATTATTATCATTGATGTTAATCATGTCTATGAAAATGTATGCTATGCCGCTACATACATATACACCAATACAGTTCCTAGTACTGAATGCGCGTGTCGCTGCATGCAGACTATCTTTTGGGATCAAGTCTACCTTCATACAAAGGAAAGGATTTTATTTAAGATGAAAGTAGCGTTGATGTCCTTGGCACACTCACATTTACAGATGCGCAGTGGCTGTGGCAGTAGCTGACTCGTCAAGAAACCTTGTAACTTGTGTATCCAGCCTGACGACAGTAATCTGTAGCCTCGTCATGACGCGCCATTTTCGACACACACTCTGCTTTACAGACTAGATGCGCAGCGCACTTACATCGTCTGCCGTTGTCAGCGCATTGTGCACATACTGCTACAGTTCGTCTCGATAAAGCGCCGAGTCTGAGTAATTTCCGCAATGCGCATTGCAAGTTACGTTCTGGCCATGTATTAAACTACACACTCATTACTAATATCTGACTGATACGGACCAAACGGATGCTCATTCTTCGCGCGTGCCAGGCACGCGAAGAACTTACAATATTTCCATGCTCGGTCGAGGCGATCTCCGTCACAGAGAAAAGCCCCATCGTACATTTTGCGTCAGCGTCTGTAGAGGTGAAACTGGGTCGTGGAAGTAGGTCACGTTTCCGACACCAGCGATGGAGAAAGCAATTTTAATCATGTCAACACTCGCACTCTCCGAGCTTATGCGCGGGCCCGTGAGAATTAGCAGTGCCTGATAAACAAAAGAACACTGTTTTCTCTTACCGGTGACGCCGTGCGCGCTTTTCTGTGGCTGGCTCACGGCATTATCTACATGCACTGATGCAGTGAATTGAAGCTATCAAACAAGAGTTACTCTAATTTGCCTTAAGACATCCAAGCTACAGGGCATTACAAACGCAACAAAGGACTTAAAGTTCTAAAGAAAAAAATCTGTATCTCGTGATACCATTCACAAAATCTATGCATGGTTGACTAAAAAGATTATTCTGCAGGAAAAATGCGAGACCGTTGTCTCTCAGAGAAAGTTGTTCGTCTTTGTCTACAGCATGTGGTCTGTAATTAGACCTGAATATTTATTGCTATGTGCTGGAAAATTGATGTTTGTCAAAATATTTAGAACTGTCATTCTTCATCTGGGGCGGTCGGTGGTCTAGTGGTTAAGAGACCTGTCACCAATGCGAGAGGTCACGGGTTCGAGTCCCACTCGGGGCAAAGAATTTTTCCTTCTCGTATGTGGCACCGTTCATTCGGGCCGATCGTCGGGGGCTCTCTCAGGGTACTCCGGCTTTCCTGCTTTGGAAATGTTCAGCCCACCAAATTTGAAAAATAAATGCAATTCTAAATCTCGAAATTTAAATAGCTGAGCTGACCCTTCGCACCACGTGATTGTAATGTGTTTATGTCCAGTGTGTGAGAGAATGCGTGTGATTCACGTGAGCGTGCGTGTTGGGTTCAGTTCGCGGCGCTTTGAGCCGATTCATGAAATACTCATTATTATTATTATTATTTTTATTTCTAGACACCAGCTCTTGAGAACGACAATTACACAGTGACTCGAGGTACACTTGGATGTAGCACGAAGCTTGGTTTTCTTTATTTCAATAATAATATTAAGTGTTTCCAAATACAAAAACGAGAAAAATGGTCATGAACTGGGGCAAGACACAAGAGACAAAGAGGTGGAACAAACTAGCTTGGACAATTACACTGACAAAGAAATTTATCATGCACTTATATTCACCGACATGTTTCATTCGCAATGTAAACCTGGGTCGTTCATACTCGGCCATATTATGAAAACATTGCCATTTCTCTGACGTACAGGCAATGATTACAATACAGAGTAGGATCGTTCTACAAAAACATTCACGTCCCGATAGCGACTGATGAAAACCTTAGCATCAAGACTGAACAAAGTTGGCAAACTTTGTTTTTCTTCCTTGCCTGTAGAACTCCCAGACAACGAGAGGCAGTATGCTGTGGGCGAATCCATAAAACCCAGAACAACAACAACAAGTACATCATCAACAAAAAAAACAACAACAAAAAGGCAACAACACCCCCCCCCCCAAAAAAAAAAAACCAAACAAACAAAACAAAAACAAAACAAAACAAAAAAACCAAAAAACAAAAAAACAACAACAAAAAACCCCCAAAACCAAAACAAAAAACCACAACAACAACAACAAACAAACAAACAAACAAAACACACACACACACACACACACACACACACACACACACACACACACACACACACACCCCAAAACAACAACAACAACAACAAAAGCCAAAACAAAACAAAAATAACCTCAAAACAAACAAACAAACAACCTCAAAACAAACAAACAAACAAACCTAACACTGTTTAAGTTGTAATCTTCCTTTTCTTATGTCTGGGTACTGTTATAGCAGAAATGCGCTAGAAACACTTTGAACCCCAGGGCACAAAAACTCTCGGGTCATTGACGACAGACATCGGGTTCTGGGCGCCTTGTGATTTCCTGAATGACACGACCTCCAACTTGTCGACTCTCTATAACATTCCCTGTCGCAGGATCGGTCCGTCTGAACACAAAGGGATACACCGGGTAAAGACTGGAACACGCAACTTTATACCTCAGCCCTAGGAACCAGCTCCTCGACGAAACACACATCGTGACGTCATATTCTATCGTCAAGATCCGTTGCGTACAAACAGGTGTGTAAACTTGCAGATGGTCAAGCCGGCGTGCCGTCAAAGGGAAGACATGTTTCCTGTCAACCATGAAGTATCCGTTCATGAGACCCTGACCATACACGTGTCCGCTGGCCTCGACAAAGAAGAAGATTTCCACCCACGGCCATTTTGTTGTCTCCCCGGCGATAGAAGGAAGGTCGGTGAGGTAGAACCGCCACACGCCGCTTGCAGAGAGGGTGAAGCCGGTGATGCGGCTTAGAACACGATGAACCTGGTTCTGGGCGGACGCGTTTATCATCACTTCAATGTCTTCGTCCCAGGGTATGAGGCCGTGATGACGGTACGCTCCAAGTAACCCACCGCTGTACAGAAAGTACGTCCAGCCGTGCTGTTGACACGCTCTTATTAACACGTCCAAAGTGAAGAGGAGTTTGGCTCTGTTTGGTCTTTCTAACGGACGAAAAGGCTCCAGAATCCTTAGTTCTTCAGCCCTTCTAGGGTCATCCAGTCGTGCCATCTCCCGGCCAAACTCAGGATAAACTGGTTGTCGGATCAAGTCTTCCAGTTTGGAAAAGTTCACTGACAACATTGAAGAGTGGCTATCCTGTTCATGATGAACTTGCTCCTGGGTGAAAGGTATAACCGGTCGCCTTATTCGCTCCAGTACCTCGCCAGCGGAGTGTTGTAGCATGAAGCTTGGATTCTTCGACATCGACAAAAGTTCGCGAAAAGTCCGATTGTCTTGAAGGTTCTGATATTCAGACAGACACAGACAGGTGATAAGGATGAAGACCAGACATTTGGTCAGACGTGGATGCCTACGAATTGTCCGGAAAATTCGCTGTCGTCTGAAACACGCAGCTGTCATCGTTTTGGGACAAAGGTAGCTCGAAGCATTTCTACTATTTTGTTGCAAGAGGGTCACCAGAAAGGATCTGCATAAATGCA
Source organism: Batillaria attramentaria (assembly GCA_018292915.2). Taxonomy (NCBI): domain Eukaryota; kingdom Metazoa; phylum Mollusca; class Gastropoda; family Batillariidae; genus Batillaria; species Batillaria attramentaria. Next base: position 432,345 of record JACVVK020000257.1, read on the forward strand.
GAAGCCTGACGACACAACCATAGAGATACAACCAAGTGAAACATGTTTATGGAGCACCTCCAACTGTACGAGAGTAAATAATGAGACTATTTGTGACGAAATTTGACAAATGACATCATTTAAAGATCTATGACGTCTGAAGCACGAGGCGGGATACTTTGAGGCAATTCCAACAATATTAGATTACCTAAAATACGTACAATGCAGCTGATAAGGAAAATCTCTGCAATAGAATTTTTCATTGCGGATTATAAGTGTACATGGTCTGTACTATCTAAAAGTAAAATGTAGGACACGCAGGCCACTCTCCTACTGCTCCAAAATTAGGTCAGATGACGTAACGGGTCACTGCACTGACCATGTGTAGAAAAAATGAAGATGACACAGGAAAGTAGCACATCGTTCGAAAGGTCTTGGAAAATCATCGTCAGATAGACAGTCGAAATGTACGTATGGCAGTTAATACAAGTGAAATAAGCCGATTTGCTGAGTTCACACAATACACGCCAAGATTTTCTACTAGACTACTGCTTATTTCCAGTCGAGAGACCATGGAGTTGGCACACGTTATGACATGACAGCCACCACAAGCAGCTGAGCATGTAAGTCCGTGCTTTCTGCAGCTGCAACGCCTGGAATCACAGCTTGACTTGCACTTGTGTCGTTCTGTCTGCAGAGGAGCCTCTGGAGCAGGTGACAATCAGACATGCAAGGTTCAAGGTGGTCATTCTGAAGACGCCATCCCCAGTTTTCTGGGTCTAAACTGCAGTCTGGATCAGTCCACTGCTGAGCTGACCGGAAAATCTAAACAAATTCAAAAGTAATTTCTCACCTCCAGATCTAATCCTCACGATGAAATCACATCACGATGTTTGCTCAAATCGCACAGACTCGACACATTGGTATGAAAAACAGAGGTCTGTATGAAGTAAGAATGATTGAAATATGCAAAATTTAAATGAAAATTTAATCATGGCAGAGAGCAGTCTGCTAATGACGGAAACAGTACTCTAACACGTATATATATAAGCGACAACCGGATGCTAGGCTAAACAACAATGTGTCAACTCGCGCTGACGCTCCAGAATTCTCTATGGTACACTGAAGTTACCAGAACTTCATCAACGTGGACTACCTGACACCTTAATTAAATTAATTAAAACCATAGGAAAGAGTTTTTCGTGTCCTTCTTCATTGTACACGTTAGATTTTTGTGTTCTTGCGATTGAAGTAAAAATAAAATATATTGCACGGATTCCCGTTGGAAACAAAGATTCTGTAGACTATCTTTGTTCGAACATGGACGGTCAGCTACACATGCTTCTCAGTCCTCCGATTTGCCTTTGCCCAAATGACAATGTCAAAACAGTGTGTGCGTTTGTCTGGTTTATTTGGTGTGTGTGTGTGTGTGTGTGTGTGTGTGTGTGTGTGTGTGTGACGCAGAGAGAGAGAGAGAGAGAGAGAGAGAGAGAGAGAGAGAGAGAGAGAGAGAGAGAGAGAGTGGTGTGTGGAGTGTGTGTGTGTGTGTGTGTGTGTGTGTGTGTGTGTGTGTGTGTGTGAGAGGGAGAGAGAGAGAGAGAGAGAGAGTGGTGTGTGTGTGTGTGTGTGTGTGTGTGTGTGTGTGTGTGTGTGTGAGAGAGAGAGAGAGAGAGAGAGAGAGTGGTGTGTGTGTGTGTGTGTGTGTGTGTGTGTGTGTGTGAGAGACAATGACAATGACAATCCTTTATTTTCCAACGGTAGAAGATTTTGGCCAAAAGGCCAGTTTGCAACCTTGCCGTTGCTAGACTACACTACAGAGAGAGAGAGAGAGAGAGAGAGAGAGAGAGAGAGAGAGAGAGAGAGAGAGAGAGAGTCAATTAAATGCTTTTATTATTATCTTTGTTATAATTGTGTTATGCACTCACTGTCAGAGGCTGTACTGCAGAAGAGAAATTTCTATGCCGTAAAATAGAAATAAAGATAGTGTAGTGTAGTGTAGTGTAGTGTAGTGTAGTGTAGTGTAGTGTAGTATCTACACATATCTAACGAAGGATTCCGCATACTAGTGTTTCGCCTCGTAAAGCACAATCTGCGTAACTGGAGGTTTGGAAACATGCGTAACTGACCGCCCATTTCAAACAAATTGTTTAGAATTGTCATTTTGGCAAGGAAGCCTTCGCATGTTTATTCACGTTCTGTCACGACGTCAACATCTTCCTTGCGAAGCTGGCGATGAGTATTGTTCTGTTTGTGTATGTTCTGATTTTCGAGAGTGTTAGCACACAGGCGTAAGGAGACGGGTGGGTGGATGGGTGTGTGGGAGTTCAACGTCCTTTTCCACCACCTACGGGTGGTATCAAAGACGGGGCAACGATGAAAAAGCCAGCGCAAGTATTTGGCCCCAGCCGGGATACGAACTCACGACCCGAGCATTAGAAGTCCAACTCTCTACCATTCGGCCACCCCGGCTCCCCTCGTAAGGAGACAAACTGACCGTGGGATCACGTTTGGTGTTTATTTGATGTACCCTGTTTGGCGAGTGTGCTAGTCTGTAGTGATTTTTGTTGTCATGAAAAAGCGTGATTTTTTTTTGTTATGTAGGCCAAGATGCATGTCAGGCGGTCGCAAAGAAGAGGCAAGCTGCCAGTGAAGCTGGGCACTTTTTGTGCAGAGGTCGAGCACTAGTGAGGCAAGCGCATTTGTGTGAACTGGCTCTCTGGCCTAAAGAGAAAGTAGACGTGTATTACTCCAGTGAGGCCTGAGCGGAAAGGAGACATCTAAATTTGCTAAAACTCCTGTCAGGTGCGTGCCTTTGAATGGTCTGTTCATGGTAGTAATTGTTTTTAGATTGAAGCAGTTCTTAGCGGTGACTATGATGCCCGAGGCTAACAGGGAATATCTAGGCATTTTGAGGCCCTGTGTATTTGTGTCCTTCGGCCACACAAACCTCAGGGAGCTGATAATAAATAATAATAATAATAATGAGTATTGTGTAGGAGCTTTACCCAGTTTCATGAATCGGCTCAAAGCGCCGCGAACTGAACCCAACACGCACGCTCACGTGAATCACACGCATTCTTTCAAGCACTGGACATAAACACATTACAATCACGTGATGCGAAGGGTCAGCTCAGCTATTCAAATATCGGAATTTAGAATTGCATTTATTTTTCAAATTTGGTGGGCTGAACATTTCCAAAGCAGAGGGGGAGGAAGCCGGGGTACCCTGAGAGAACCCCCGACGATCGGCCCGAATGAACGGTGCCACATACGAGAAGGACCCCAGTGGGACTCGAAACCCTGACCTCTCGCATTGGTGACAAGTCTCTTAATCACTAGACCACCGACCGCCACCGATTGATGCAGATATCTTTGTTGCTGTTTCTCTTGTTTTGTCTTTGTTTCTCTTTGTTCAACTGAGTTAGCTAGCACTTTCTGCGACAGTCTGCTTCTCCTGTACCCCACGCATGCCCTTAAGCGTGTTTCTGTAGCGGGTGCTCATTGTATAGTACACGAAAAAGTTCACAGAGGAGTTGACAGACGCTAGAAGATGAATGATGGAGATACTGGCGTAGAAAACATTGTTAAACTTTTTGCCCGGGTCAAACTCTTCCACGAAAATTCTGGTGAAGGTTTGAACGACGTAAGGTGTTGTACAGACGGTGTAGATGGTGCAGACGACCACTAACATCCGGGTCACCGACGTCTCACGCTGCTCTGTTGATGACGTCAGCTGTGTACCACCAACCTGGATGAATTTCAGAACTGTCATTACACTGACATGTAAGTATCTAGTCAGAAAAACAATCTCCAAAACATAATTATAAGAGTTCCTTATGGATGTTTCTAATGTGTTCAAAACACTTGACCAACCCCAAATGTTTGACCTGTAAGAACGAACACGCCGGGTCACTTGCGCTCTCGTTGATCCAAAACGTCGTGCATGACATTGTGAAATACTTTTACAACAATGCCAACTTACGACGGCATTGGAAACAGAAACATTGTGAACTGCGGCCCGCCTTTGGCCCGCTTTATGCGTGCTCATTGGGATATACGCTTGCCCTCGTCACAACAATGGTTTCAGACGCCGTACTGTGTCCAGTGTGACTGATTCTGACGCACGGATTACAGGTCTGCATTCTCAAGAAAAGGCCACAGTTTTAAAGAGCTATCTGACTGTTCAAAATGCACAGTCAACTCTGTCACAGTTACAGAGTTTTCAGCGTCTCTGAAACACCCTACAAAAGCCAAAGGCAGCCTGATTTCACAGCTCAGTTTGCGTTTTGACACTGAGCGAGAAACATCGTGCAACAATCAACACCCGCTAGACGCTGTAGTGATGTGTCTCGCTCACTTACCAAAAGCACAATGATGTCACGGAAAACTCGCGCTCTGGTTTTATACGGGTCTCCGAAGCGCTGAAAACTCTGCAGCTGTGACAGTTACCTGGATTATGCGAGTCGCAGTTAAAAAAAAAAAACCAACAAAACCCCCAAAACCCCACAATGTTAGCGACTTTTTGCTGAGATCGCAGACCGTCAAGCGCGTTCGACGAAACGTTTTTTCACATCGGTGTTGTATGCCGGACAAAGGCATAGGCGCTCTCGTTGCCCCGAAATGTCGGGCATGACTCTGTGAGATACTTTTACAACAATGCCAGCTTAAGACAGCACGCGAAATCTGGTAAAACTTAAACTAAGATTAATTAAAATAAAAAAAAAATCAACAGACCGACAACAGGGTGGATGGGTGGGTGCTTGGGAGTTTAACTTTCTTTTCCACCACGTATGGGTGATATCAAAGACGGGACAACGAGAAGAAGACCAGCAAAGATATTTGGCCCCAGCCGGGATGACCAACAACAGACAGAAACACTCGGAACGCAGTTACTTACGTGTGCCGTACGGGTTCGCCAGGCGAGCGTTGAGCGCAAGCGCACTGCAATAGCGACGGTTGCCAGCATGACGACGACGAGTGACGCAGTAGGAACAGTGACGTTGAAGACGTACTCAAATATGACGTCAAGTGCCACCTGGTTCCGGAGATAGTACTTGCTTGGCACAGGGCGATAATGCGAGGTGTTGGTGAGGGGATCCCTATAGCGCATCGTGTCGTGCACGAAGATGACCAGCCCACAACCCGAAAAGCAAACAGTGTAGACTAGCAGGATGATGGCAGCCATGTACCTATAACCGGGATTGCGATAGGGATGAATAGGTCTTGTAAGAAACCACTGTATTATTTCATATGATACTGCAACCAAAATGAAGCTGGCTGTATAAGGGAAATAACCTGCTAGTGGGAATGGACAGGTATGAGGTGAGGGGAATGTTGTGTTTGGGGATTTAACGTCCTTTTCCACCACATATGGGTAATATCAAAGACGGGGCAACGATGAAAACGCCAGCACTAATATTTGGTCCCAGCCGGGATACGAACTCCTGACCCGAGCACTGGAAGTCCAACGCTCTACCATTCGACCACCACGGCTCCCCGGACAGGTATGAACAGGAGGTGAACATGACTGATTATAGACTAAACTAAACAAGCATGTTTTTAAGGCAGTTTTGAAGGACTCGGCAGACTGACTATGCCAAACCAAAAAAAAAAATTCCCGATGGAGGCTATTCCTGCCGTGTTGGACAAGTTGTACGTGTACGCAAACTATTTTTATGGTTTCAGTGTTTCTACCAGCGAAAGGGGAGGCGGGGTGGCCGAATGGTAGAGCGTTGGACTTCTAATGCTCGGGTCGTGAGTTCGTATCCCGGCTGGGGCCAAATGTTTGTGCTTTTTCACATCGTTGGCCCGTCTTTGATATCACCCGTATGTGGTGGAAAAGGACGTTAAACTCCCAAACACCCACCCACCCTACCAAACATACTAAGTGCGATAAAACACACGCAAGAGCTGCAAATCGATTTTCTCTTTCCGTTAGCAATGGTACGTGTTATACTATGCCACGATGGAAGCCCTGACAAGACACCAAACAGAACTGTTACCTCCGAGAAAGGAGTCTCCTGGCACGAAGCGGGCTGAGGACGCACAGACAGCGTTCTAGCGAGATGATCATGGTCAGGATGTTGGAAGTGTTGAGGAACCCAGCGTAGACACCTACTACTGACAAGCTCTTGACCTGTCACAGGAACGTAGTCATCATCCCCATCGTCAAAGTCAAAGTCAAAGTCAAGAAGGTTTAGTTCGCATCCCGGCTGGGGCCAAATATTTGGCTTTTTCATCGTTGCCCCGTCTTTGATATCACCCGTATGGTGGAAAAGGACGTTAAAACCCCCAACCACCCACCCACTCTTAAATCACTTTACTGCTTTTGCATTGTAACTGTTTTCCAGAGTCTGTTGGTTTCCCTCTAACAGACAACTCAGCAGTAAAACAGACGATTCTGAATATGCTTACTATCATCATTAGCTTGCTTTACGTCCTATGGCTTTTGGCCCTTAAGGACAAGTTGTTCCTGGCGTGTGTCTTTGGCTGCTTGGCTAGGCGAGTGTCTTTGGGGTGTGTGAGGGCTGATTTGCTTAGCTTTGGTCAGCGTCAGAGGATCTTCGCTTGGCTTTCAGATGCCTGGTCTGGGTTTGTTTTCCAGTGCCTCAGTCTGTTCTGTCATCCGTACTTTTGCCTTTTAGATTATCACTGGGGTGTCCCCTCGCTTTTTGGGTTCAGAACCATTTTGTCAGATCTGACGCTTACTATTGCAGCAATAGTGTGTATTATCAATGTACAACACTTCCAGTAAGCCACTTTTAGCTTCATGCAGAAATAAATTAATTATGCTTTTTTTGGCGAGGCCACTGGTGCAAAAGCTCAGCTCCTCAAACTTACTTAGTAGGAATTGAGTGTAGCACACAGATTAATTCGGTCAGGACGTCGGCTGTTCAGAAGATGGGTCGGAGTCGTCCACTGAGCTACAGAGGACTCAGCTCTCGAATTAATGTCAGTGTAAAATATGGGCGGCAGTGGTACAGTGTGTGGGGTGTAGTGGTGTCAAAAGCACTAGTGTGCTAGTGCAACGGTAACATTCCACATAATATTCTATTCTATTACATTTTAAAAACAAGACTTTTTCCTTTCAACGTACCTTCCAGTACTCTGCTAAGCCGGGGTCCAAGAGTTGAAAGACACTGTACATCCGACTGGCCAAGAGGAAGAGAATGTAGCCAGTGTCCGACATAGACAGACTGCACAAAGCCAAGTTTCGTTTCTTACATACTCACAAACACATGCACACTGAAACATACACACACACACACACACACACACACACACACACACACACACACACACACACACACACAGAGGGAAAGACCTCTGGGCGGTGATAAACTATAACCATTTTGTATAGCACGTCTCTCTCCCGCTAACACTGTTCAGCGGTCGTTCTGCCGAAAAAGCGTAAAGCATCTCAATATCCTTTGGCTTTTGTTTTCACCAGCTAATGTTTTCATGCGGCCGTCACGACCTGTCAACCTGGGGATGTTCGTTGGGATTCTTTTACATAGTAATTCAGTACGGAACAATTTTTCTTACCACTACATTGTGCTTTTCGGTAAGTACAAGCTGCTTCCCTCGGGGACGCGCGTCGCCGCAGTGCAGCGCCACCAAATACCTATCCCATTTTTCAAATTTTCTGGGGGGAAGAAAGCCGGATAACCCGGAGAGCAAACCCCCGATGAGCAGCCCGGTAACTGGGAAAATCCGGCATTACATAACACAAGCTCGACCCGGGGCTCGAACCATCGCTTCATCGCTGTGACATTGTATGATGACGGCCGTTCAGTAATGCAGAGGCTAAGTCCGGCGCGCTACCTATTAGACCACCGCGAACCCCAGATTCCGGCTGATAAGAAATAACGCAGAATTAGATTGAGTGATACTGGTGCCTGCATTGGACCAGCTGTTTGCTTGGATTACATTGATAAAGATCTATCGTGCCAGACACTGATACTGCCCGATTTCTGACGAAGGGGGTGGGGGTGTTTAGGAGTCTTAACGTCCTTTTCCACCACGTAAGGGTGATAATATCATATCAAAGACAGGGAAACGAGAAAAAGGCCAGCACAAATATTTGGCCCCAGCCGGGATTCGAACTCACGACCCGAGCATTGAGAGTCCAATGCTCTACCATTCGGCTGTCCCGGCTCCCCGATTTCTGACGAAACAAAGTATCCGACAGGTGTATTATACGTAAGATACTCTGTTTGCCAGATATGGGAAGACTAATTCAGTATTTGTCGTAGCCGTTTATAGACAGCAACCGAGACGATAAGTGAAATTGTACCTCTGCAACCGGCCCCCGTAGAGTAGTGGTTAGCACTTCGGACCATGGACCGGGAGACCCGGATTCGAGTCCCAGCCGAGGCAAGCGGGATTTTTCCTACCTAGGTCGGCTCCTACCCACAGCGGGTGTGCTATGGGCCCAATGGGGAGGCTGTTGCCACACAGCCGAGATTCACCCACTTCACGGGTGCGACTTTGGGGGTGCTTCCCTTGGTATGACACGTCTGATGATGTGGATGATTACACGGCCGGCACCGCAGGTGCCGTAGTTCCCGGGCCTGGTTAATGCCGGGATATTTATGACAGGAAGCGTGGAATGCGGCCCTGTCCCACAGTCCCAAACCATACGGACCTCCATAGCATCATCTTACCATCATCCTCATCTCCATCATCATGCATAATAAAAATTGCCCCAGCTTCCGAGCCCTCCGTGGATTCCACCCATTACCAGGGAGGAATACCATTGGAACCGGCAAAGAGTTGTGGCAGCAAAAAAAAGAAAGAAAAAAAAAAGAAATTGTACCTCTGCGTTATACCTGAAAAGACACAGGTTGATGCGATCCGTCAAACCCTGCCGAACAAACACCGCCATGTTGATGACGTTCAACGTGGCGCCCGTGACGACGACGACCGGAAGTACCCCGACCTGCACCGTCGTCTCGATGACATGCGCGGTGGCAGCGCTAATGAGAGGCTGGAAAGAGCTTTCATTGGAGAATGCGTCAGCTGTACTGAAGTTGGAAAGCACCTCCATCGCTGATTGTACAATGGCAGGACCAGCGGTATCAGTTTGAGCAGAACGGAAAGCCTCTTGATGACAAGTCCAATCCAATCTAATTCAAACCGATCCAATCCAGTCGAATCCAGTCCAATTGTTACAATCCAGTGTAATCTTATACATCGCAAAAGTGTCCTGTGCAGCAGAGGAAATACGTTTAAACAAAATATATCATAAGTCTAGCTTTACCGCGAACCCAAGTCACGTGATACGCGCCTTGTCAGTCACGTGATACCTTTAGCATTTTTCTTAGCTTTGTTGTTTGCGTGTAGCTGGCAAAGAATTTCTTTAGACTTTTCCTCTACTTGCACACAGACATCGATGCTTTTACTCACGCAAGGTAAGTCACTTGGATGTCAAGTTACTGCTGATTATTTGTTTAGCACCCAAGTCAACGTTTGTGGCAAGAAATTTCTCTCTGTCGAACGGTGCAGACGAACACAAACCTGCTGCTTTGGCACTGTAAAACTTTCAAGATCTGCTATTAGGCGGACTGTATATGTTAGAAAACGGGCACATCTGAGGGAATGGACGTCATCAGGCAATCAATAAAATGGAGTGTAAAAATAAGAACTTCAGATCACTGTTGAAAAAACTCTATTGTCGAGACTGGCTGTGCTTTAAGACCTCGGCATTCTGTTCATCCTTTTATTGCCTGCGAGCAATGAAGTTTACAAACTGTGGTTGCTCTGTGATAGTGTGTATTGCACCATGAACTGGGTGTCTCATCAGTTTGCCGTTTGCTGCTCAAGTTGTGTGTAAATGTTAGTACTGTTGCTATTTAAAAGCATTTTCTGTGTGTACTATTGTATGAGTCTTGTGTGTGTGTGTGTGTGTGTGGGGGGGGGGGATTGGGGTTGGGGTATGGGACACCGGGAGGGGAGAGTGTGAAATATGGGCGCATGAGGAGGGTGGTAACTATGGATCTTTGAGTTTATGTGGATGCAAATTGGGAAGGGAGTGGTTATTAACTATATTTTATTTGGTCTTGCTGTTCTGCGCAATTTAATGAGGGCGTTTCCAAATATTCTTTATTTGTCGACCCTCCCCCCCCCCCCACCCCCCTCCACACACACACGCTCGCACGCACACAGAGTACACACGTCAACCGCGGACTTCTCGTCTTCGAAAATTGTACAGCAAATATTTTATTTCTGTCAGCTTCAAAATGTAAATTTGCGGATCTGAAATGACATTTTCTTTTCTATCCTCACACACACACACACACACACACACACACACACACACACACACACACACACACACACACACACACACACACACACACACACACACGCGTCAATCGCTGACTGTTCGTCGATGAACATTTCACAACAAATATTTTGTTTCTGCCATTTTTTAGAATGCAAATATTTTTAGTAAGGTGGCATTTACTTACCACTCTTCCGCATCGTTGAAGAAAAATCGATGTACAGTACAGCAAGATGTAGTCGGTGACTGACGCAAAAAAGAGGAGGACGCGATTTTAAAAAAAAAGTTTGGTTGTCGTGTTTTTTTTTCATCAATATAAAAGTATTAATTTTCTTATTTCATTTTTAATCACACGTTCTACCATCGTGAGGGTGGGTGGGTGTTTGGGAGTTTAACGTCCTTTTCCACTACCATCGTGAAGACAACAACAATATTTATATTGATGAAACCCAGAGAACCTTGCCCTGGAAGCTTTGTCGTACAGAGATTTTTTTTTTTTCGAAATTCTCCATTTCTCTTGAATTCACGAATGAACGAAAACAATCGACATTTTTTTTTAGCACCCCAGTCCTGTCCGTACCAGGGGAGCCGGGACGGTCGAATGGTAGAGCGTTGGACTTGTAATGCTCGGGTCGTGAGTTCGATCCCGGCCGGGGCCAAATATTTGTGCTGGCTTTTTCATCGCTGCCCCGTCTTTATATATCACCCTATGTCACCCAAACACCCACCCACTCCCACCCCGTCCGTACGTGAAAACAGTTGCACACCTGCAGCCCTGAAAAATCATTACTTTAGTTTTGGACGTGTTTACTTTCACGTCCCATTTTTGACAGTATGCATGCAGCGCATCGAGAGCTTTTTGTAAACCCTCTTTGGATTCGGATAGAAGAACGGGATCGTAATAAGACGAACAACTGAAAATAATTCGCTAATACATCATCTGGTATTTGCACAGCGAGTCTGATGCTCGAGGCGCGAGTTCGTATCCCGGCTGGGGCCAAATATTTGTGCTCTCTTTTTCATCGTTGACCCGTCTTTGATATCACCCGTATGTGGTGGAAAGGACGTTAAAACTCCAAACACCCTCCCTCCCACCCTGCAAAGGGAGTTGAATAGGTGTGCATCCACTAACAGACAAAATCTGTTCGAGGTCATTCTGATGCAATGAAAAAAATGACGGGGACAAACTTTGCCCCCCCCTCCCCCCTGCCTTACTCCGCGATAGCTTGCAAAAAGTCAGACTTTATAATTATATGCCGTTTACAAAAACACACAACATACACATGTTCATTCACACGCCATAGATTTCGAGTGACAACTTGTACCTGTAACACATCAAGCGAAGTGTCAGTGGGACAGTTGGACAGAAGTTCCAGCAGATTGTCAGTGTCTGCCCTCTTCCCGGCCTCATGTATAGCCTGCTCACACCACGACAAACGATTTCACCAGCAGTACGCCATAGACTTCTTCGGACAAGTGTGGGAAACACTGATCCGAACTGTTCCTTTGTGCAGTAGTATAGAATGTCAACAACAAACGGATTATCAGCACGCTGACTGGCTTCTTCAACAGCCCATGCACGGCATTTCTCGCTGACGCCGCCATCAATCAAGTCTCGTACAGCCCACCATCTGCTGTTGTTTACAGCATCTATAAGTTTAGAATCACAATTTTTCTCATCCTTTGTATCTGGAGATGGTGCAGTTGCTCGGAGCCACCTTGCTAACGACATCTTAATCAGTTAATGTTGGGATGCTGCTGAGCGTCGTTTCATGCACTCCAGCAAAGAATGAAACTCAAACGTCAGCTGCACGTATGTATAGCACCAGAGAACAATGAAGCGAACACACTACTTATATCTGCCCACCTTTAGCCTGACTCACGAGATTATTTTCCGACAGTTCGCCTACACAGGAAACCAGTTTGTACAAAGCATTTCACGTCGCTTAGAATAGAGAATATTCACCCATTCTCCTTACGCGGAAACTTCTATCGCACCTCCGCATCGAGAAACACGTTAGTTGATGTAGAGTTCTATTTGCAGGGAGAATGATTATGCCTCCCTACAGAACGACTGCCTGTCATGGCTATACGAAAAACGTACATCGTTCCGCAACACACCGGCATATTCTGTATAATCAGGGCACTCGTGAAATATGATTGGCCTAATTTTTCTAACTATATGTAGTAAGCCAGGGCTTGTTTACGGCATAGCAGTGTCCGGAATGTGCTGATAAGATATGAAGTCATTTTGTGTTTATCAAAGTAGTAGTCACACATTTCGATCTCTACCCTAGATAAATCGTACAATTAGAGTAGTTTATAACGCTACATTACACATAGTTATGAAACAACTCACTCTCACACAAAAAGCTGTAGATTACACACAGAATTAAAACGGTTTGTGAGTCCAAAATACAGGAGCAAATTCACCGGTTTTTAATCTTACCTCGTTTCTCTTGAGACTTTTAACTTGAATGTATCCAATCAAAAACAGAAATGCACGATCGGATCCAAAGGAAGAAATGGATGTTTACTATAAACTAAAACAAAGCAAAGGTGTTTGTTCACTAATCGCCATTCACAGGATGACACGTGTACCACCAGCCAAAGGGACTAAGAAGATCGCCTCCAACGCACTGGACCATAGTCAGCACAAGCGAGTGTCCTGAACTCAGCACACCCGGACATCTGTTGAAGCAAACATCACTTGACCAAACTTAATTTCAAATCCATGAAAGACCATGTCTGTACTGTACACGACTTCGGGCATTTGCTTGTGTGCAGGGCGAGTGCTTTGTGTTAACCTGTGAATTTAGACACAGATATGGTGCATGGAGACGGATTTCTAAGTCACTTTGGGAGAAAAGATAACAACATAGCTTGATTTACGTGTTCAATGTCAGCAGAATGACCCTGTAGGCGATATACACCTATTGTACTGGTAGCACGGTGTCAGAACAAGCAGCTCTTTAACGCTCTTTCACAGGCCTCGCTGTACAGCTTCAGTCAGTAGACTGTTGATCTGATCATTTTCACAGTAAACCGCTATTTGTGAAAACTCTCCATTTGTCGCACGTTTACAGGCCTCTTCCACAGCCCACCTCTGGGTATCACTGAAACCGCTGACGCGAGCGTGCCCTATAGCTAAAAGCAGCTTTTTCACACTCTTCCACAGGCCTCGGTCCACAGCTTTGGACAGCACGCTGTTGATCTGATCAAACTCACAGTAAATCAGTATGTCCATAAATTCTTCATCAGTCGCTTGTTTACAGGCCTCGTCCACAGCCCACCTCATTATTTCCTCATTAAGTGTCCGTGTTGCCATCCCGTCTGAATGTGTAAGTATACACTGCAAGCATGTCGGCCACCCTGTCCCATCGGCGGTCTCTGACAGCTTCTTCCAGCGTCAGGGAGCGTTTGAAATGAACCTGACCCATTCTCTACTTTGGCTGTGTGTCGTATTCCCCAGTGGACCGCCCCCCCCCCCCCCCCCCCCGTGGTTGTGGGGCTTGGATGTCTCAGTGACACGGAGCGCTATTGTCGTCTTAACTACGGGAAAGACGGAGACTGACTCAGTCTCTCACGCGGCAGTACAATGACAAAAGTTCCGTCAGTATTCTGGGAACCCGGGATCAGCAGCTGAATACACGGAGGGCCACCGGCGAGACGTTGTATCTAGAATAATTTATGGTTTTCCAGCGAGACACACTGGGTGGGTGGGGTGTTTGGGGGTCTAACGTCCTTTTCCACCACATACGGCGAGACACGTTGATGATGCATGACACTTGGCAGCGCCGTGAGCAGTCGACGTCATGTTAATGTACAGATTTACCGTACACAGTACGCCCTTGCTCAAGCCGGCTGGCGGCATGTTAATTAGTTGATATGCACGTCACTTAGTTTACATGTTCCTTTGTTTACGTGTTCTTAACATTATTAACAGCAGCAGGTGTAGTGGAAGGATACCAGGTGATGAACAAGGTCTCGACACATCTGGCAATAAAACAAGTCAACAGACAAACGTAAGAAACAAATTGTTCATTTATTCTCTCTCTCTCTCTCTCTCTCTCTCTGTGTGAGTGTGTGTGTGTGTGTGTGTGTGTGTGTGTGTGTGTGTGTGTGTGTGTGTGTGTGAGAGAGAGAGAGAGAGAGAGAGAGAGAGAGAGAGGATGATGATGATGATGATGATGATGATGATGATGAAACCTTTTTTTAAAAATTCAGGATAGAGCATTTAGGTATGACTGCCTGTCTTACAAGCTGTCCTGCTATTGTACGTTAAAGGGTAAAAACACAACATCAAAACAAGGGGGAAAAAGGGGGAAAAAGAGAAAAAAGACAAACAAAAGTATTAACTATCTAAAGGAAATGAAGAAGCGAAAAGTACACATGATAAACAAATCAAAACATACGTGGTATGAGAGAGAGAGAGAGAGAGAGAGAGAGAGAGAGAGAGAGAGAGAGAGAGAGAGAGAGAGAGAGAGAGAGAGAGAGCCCTTGTCACTCATTGTGTACTTTAGTCAGACTCCCGACCTGTGTAAGTATACAAGGGTGGGTGTGGGTGGGTGTTTGGGAGTTTAACGTCCTTTTCCACCACATAAGGGTGATATAAAAGACGGGGCAACGAGAAAAAAAGGCCAGCACAAATATCTGGCCCCAGCCGGCGGTATAAGTATACAAACAGCTATAACTAATTCCAAGTACAACATTGCTGCTGTCGTCCCAGGCCGCCCAGAAATTACTATCATTATTATCATCAAGTTATTATATTATTATCATTGATGTTAATCATGTCTATGAAAATGTATGCTATGCCGCTACATACATATACACCAATACAGTTCCTAGTACTGAATGCGCGTGTCGCTGCATGCAGACTATCTTTTGGGATCAAGTCTACCTTCATACAAAGGAAAGGATTTTATTTAAGATGAAAGTAGCGTTGATGTCCTTGGCACACTCACATTTACAGATGCGCAGTGGCTGTGGCAGTAGCTGACTCGTCAAGAAACCTTGTAACTTGTGTATCCAGCCTGACGACAGTAATCTGTAGCCTCGTCATGACGCGCCATTTTCGACACACACTCTGCTTTACAGACTAGATGCGCAGCGCACTTACATCGTCTGCCGTTGTCAGCGCATTGTGCACATACTGCTACAGTTCGTCTCGATAAAGCGCCGAGTCTGAGTAATTTCCGCAATGCGCATTGCAAGTTACGTTCTGGCCATGTATTAAACTACACACTCATTACTAATATCTGACTGATACGGACCAAACGGATGCTCATTCTTCGCGCGTGCCAGGCACGCGAAGAACTTACAATATTTCCATGCTCGGTCGAGGCGATCTCCGTCACAGAGAAAAGCCCCATCGTACATTTTGCGTCAGCGTCTGTAGAGGTGAAACTGGGTCGTGGAAGTAGGTCACATTTCCGACACCAGCGATGGAGAAAGCAATTTTAATCATGTCAACACTCGCACTCTCCGAGCTTATGCGCGGGCCCGTGAGAATTAGCAGTGCCTGATAAACAAAAGAACACTGTTTTCTCTTACCGGTGACGCCGTGCGCGCTTTTCTGTGGCTGGCTCACGGCATTATCTACATGCACTGATGCAGTGGATTGAAGCTACCAAACAAGAGTTACTCTAATTTGCCTTAAGACATCCAAGCTACAGGGCATTACAAACGCAACAAAGGACTTAAAGTTCTAAAGAAAAAAATCTGTATCTCGTGATACCATTCACAAAATCTATGCATGGTTGACTAAAAAGATTATTCTGCAGGAAGAATGCGAGACCGTTGTCTCTCAGAGAAAGTTGTTCGTCTTTGTCTGCAGCATGTGGTCTGTAATTAGACCTGAATATTTATTGCTATGTGCTGGAAAATTGATGTTTGTCAAAATATTTAGAACTGTCATTCTTCATCTGGGGCGGTCGGTGGTCTAGTGGTTAAGAGACCTGTCACCAATGCGAGAGGTCACGGGTTCGAGTCCCACTCGGGGCAAAGAATTTTTCCTTCTCGTATGTGGCACCGTTCATTCGGGCCGATCGTCGGGGGCTCTCTCAGGGTACTCCGGCTTTCCTGCTTTGGAAATGTTCAGCCCACCAAATTTGAAAAATAAATGCAATTCTAAATCTCGAAATTTAAATAGCTGAGCTGACCCTTCGCAGCTGACCCTTAGCTGAGCTGACCCTTCGCACCACATTCTCTCTCCAGTGTGTGAGAGAATGCGTGTGATTCACGTGAGCGTGCGTGTTGGGTTCAGTTCGCGGCGCTTTGAGCCGATTCATGAAATTGGGTAAAGCGCCTATACAATAGACAATTATTATTATTATTATTTTTATTTCTAGACACCAGCTCTTGAGAACGACAATTACACAGTGACTCGAGGTACACTTGGATGTAGCACGAAGCTTGGTTTTCTTTATTTCAATAATAATATTAAGTGTTTCCAAATACAAAAACGAGAAAAATGGTCATGAACTGGGGCAAGACACAAGAGACAAAGAGGTGGAACAAACTAGCTTGGACAATTACACTGACAAAGAAATTTATCATGCACTACATGTTTCATTCGTAATGTAAACCTGGGTCGTTCATACTCGGCCATATTATGAAAACATTGCCATTTCTCTGACGTACAGGCAATGATTACAATACAGAGTAGGATCGTTCTACAAAAACATTCACGTCCCGATACCGACTGACGAAAACCTTAGCATATTATATCAAGACTGAACAAAGTTGGCAAACTTTGTTTTTCTTCCTTGCCTGTAGAACTCCCAGACAACGAGAGGCAGTATGCTGTGGGCGAATCCAAAAACCCCAAACAACAACAAGTGCATAATCAACAAAAAACAACAACAAAAAACAACATCACCCCCCCCCCCCCCAACAAAAAAAAAGCCAAAAAAACAAAAAACAAAAAACAAAAAAAAACAAAAAACCACCACCACAACAACAAACAAACAAACAAACAACACACACACACACACACACACACACACACACACACACACACACACACACACACACACACACACTTGTATTTTTCTCCTACTATGTCGCTCTCTCGGTGCACTCGCAGAGAAGACACGGGATACAACAGGATAGAACTCCAATACTTTATTAACAGAAGATGCGCAAGAACAAACCCATGAAAGAGTAAGAACCCAGAACGCTGTGCGGTGCTGCTTATATACTAACAGGTCAGATCTAGAACATTCTGCAACTTACTGGCAAGTACGGAATCTTTCCAAGGTTACGTAATCTACTGACGTTACTGCACTCGCATGTTCTGGGATGGTCTAGAAATTTCCATCGAAATGCAGTGACTTTTCGCGATCTCTACAACACACACACACACACACACACACACACACACACACACACACACACACACACACAAACAACAACAACAACAAAACCCAAAACGAAACAATAAACCTCAAAACAAACAAACAAACAACCTCAAAACAAACAAACAAACAAACAAACCTAACGCTGTTTAAGTTGTAATCATCCTTTTCTTATGTCTGGGTACTGTTATAGCAGAAATGCGCTAGAAACACTTTGAGTTTGAACCCCAGGGCACAAAAACTCTCGGATCATTGACGACAGACATCGGGTTCTGGGCGCCTTGTGATTTCCTGAATGACACGACCTCCAACTTGTCGACTCTCTATAACATTCCCTGTCGCAGGATCGGTCCGTCTGAACACAAAGGGATACACCGGGTAAAGACTGGAACACGCAACTTTATACCTCAGTCCTAGGAACCAGCTCTTGGATGAAACGCACATGTTGACGTCATAATATTGTATCGTCACGATCCGATGCGTACAAGCAGGTGTGTATACTTGTAAGTGGTCAAGCCGGCGTGTCGTCAAAGGGAAGACATGTTTCCTGTCAACCATGAAGCATCCGTTCATGAGACCCTGACCGTACACGTGTCCGCTGGCCTCGACAAAGAAGTAGACTTCCACCCACGGCCATTTTGTTGTCTCCCCGGCGATAGAAGGAAGGTCGGTGAGGTAGAAACGCCACACGCCGCTTGCAGAGAGGGTGAAGCCGGTGATGCTGCTTAGAACACGATGAACCTGGTTCTGGGCGGACGCGTTTATCATCACGTCAATGTCTTTGTCCCAGGGTATGAGACCGTGATGACGATACGCTCCAAGTAACCCACCGCTGTATAGAAAGTACGTCCAGCCGTGCTGTTGACACGCTCTGATTAACACGTCCAACGTGAAGAGGAGTTTGGCTCTGTTTGCTCTTTCTAACGGACGAAATGGCTCCAGAATGTTTAATTCTTTGGCCGCTCTAGGGTCATCCAGCCGTGCTAGTTCCCTTTCAAACTCAGGATAAACTGGTTGTCGGATTAATTCCTCCAGTTCGGAAAAGTTGACTGACAACATTGAAGAGTGGCTATCCTGTTCATGATGAACTTGCTCCTGGGTGAAAGGTATAACCGGTCGCCTTATTCGCTCCAGTACCTCGCCAGCGGAGTGTTGTAGCACGAAGCTTGGATTCTTCGACATCGACAAAAGTTCGCGAAAAGTCCGATTGTCTTGAAGGTTCTGATATTCAGACAGACACAGACAGGTGATAAGGATGAAGACCAGACATTTGGTCAGACGTGGATGCCTACGAATTGTCCGGAAAATTCGCTGTCGCCTGAAACACGCAGCTGTCATCGTTTTGGGACAAAGGTAGCTCGAAGCATTTCTACTATTTTGTTGCAAGAGGGTCACCAGAAAGGATCTGCATAAATGCAGAAGCCTGACGACACAACCAAGTGAAACATGTTTATGGAGCACCTCCAACTGTACGAGAGTAAATAATGAGACTATTTGTGACGAAATTTGACAAATGACATCATTTAAAGATCTATGACGTCTGAAGCACGAGGCGGGATACTTTGAGGCAATTCCAACAATATTAGATTACCTAAAATACGTACAATGCAGCTGATAAGGAAAATCTCTGCAATAGAATTTTTCATTGCGGATTATAAGTGTACATGGTCTGTACTATCTAAAAGTAAAATGTAGGACACGCAGGCCACTCTCCTACTGCTCCAAAATTAGGTCAGATGACGTAACGGGTCACTGCACTGACCATGTGTAGAAAAAATGAAGATGACACAGGAAAGTAGCACATCGTTCGAAAGGTCTTGGAAAATCATCGTCAGATAGACAGTCGAAATGTACGTATGGCAGTTAATACAAGTGAAATAAGCCGATTTGCTGAGTTCACACAATACACGCCAAGATTTTCTACTAGACTACTGCTTATTTCCACTCGAGTCGGAGAGACCATTGAGTTGGCACACGTTATGACATGACAGCCACCACAAGCAGCTGAGCATGTAAGTCCGTGCTTTCTGCAGCTGCAACGCCTGGAATCACAGCTTGACTTGCACTTGTGTCGTTCTGTCTGCAGAGGAGCCTCTGGAGCAGGTGACAATCAGACATGCAAGGTTCAAGGTGGTCATTCTGAAGACGCCATCCCCAGTTTTCTGGGTCTAAACTGCAATCTGGATCAGTCCACTGCTGAGCTGACCAGAAAATCTAAACAAATTCAAAAGTAATTTCTCACCTCCAGATCTAATCCTCACGATGAAATCACATCACGATGTTTGCTCAAATCGCACAGACTCGACACATTGGTATGAAAAACAGAGGTCTGTATGAAGTAAGAATGATTGAAATATGCAGGAAAATTTAATCATGGCAGAGAGCTGTCTGCTAATGACGGGAACAGTACTCTAACACGTATAAGCGACAACCGGATGCTAGGCTAAACAACAATGTGTCAACTCGCGCTGACGCTCCAGAATTCTCTATGGTACACTGAAGTTACCAGAACTTCATCAACGTGGACTACCTGACACCTTAATTAAATTAATTAAAACCATAGGAAAGAGTTTTTCGTGTCCTTCTTCATTGTACACGTTAGATTTTTGTGTTCTTGCGATTGAAGTAAAAATAAATTATATTGCACGGATTCCCGTTGGAAACAAAGATTCTGTAGACTATCTTTGTTCGAACATGGACGGTCAGCTACACATGCTTCTCAGTCCTCCGATTTGCCTTTGCCCAAATGACAATGTCAAAACAGTGTGTGCGTTTGTCTGGTTTATTTGGTGTGTGTGTGTGTGTGTGTGTGTGTGTGTGACGCAGAGAGAGAGAGAGAGAGAGAGAGAGAGAGAGCGAGAGAGAGAGAGAGTGGTGTGTGGAGTGTGTGTGTGTGTGTGTGTGTGTGTGTGTGTGTGTGTGAGAGAGAGAGAGAGAGAGAGAGAGAGAAAGTGGTGTGTGTGTGTGTGTGTGTGTGTGTGTGTGTGAGAGAGAGAGAGAGAGAGAGAATCAATTAAATGCTTTTATTATTATCTTTGTTATAATTGTCTTATGCACTCACTGTCAGAGGCTGTACTTCAGAAGAGAAATTTCTATGCCCTAAAATAGAAATAAAGATTAGTGTAGTGTAGTGTAGTGTAGTGTAGTGTAGTGTAGTGTAGTGTAGTGTAGTGTAGTGTAGTGTAGTGTAGTGTAGTGTACACATAGTGTAGTGTAGTGTAGTGTAGTGTAGTGTAGTGTAGTGTAGTGTAGTGTAGTGTACACATAGTGTAGTGTAGTGTAGTGTAGTGTAGTGTAGTGTAGTGTAGTGTAGTGTAGTGTAGTAGAGTAGTGTAGTAGTGTAGTGTAGTGTAGTGTAGTGTAGTGTAGTGTAGTGTAGTGTAGTGTACACATAGTGTAGTGTAGTGTAGTGTAGTGTAGTGTAGTGTAGTGTAGTGTAGTGTACACATAGTGTAGTGTAGTGTAGTGTAGTGTAGTGTAGTGTAGTAGTGTAGTGTAGTGTAGTGTAGTGTAGTGTAGTGTAGTGTAGTGTAGTGTAGTGTACACATAGTGTAGTGTAGTGTAGTGTAGTGTAGTGTAGTGTACACATAGTGTAGTGTAGTGTAGTGTAGTGTAGTGTAGTGTAGTGTAGTGTAGTGTAGTGTAGTGTCTACATATATATCTAACGAAGGATTCCGCATACTAGTGTTTCGCCTCGTAAAGCACAATCTGCGTAACTGGAGGTTTGGAAACATGCGTAACTGACCGCCCATTTCAAACAAATTGTTTAGAATTGCCATTTTGGCAAGGAAGCTTTCGCATGTTTAGTCACGTTCTGTCACGACGTCAACATCTTCCTTGCGAAGCTGGCGATGAGTATTGTTCTGTTTGTGTGTGTTCTGATTTTCGAGAGTGTTAGCACACAGGCGTAAGGAGACGGGTGGGTGGATGGGTGTGTGGGAGTTCAACGTCCTTTTCCACCACATACGGGTGGTATCAAAGACGGGGCAACGATGAAAAAGCCAGTACAAATATTTGGCCCCAGCCGGGATACGAACTCACGACCCGAGCATTAGAAGTCCAACTCTCTACCATTCGGCCACCCCGGCTCCCCTCGTAAGGAGACAAACTGACCGTGGGATCACGTTTGGTGTTTATTTGATGTACCCTGTTTGGCGAGTGTGCTAGTCTGTAGTGATTTTTGTTGTCATGAAAAAGCGTGATTTTTTTTTGTTATGGAGGTCAAGATGCATGCCAGGCGGTCGCAAAGAAGAGGCAAGCTGCCAGTGAAGCTGGGCACTTTTTGTACAGAGGTCGGGCACTAGTGAGGCAAGCGCATTTGTGTGAACTGGCTCTCTGGCCTAAAGAGAAAGTAGACGTGTATTACTCCAGTGAGGCCTGAGCGGAAAGGAGACATCTAAATTTGCTAAAACTCCTGTCAGGTGCGCACCTTTGAATGGTCGGTTCATGGTAGTAATTGTTTCTAGATTGAAGCGTGACTATGATGCCTGAGGCTAATAGGGAATATATATAGGCATTTTGAGGCCCTGTGTATTTGTGTCCTTCGGCCACACAAACCTCAGGGAGGTGATAATAATAATAATAATAATGAGTATTGTGTAGGCGCTTTACCCAGTTTCATGAATCGGCTCAAAGCGCCGCGAACCCAACACGCACGCTCACGTGAATCACACGCATTCTCTCACGCACTGGACATAAACACATTACAACCACGTGATGCGAAGGGTCAGCTCAGCTATTCAAATATCGGAATTTAGAATTGCATTTATTTTTCAAATTTGGTGGGCTGAACATTTCCAAAGCGGAGGGGGAGGAAGCCGGAGTACCCTGAGAGAGCCCCCGACGATCGGCCCGAATGAACGGTGCCACATACGAGAAGGACCCCAGTGGGACTCGAAACCCTGACCTCTCGCATTGGTGACAAGTCTCTTAATCACTAGACCACCGACCGCCACCGATTGATGCAGATATCTTTGTTGCTGTTTCTCTTGTTTTGTCTTTGTTTCTCTTTGTTCAACTGAGTTAGCTAGCACTTTCTGCGACAGTCTGCTTCTCCTGTACCCCACGCATGCCCTTAAGCGTGTTTCTGTAGCGGGTGCTCATTGTATAGTACACGAAAAAGTTCACAGAGGAGTTGACAGACGCTAGAAGATGAATGATGGAGATACTGGCGTAGAAAACATTGTTAAACTTTTTGCCCGGGTCAAACTCTTCCACGAAAATTCTGGTGAAGGTTTGAACGACGTAAGGTGTTGTACAGACGGTGTAGATGGTGCAGACGACCACTAACATCCGGGTCACCGACGTCTCACGCTGCTCTGTTGATGACGTCAGCTGTGTCCCACCCACCTGGATGAATGTCAGAACTGTCATTACACTGACATGTAAGTATCTAGTCAGAAAAACAATCTCCAAAACATAATTATAAGAGTTCCTTATGGATGTTTCTAATGTGTTCAAAACACTTGACCAACCCCAAATGTTTGACCTGTAAGAACGAACACGCCGGGTCACTTGCGCTCTCGTTGATCCAAAACGTCGTGCATGACATTGTGAAATACTTTTACAACAATGCCAACTTACGACGGCATTGGAAACAGAAACATTGTGAACTGCGGCCCGCCTTTGGCCCGCTTTATGCGTGCTCATTGGGATATACGCTTGCCCTCGTCACAACAATGGTTTCAGACGCCGTACTGTGTCCAGTGTGACTGATTCTGACGCACGGATTACAGGTCTGCATTCTCAAGAAAAGGCCACAGTTTTAAAGAGCTATCTGACTGTTCAAAATGCACAGTCAACTCTGTCACAGTTACAGAGTTTTCAGCGTCTCTGAAACACCCTACAAAAGCCAAAGGCAGCTTGATTTCACAGCTCAGTTTGCGTTTTGACACTGAGCGAGAAACATCGTGCAACAATCAACACCCGCTAGACGCTGTAGTGATGTGTCTCGCTCACTTACCAAAAGCACAATGAAGTCACGGAAAACTCGCGCTCTGGTTTTACATGGGTCTCCGAAGCGCTGAAAACTCTGCAGCTGTGACAGTTACCTGGATTATGCGAGTCGCAGTTAAAAAAAAAACCAAAAAAACCCCCAAAACCCCACAATGTTAGCGACTTTTTGCTGAGATCGCAGACCGTCAAGCGCGTTCGACGAAACGTTTTTTCACATCGGTGTTGTATGCCAGACAAAGGCATAGGCGCTCTCGTTGCCCCGAAATGTCGGGCATGACTCTGTGAGATACTTTTACAACAATGCCAGCTTAAGACAGCACGCGAAATCTGGTAAAACTTAAACTAAGATTAATTTTAAAAAAAAATCAACAGACCGACAACAGGGTGGATGGGTGGGTGCTTGGGAGTTTAACTTTCTTTTCCACCACGTATGGGTGATATCAAAGACGGGACAACGAGAAGAAGACCAGCAAAGATATTTGGCCCCAGCCGGGATGACCAACAACAGACAGAAACATTCGGAACGCAGTTACTTACGTGTGCCGTACGGGTTCGCCAGGCGAGCGTTGAGCGCAAGCGCACTGCAATAGCGACGGTTGCCAGCATGACGACGACGAGTGACGCAGTAGGAACAGTGACGTTGAAGACGTACTCAAATATGACGTCAAGTGCCACCTGGTTCCGGAGATAGTACTTGCTTGGCACAGGGCGATAATGCGAGGTGTTGGTGAGGGGATCCCTATAGCGCACCGTGTCGTGCACGAAGATGACCAGCCCACAACCCGAAAAGCAAACAGTGTAGACTAGCAGGATGATGGCAGCCATGTACCTATAACCGGGATTGCGATAGGGATGAATAGGTCTTGTAATAAACCACTGTATTATTTCAGATGATACTGCAACCAGAATGAAGCTGGCTGTACAAGGGAAATAACCTGCTAGTGGGAATGGACAGGTATGAGGTGAGGGGAATGTTGTGTTTGGGGATTTAACGTCCTTTTCCACCACATATGGGACCACATATGGGTAATATCAAAGACGGGGCAACGATGAAAACGCCAGCACTAATATTTGGTCCCAGCCGGGATACGAACTCCTGACCCGAGCACTGGAAGTCCAACGCTCTACCATTCGACCACCACGGCTCCCCGGACAGGTATGAACAGGAGGTGAACATGACTGATTATAGACTAAACTAAACAAGCATGTTTTTAAGGCAGTTTTGAAGGACTCGGCAGACTGACTATGCCAAACCAAAAAAAAAAAAAAAAAAAAATTCCCGATGGAGGCTATTCCTGCCGTGTTGGACAAGTTGTACGTGTACACAAACTATTTTTATGGTTTCAGTGTTTCTACCAGCGAAAGGGGAGGCGGGGTGGCCGAATGGTAGAGCGTTGGACTTCTAATGCTCGGGTCGTGAGTTCGTATCCCGGCTGGGGCCAAATGTTTGTGCTTTTTCACATCGTTGGCCCGTCTTTGATATCACCCGTATGTGGTGGAAAAGGACGTTAAACTCCCAAACACCCACCCACCCTACCAAACATACTAAGTGCGATAAAACACACGCAAGAGCTGCAAATCGATTTTCTCTTTCCGTTAGCAATGGTACGTGTTATACTATGCCACGATGGAAGCCCTGACAAGACACCAAACAGAACTGTTACCTCCGAGAAAGGAGTCTCCTGGCACGAAGCGGGCTGAGGACGCACAGACAGCGTTCTAGCGAGATGATCATGGTCAGGATGTTGGAAGTGTTGAGGAACCCAGCGTAGACACCTACTACTGACAAGCTCTTGACCTGTCACAGGAACGTAGTCATCATCCCCATCGTCAAAGTCAAAGTCAAAAGTCAAGAAGGTTTAGTTCGCATCCCGGCTGGGGCCAAATATTTGGCTTTTTCATCGTTGCCCCGTCTTTGATATCACCCGTATGGTGGAAAAGGACGTTAAACCCCCAACCACCCACCCACTCTTAAATCACTTTACTGCTTTTGCATTGTAACTGTTTTCCAGAGTCTGTTGGTTTCCCTCTAACAGACAACTCAGCAGTAAAACAGACGATTCTGAATACGCTTACTATTGCAGCAATAGTGTGTATTATCAATGTACAACACTTCCAGTAAGCCACTTTTAGCTTCATGCAGAAATAAATTAATTATGCTTTTTTTGGCGAGGCCACTGGTGCAAAAGCTCAGCTCCTCAAACTTACTTAGTAGGAATTGAGTGTAGCACACAGATTAATTCGGTCAGGACGTCGGCTGTTCAGAAGATGGGTCGGAGTCGTCCACTGAGCTACAGAGGACTCAGCTCTCGAATTAATGTCAGTGTAAAATATGGGCGGCAGTGGTACAGTGTGTGGGGTGTAGTGGTGTCAAAAGCACTAGTGTGCTAGTGCAACGGTAACATTCCACATAATATTCTATTCTATTACATTTTAAAAACAAGACTTTTTCCTTTCAACGTACCTTCCAGTACTCTGCTAAGCCGGGGTCCAAGAGTTGAAAGACACTGTACATCCGACTGGCCAAGAGGAAGAGAATGTAGCCAGTGTCCGACATAGACAGACTGCACAAAGCCAAGTTCGTTTCTTACATACTCACAAACACATGCACACTGAAACACACACACACACACACACACACACACACACACACACACACACACACACACACACACACACACACACACACACACAGAGGGAAAGGCTTCTGGTGGGTGATGAACTATAACCATTTTGTATAGCACGTCTCTCTCCCGCCAACACTGTTCAGCGGTCGTTCTGCCGAAAAAGCGTAAAGCATCTCAATATCCTTTGGCTTTTGTTTTCACCAGCTAATGTTTTCATGCGGCCGTCACGACCTGTCAACCTGGGGATGTTCGTTGGGATTCTTTTACATAGTAATTCAGTACGGAACAATTTTTCTTACCACTACATTGTGCTCTTCGGTAAGTACAAGCTGCTTCCCTCGGGGACGCGCGTCGCCGCAGTGCAGCGCCACCAAATACCTATCCCATTTTTCAAATTTTCTGGGGGGAAGAAAGCCGGATAACCCGGAGAGCAAACCCCCGATGAGCAGCCCGGTAACTGGGAAAATCCGGCATTACATAACACAAGCTCGACCCGGGGCTCGAACATCGCTGTGACATTGTATGATGACGGCCGTTCAGTAATGCAGAGGCTAAGTCCGGCGCGCTACCTATTAGACCACCGCGAACCCCAGATTCCGGCTGATAAGAAATAACGCAGAATTAGATTGAGTGATACTGGTGCCTGCATTGGACCAGCTGTTTGCTTGGATTACATTGATAAAGATCTATAGTGCCAGACACTGATACTGCCCGATTTCTGACGAAGGGGGTGGGGGTGTTTAGGAGTCTTAACGTCCTTTTCCACCACGTAAGGGTGATATCAAAGACGGGGCAACGAGAAAAAGGCCAGCACAAACATTTGGCCCTAGCCGGGATTCGAACTCACGACCCGAGCATTGAGAGTCCAATGCTCTACCATTCGGCTGTCCCGGCTCCCCGATTTCTGACGAAACAAAGTATCCGACAGGTGTATTATACGTAAGATACTCTGTTTGCCAGATATGGGAAGACTAATTCAGTATT
Source organism: Batillaria attramentaria (assembly GCA_018292915.2). Lineage (NCBI taxonomy): Eukaryota > Metazoa > Mollusca > Gastropoda > Batillariidae > Batillaria > Batillaria attramentaria. The sequence goes on from JACVVK020000257.1 coordinate 459,536, forward strand.
TGTCGTAGCCGTTTATAGACAGCAACCGAGACGATAAGTGAAATTGTACCTCTGCAACCGGCCCCCGTAGAGTAGTGGTTAGCACTTCGGACCATGGACCGGGAGACCCGGATTCGAGTCCCAGCCGAGGCAAGCGGGATTTTTCCTACCTAGGTCGGCTCCTACCCACAGCGGGTGTGCTATGGGCCCAATGGGGAGGCTGTTGCCACACAGCCGAGATTCACCCACTTCACGGGTGCGACTTTGGGGGTGCTTCCCTTGGTATGACACGTCTGATGATGTGGATGATTACACGGCCGGCACCGCAGGTGCCGTAGTTCCCGGGCCTGGTTAATGCCGGGATATTTATGACAGGAAGCGTGGAATGCGGCCCTGTCCCACAGTCCCAAACCATACGGACCTCCATAGCATCATCTTACCATCATCCTCATCTCCATCATCATGCATAATAAAAATTGCCCCAGCTTCCGAGCCCTCCGTGGATTCCACCCATTACCAGGGAGGAATACCATTGGAACCGGCAAAGAGTTGTGGCAGCAAAAAAAAGAAAGAAAAAAAAAAGAAAAGAAATTGTACCTCTGCGTTATACCTGAAAAGACACAGGTTGATGCGATCCGTCAAACCCTGCCGAACAAACACCGCCATGTTGATGACGTTCAACGTGGCGCCCGTGACGACGACGACCGGAAGTACCCCGACCTGCACCGTCGTCTCGATGGCATGCGCGGTGGCAGCGCTGATGAGAGGCTGTAAAGAGCTTTCATTGGAGAATGCGTCAGCTGTACTGAAGTTGGAAAGCACCTCCATCGCTGATTGTACAATGGAAGGACCAGGGGTATCAGTTTGAGCAGAACGGAAAGCCTCTTGATGACACTAAGTCCAATCCAATCTAATTCAAACCGATCCAATCCAGTCGAATCCAGTCCAATTGTTACAATCCAGTGTAATCTTATACATCGCAAAAGTGTCCTGTGCAGCAGAGGAAATACGTTTAAACAAAATATATCATAAGTCTAGCTTTACCGCGAACCCAAGTCACGTGATACGCGCCTTGTCAGTCACGTGATACCTTTAGCATTTTTCTTAGCTTTGTTGTTTGCGTGTAGCTGGCAAAGAATTTCTTTAGACTTTTCCTCTACTTGCACACAGACATCGATGCTTTTACTCACGCAAGGTAAGTCACTTGGATGTCAAGTTACCGCTGATTATTTGTTTAGCACCCAAGTCAACGTTTGTGGCAAGAAATTTCTCTCTGTCGAACGGTGCAGACGAACACAAACCTGCTGCTTTGGCACTGTAAAACTTTCAAGATCTGCTATTAGGCGGACTGTATATGTTAGAAAACGGGCACATCTGAGGGAATGGACGTCATCAGGCAATCAATAAAATGGAGTGTAAAAATAAGAACTTCAGATCACTGTTGATAAAACTCTATTGTCGAGACTGGCTGTGCTTTAAGACCTCGGCATTCTGTTCATCCTTTTATTGCCTGCGAGCAATGAAGTTTACAAACTGTGATTGCTCTGTGATAGTGTGTATTGCACCATTAACTGGGTGTCTCATCAGTTTGCCGTTTGCTGCTCAAGTTGTGTGTAAATGTTAGTACTGTTGCTATTTAAAAGCATTTACTGTGTTTAGTATTGTATGAGTCTTGTGTGTGTGTGTGGGGGGGGGGGGGGATTGGGGTTGGGGTATGGGACACCGGGAGGGGAGAGTGTGAAATATGGGCGCATGAGGAGGGTGGTAACTATGGATCTTTGAGTTTATGTGGATGCAAATTGGGAAGGGAGTGGTTATTAACTATATTTTATTTGGTCTTGCTGTTCTGCGCAATTTAATGAGGGCGTTTCCAAATATTCTTTATTTGTCGACCCTCCCCCCCCCCCCACACACACCCACCCCCCCACCCCTCCCCCCCCCCCCACACGCTCGCACGCACACAGAGTACACACGTCAACCGCGGACTTCTCGTCTTCGAAAATAGTACAGCAAATATTTTATTTCTGTCAGCTTCAAAATGTAAATTTGCGGAACTGAAATGACATTTTCTTTTCTATCCTAACACACACACACACACACACACACACACACACACACACACACACACACACACACACACACACACACACACACACACACACACACGCGTCAATCGCTGACTGTTCGTCGATGAACATTTCACAACAAATATTTTGTTTCTGCCATTTTTTTAGAATGCAAATATTTTTAGTAAGGTGGCATTTACTTACCACTCTTCCGCATCGTTGAAGAAAAATCGATGAACAGTACAGCAAGATGTAGTTGGTGACTGACGCAAAAAAGAGGAGGACGCGACTTAAAAAAAAAAGTTTGGTTTTCGTGTAGTTTTTCATCAATATAAAAGTATTAATTTTCTTATTACATTTTTAATCACACGTTCTACCATCGTGAGGGTGGGTGGGTGTTTGGGAGTTTAACGTCCTTTTCCACTACCATCGTGAAGACAACAACAATATTTATATTGATGAAACCCAGAGAACCTTGCCCTGGAAGCTTTGTCGTACAGAGATTTCTTTCACACACGACACGCCATAGATTTCGAGTGACAACTTGCACCAGTAACACATCAAGCGAAGTGTCAGTGGGACAGTGGGACAGAAGTTCCAGCAGATTGTCAGTGTCTGCCCTCTTCCCGGCCTCATGTATAGCCTGCTGGAGCTGCTCCTTGCTCACACCACGACGAACGATTTCACCAGCAGTACGCCACAGACTTCTCCGGACAAGTGTGGGAAACACTGATCCGAACTGTTCCTTTGTGCAGTAGTGTATAGAATGTCAACAACAAACGGATTATCAGCACGCTGACTGGCTTCTTCAACAGCCCATGCACGGCATTTCTCGCTGACGCCGCCATCAATCAAGTCTCGTACAGCCCACCATCTGCTGTTGTTTACAGCATCTATAAGTTTAGAATCACAATTTTTCTCATCCTTTGTATCTGGAGATGGTGCACCTGCTCGGAGCCACCTTGCTAACGACATCTTAATCAGTTAATGTTGGGATGCTGCTGAGCGTCGTTTCATGCACTCCAGCTGAAACTCAAACGTCAGCTGCACGCATGTATAGCACCAGAGAACAATGAAGCGAACACACCACATATCTGCGATGCGAGATAAGAAATTTTGCATTTTCAGACACCCCCAGACACAAAGACACACACTGGCAGACACGGAGACACACACTGGCCGACACGGAGACACACAGACGAAAGACATACTACGGCAGACACACTCAGCCTCTCATGCACAGCAAATACATATAATTATGTATACCGATACCAAGTACAGTTGAGAAGTTCGCCAGTAACCTTATATACCCCATGAGTGTAGTTTTCAAAGATTTGGTGGTGTGGAACTTTGGAACGCTAGCATTCCAACAAAAGCGGGCAATAAATTTTGCATTAACCTTGCATGCAAAGATATTCCTTTCCACGATACTGATTCTAAACACAGTAATAAACATTGTCATGTGAAAAGTATGCATTTGTATAGATGAACTGTTCATTTATTCATTAAGAAATGAAATTTTTGCACAACAATGGGTTACAGAGTTATTTCCCTTGGCGAATAAGTTACAGAGTTATTTCCCTTGGTGTGTCTTGGTGTCTGCCACTGCGTATCTTCCGTGTCTGCCCCTGCATGTCTTCCGTGTCGCACTGTTTCCCTTTTGCTGGGATCAACCAACTTTTTAAAGTATTAAAAACAAAGACAAATTCATAGTGGTAGCTACTGGAAACTAAATATAGCCCCCCCCCCACCCCACCCCACATGCAAACGCTCAACAGCATGTAACGGATTAAGTGGAAAAAGAAATGGGGTCATTAATGACCGTTGCGAACGCGTGTGCACGGGTAACCTGACGCTGACGAGTCATTACAACATAATCTACCAATGATGTTAAAAAAAAAAAAAAGAAGAAGCCAGGTAGACACACACATGCAAAACGAATTCCTATATTTTCTGTTGCGTGGTATTGCAGACACGCAAGACACACAAGCGGGCAGACACGCAAGACATACATGGGCAGACACAAAGACACGCTCAGGCAGACAAAAGACGCGCAATGGCAGACACGCAACGGCAGACACGCAAGACACACACGGCAACGGCAGACACTCAACGGCAGACACGTTCAGACAGAAAGACACGCAATGGCAGACACAAAGACACGCACGGGCAGACACAAAGACGCGCACAGACAGACCAAACACACAATGGAAAAAAATCCGTAACCCCCCCCCCCCCCAAACAAAAAGAAAGAAATAATAAAAATAAAATAAAATAAAATAAAATTGTTGTTTATCAGTAGTAACCCGACCAACCATATCCCCCCCCCCCAAAAAAAAAAAAAAAAAAAAAAAAAAAATGTTTACTTGCTGGAAAAAAAAGAAGAAGAAAAAATACAAGCACGACCAGTTTCGGTTTTCATGCGCCTGTTGTCAGGGAAGTTGGTCGCCATCGCGGACCCAAGATTAGAACGAAATATGGTAAGATGGTGTGTTATAATATTAAATACAGTTTCACAGAGCATCATTTCTTATTAATATCCTGTTTCTTGGTTCTTGGATATATATGTGGAGGGGGGGGGGGGGGAAAAAAAACCTATCTACCCTATTTTTTTCAGCCATGTTACCAGAAACAACAATTTTCTTTCTGGCCTAATCATTTGTGCTAAACTGTAGTTGCTAAAAAAAAAATTTTAAAATTATTTTAAAATGTGGAAAATGTTTGCCAAAAAACAACGTGCAGCCTTTTCTGTATTTCTTTATTATTTTTTCGTATTCCGCTCCCAGGCCTTACAAAGACACGCAATGGCAGACACGCAAGACACGCAACGGCAGACACGCAAGACACACACGGGCAGACACAAAGACACGCACAGACAGACACGCAAGACACAATGGAAAATAAATCCGTAATCATTTGTGCTAAACTACAGTTGCTAAAAAAGCAGAATATGAAAAAATGTAGAAAATGTTTGCCAAAAAAACACAACGTATAGCCTTTTCTGTCTTCATCATTTTTTCGTATTCTGTAAACTCACACACAAAATACTTCTCAAACACCAAACAGCAGTGTTTCCAAAGATTACACATAGTCTCCAAACTTTTTAACTGCTTGCTAGAGACTTCACTCGATCAGAAAAGACTGACCGTATGCAGCAGACACAAAGACACGCACTGGCAGACACGCAATGGGAGATAACTCTGTAACCAGTTATGCTAAACCATACTTGTTTTAAGAATAAGTAAACACCTGGCACATAGCAATGCATATTTTTTGCATGACATTGTTAATACATGTGTTTGGACTCGGGTACAACTAGCAAGAAAAAAGTAAAGTGTGCTGCCAACTTCAATTTCATTGTTAAAGTCAGTAGGGCTTCACACCACTCAATAATTGGCTTCCACAAATAGTGTGTTCTGTGCCTGTGAGCGTGTCTGTGTGTCTGCGAGAGCGTGTCTTGGTGTCTGCCAGTGCGTGTCTTGGTGTCTGCCAGTGCGTGTCTTGGTGTCTGGGGGTGTCTGAAAATGCAAAATTTCTTAATAGTATCTGCCCACCTTTAGCCTGACTCACGAGATTATTTTCCAACAGTTCGCATACACAGGAAACCAGTTTGTACAAAGCATTTCACGTCGCTTAGAATAGAGAATATTCACCCATTCTCCTTACGCGGAAACTTCTATCGCACCTCCGCATCGAGAAACACGTTAGTTGATGTGGAGTTCTATTTGCAGGGAGAATGATTATGCCTCCCTACAGAACGACTGCCTGTCATATTCTGTATAATCAGGGCACTCGTGAAATATGATTGGCCTAATTTTTCTAACTATATGTAGTAAGCCAGGGCTTGTTTACGGCATAGCAGTGTCCGGAATGTGCTGATAAGATATGAAGTCATTTTGTGTTTATCAAAGTAGTCGTCACACATTTCGATCTCTACCCTAGATAAATCGTACAATTAGAGTAGTTTATAACGCTGCATTACACATAGTTATGAAACAACTCACTCTCACACAAAAAGCTGTAGATTACACACAGAATTAAAACGGTTTGTGAGTCCAAAATACAGGAGCAAATTCACCGGTTTTTAATCTTACCTCGTTTCTCTTGAGACTTTTAACTTGAATGTATCCAATCAAAAACAGAAATGCACGATCGGATCCAAAGGAAGAAATGGATGTTTACTATAAACTAAAACAAAGCAAAGGTGTTTGTTCACTAATCGCCATTCACAGGATGACACGTGTACCACCAGCCAAAGGGACTAAGAAGATCGCCTCCAACGCACTGGACCATAGTCAGCACAAGCGAGTGTCCTGAACTCAGCACACCCGGACATCTGTTGAAGCAAACATCACTTGACCAAACTTAATTTCAAATCCATGAAAGACCATGTCTGTACTGTACACGACTTCGGGCATTTGCTTGTGTGCAGGGCGAGTGCTTTGTGTTAACCTGTGAATTTAGACACAGATATGGTGCATGGAGACGGATTTCTAAGTCACTTTGGGAGAAAAGATAACAACATAGCTTGATTTACGTGTTCAATGTCAGCAGAATGACCCTGCAGGCGATATACACCTATTGTACTGGTAGCACGGTGTCAGAACAAGCAGCTCTTTAACGCTCTTTCACAGGCCTCGCTGTACAGCTTCAGTCAGTAGACTGTTGATCTGATCATTTTCACAGTAAACCGCTATTTGTGAAAACTCTCCATCTGTCGCACGTTTACAGGCCTCTTCCACAGCCCACCTCTGGGTATCACTGAAACCGCTGACGCGAGCGTGCCCTATAGCTAAAAGCAGCTTTTTCACACTCTTCCACAGGCCTCGCTCCACAGCTTTGGACAGCACGCTGTTGATCTGATCAAACTCACAGTAAATCAGTATGTCCATAAATTCTTCATCAGTCGCTTGTTTACAGGCCTCGTCCACAGCCCACCTCATTATTTCCTCATTAAGTGTCCGTGTTGCCATCCCGTCTGAATGTGTAAGTATACACTGCAAGCATGTCGGCCACCCTGTCCCATCGGCGGTCTCTGACAGCTTCTTCCAGCGTCAGGGAGCGTTTGAAATGAACCTGACCCATTCTCTACTTTGGCTGTGTGTCGTATTCCCCAGTGGACCGCCCCCCCCCCCCCCCCCCCCCCCCCCCGTGGTTGTGGGGCTTGGATGTCTCAGTGACACGGAGCGCTATTGTCGTCTTAACTACGGGAAAGACGGAGACTGACTCAGTCTCTCACGCGGCAGTACAATGACAAAAGTTCCGTCAGTATTCTGGGAACCCGGGATCAGCAGCTGAATACACGGAGGGCCACCGGCGAGACGTTGTATCTAGAATAATTTATGGTTTTCCAGCGAGACACACTGGGTGGGTGGGGTGTTTGGGGGTCTAACGTCCTTTTCCACCACATACGGCGAGACACGTTGATGATGCATGACACTTGGCAGCGCCGTGAGCAGTCGACGTCATGTTAATGTACAGATTTACCGTACACAGTACGCCCTTGCTCAAGCCGGCTGGCGGCATGTTAATTAGTTGATATGCACGTCACTTAGTTTACATGTTCCTTTGTTTACGTGTTCTTAACATTATTAACAGCAGCAGGTGTAGTGGAAGGATACCAGGTGATGAACAAGGTCTCGACACATCTGGCAATAAAAACAAGTCAACAGACAAACGTAAGAAACAAATTGTTCATTTATTCTCTCTCTCTCTCTCTGTGTGTGTGTGAGTGTGTGTGTGTGTGTGTGTGTGTGTGTGTGTGTGTGTGTGTGTGTGTGTGTGTGTGTGTGTGTGTGAGAGAGAGAGAGAGAGAGAGAGAGAGAGAGAGAGAGAGAGAGAGGATGATGATGATGATGATGATGATGATGATGATGAAACCTTTTTTTAAAAATTCAGGATAGAGCATTTAGGTATGACTGCCTGTCTTACAAGCTGTCCTGCTATTGTACGTTAAAGGGTAAAAACACAACATCAAAACAAGGGGGAAAAAGGGGGAAAAAGAGAAAAAAGACAAACAAAAGTATTAACTATCTAAAGGAAATGAAGAAGCGAAAAGTACACATGATAAACAAATCAAAAAATACGTGGTATGAGAGAGAGAGAGAGAGAGAGAGAGAGAGAGAGAGAGAGAGAGCCCTTGTCACTCATTGTGTACTTTAGTCAGACTCCCGACCTGTGTAAGTATACAAGGGTGGGTGTGGGTGGGTGTTTGGGAGTTTAACGTCCTTTTCCACCACATAAGGGTGATATAAAAGACGGGGCAACGAGAAAAAAGGCCAGCACAAATATCTGGCCCCAGCCGGCGGTATAAGTATACAAACAGCTATAACTAATTCCAAGTACAACATTGCTGCTGTCGTCCCAGGCCGCCCAGAAATTACTATCATTATTATCATCAAGTTATTATATTATTATCATTGATGTTAATCATGTCTATGAAAATGTATGCTATGCCGCTACATACATATACTCCAATACAGTTCCTAGTACTGAATGCGCGTGTCGCTGCATGCAGACTATCTTTTGGGATCAAGTCTACCTTCATACAAAGGAAAGGATTTTATTTAAGATGAAAGTAGCGTTGATGTCCTTGGCACACTCACATTTACAGATGCGCAGTGGCTGTGGCAGTAGCTGACTCGTCAAGAAACCTTGTAACTTGTGTATCCAGCCTGACGACAGTAATCTGTAGCCTCGTCATGACGCGCCATTTTCGACACACACTCTGCTTTACAGACTAGATGCGCAGCGCACTTACATCGTCTGCCGTTGTCAGCGCATTGTGCACATACTGCTACAGTTCGTCTCGATAAAGCGCCGAGTCTGAGTAATTTCCGCAATGCGCATTGCAAGTTACGTTCTGGCCATGTATTAAACTACACACTCATTACTAATATCTGACTGATACGGACCAAACGGATGCTCATTCTTCGCGCGTGCCAGGCACGCGAAGAACTTACAATATTTCCATGCTCGGTCGAGGCGATCTCCGTCACAGAGAAAAGCCCCATCGTACATTTTGCGTCAGCGTCTGTAGAGGTGAAACTGGGTCGTGGAAGTAGGTCACATTTCCGACACCAGCGATGGAGAAAGCAATTTTAATCATGTCAACACTCGCACTCTCCGAGCTTATGCGCGGGCCCGTGAGAATTAGCAGTGCCTGATAAACAAAAGAACACTGTTTTCTCTTACCGGTGACGCCGTGCGCGCTTTTCTGTGGCTGGCTCACGGCATTATCTACATGCACTGATGCAGTGAATTGAAGCTATCAAACAAGAGTTACTCTAATTTGCCTTAAGACATCCAAGCTACAGGGCATTACAAACGCAACAAAGGACTTAAAGTTCTAAAGAAAAAAATCTGTATCTCGTGATACCATTCACAAAATCTATGCATGGTTGACTAAAAAGATTATTCTGCAGGAAAAATGCGAGACCGTTGTCTCTCAGAGAAAGTTGTTCGTCTTTGTCTACAGCATGTGGTCTGTAATTAGACCTGAATATTTATTGCTATGTGCTGGAAAATTGATGTTTGTCAAAATATTTAGAACTGTCATTCTTCATCTGGGGCGGTCGGTGGTCTAGTGGTTAAGAGACCTGTCACCAATGCGAGAGGTCACGGGTTCGAGTCCCACTCGGGGCAAAGAATTTTTCCTTCTCATATGTGGCACCGTTCATTCGGGCCGATCGTCGGGGGCTCTCTCAGGGTACTCCGGCTTCCTCCCCCTCTGCTTTGGAAATGTTCAGCCCACCAAATTTGAAAAATAAATGCAATTCTAAATCTCGAAATTTAAATAGCTGAGCTGACCCTTCGCACCACGTGATTGTAATGTGTTTATGTCCAGTGTGTGAGAGAATGCGTGTGATTCACGTGAGCGTGCGTGTTGGGTTCAGTTCGCGGCGCTTTGAGCCGATTCATGAAATTGGGTAAAGCGCCTATACAATAGACAATTATTATTATTATTATTTTTATTTCTAGACACCAGCTCTTGAGAACGACAATTACACAGTGACTCGAGGTACACTTGGATGTAGCACGAAGCTTGGTTTTCTTTATTTCAATAATAATATTAAGTGTTTCCAAATACAAAAACGAGAAAAATGGTCATGAACTGGGGCAAGACACAAGAGACAAAGAGGTGGAACAAACTAGCTTGGACAATTACACTGACAAAGAAATTTATCATGCACTTATATTCACCGACATGTTTCATTCGCAATGTAAACCTGGGTCGTTCATACTCGGCCATATTATGAAAACATTGCCATTTTTCCGACGTACAGGCAATAATTACAATACAGAGTAGGATCGTTCTACAAAAACATTCACGTCCCGATACCGACTGACGAAAACCTTAGCATATTATATCAAGACTGAACAAAGTTGGCAAACTTTGTTTTTCTTCCTTGCCTGTAGAACTCCCAGACAACGAGAGGCAGTATGCTGTGGGCGAATCCAAAAACCCAGAACAACAACAAGTGCATCATCAACAAAAAACAACAACAAAAAACAACAACCCCCCCCCCCCCCAACTAAAAAAAAGCCAAAAACAAAAAAAAAAACAACACAAAAAACCACCACCACAACAACAAACAAACAAACAACACACACACACACACACACACACACACTTGTATTTTTCTCCTACTATGTCGCTATCTCGGTGCACTCGCAGAGAAGACACGGGATACAACAGGATAGAACTCCAATACTTTATTAACAGAAGATGCGCAAGAACAAACCCATGAAAGAGTAAGAACCCAGAACGCTGTGCGGTGCTGCTTATATACTAACAGGTCAGATCTAGAACATTCTGCAACTTACTGGCAAGTACGGAATCTTTCCAAGGTTACGTAATCTACTGACGTTACTGCACTCGCATGTTCTGGGATGGTCTAGAAATTTCCATCGAAATGCAGTGACTTTTCGCGATCTCTACAACACACACACACACACACACACACACACACACACACACACACACACACACACACACACACACACACACACCAAAACAACAACAACAACAACAAAACCCAAAACGAAACAATAAACCTCAAAACAAACAAACAAACAACCTCAAAACAAACAAACAAACAAACAAACCTAACGCTGTTTAAGTTGTAATCATCCTTTTCTTATGTCTGGGTACTGTTATAGCAGAAATGCGCTAGAAACACTTTGAGTTTGAACCCCAGGGCACAAAAACTCTCGGATCATTGACGACAGACATCGGGTTCTGGGCGCCTTGTGATTTCCTGAATGACACGACCTCCAACTTGTCGACTCTCTATAACATTCCCTGTCGCAGGATCGGTCCGTCTGAACACAAAGGGATACACCGGGTAAAGACTGGAACACGCAACTTTATACCTCAGTCCTAGGAACCAGCTCTTGGATGAAACGCACATGTTGACGTCATAATATTGTATCGTCACGATCCGATGCGTACAAGCAGGTGTGTATACTTGTAAGTGGTCAAGCCGGCGTGTCGTCAAAGGGAAGACATGTTTCCTGTCAACCATGAAGCATCCGTTCATGAGACCCTGACCGTACACGTGTCCGCTGGCCTCGACAAAGAAGTAGACTTCCACCCACGGCCATTTTGTTGTCTCCCCGGCGATAGAAGGAAGGTCGGTGAGGTAGAAACGCCACACGCCGCTTGCAGAGAGGGTGAAGCCGGTGATGCTGCTTAGAACACGATGAACCTGGTTCTGGGCGGACGCGTTTATCATCACGTCAATGTCTTTGTCCCAGGGTATGAGACCGTGATGACGATACGCTCCAAGTAACCCACCGCTGTATAGAAAGTACGTCCAGCCGTGCTGTTGACACGCTCTGATTAACACGTCCAACGTGAAGAGGAGTTTGGCTCTGTTTGCTCTTTCTAACGGACGAAATGGCTCCAGAATGTTTAATTCTTTGGCCGCTCTAGGGTCATCCAGCCGTGCTAGTTCCCTTTCAAACTCAGGATAAACTGGTTGTCGGATTAATTCCTCCAGTTCGGAAAAGTTGACTGACAACATTGAAGAGTGGCTATCCTGTTCATGATGAACTTGCTCCTGGGTGAAAGGTATAACCGGTCGCCTTATTCGCTCCAGTACCTCGCCAGCGGAGTGTTGTAGCACGAAGCTTGGATTCTTCGACATCGACAAAAGTTCGCGAAAAGTCCGATTGTCTTGAAGGTTCTGATATTCAGACAGACACAGACAGGTGATAAGGATGAAGACCAGACATTTGGTCAGACGTGGATGCCTACGAATTGTCCGGAAAATTCGCTGTCGCCTGAAACACGCAGCTGTCATCGTTTTGGGACAAAGGTAGCTCGAAGCATTTCTACTATTTTGTTGCAAGAGGGTCACCAGAAAGGATCTGCATAAATGCAGAAGCCTGACGACACAACCAAGTGAAACATGTTTATGGAGCACCTCCAACTGTACGAGAGTAAATAATGAGACTATTTGTGACGAAATTTGACAAATGACATCATTTAAAGATCTATGACGTCTGAAGCACGAGGCGGGATACTTTGAGGCAATTCCATTTAGATTACCTAAAATACTGCAGCTGATAAGGAAAATCTCTGCAATAGAATTTTTCATTGCGGATTATAAGTGTACATGGTCTGTACTATCTAAAAGTAAAATGTAGGACACGCAGGCCACTCTCCTACTGCTCCAAAATTAGGTCAGATGACGTAACGGGTCACTGCACTGACCATGTGTAGAAAAAATGAAGATGACACAGGAAAGTAGCACATCGTTCGAAAGGTCTTGGAAAATCATCGTCAGATAGACAGTCGAAATGTACGTATGGCAGTTAATACAAGTGAAATAAGCCGATTTGCTGAGTTCACACAATACACGCCAAGATTTTCTACTAGACTACTGCTTATTTCCAGTCGAGAGACCATGGAGTTGGCACACGTTATGACATGACAGCCACCACAAGCAGCTGAGCATGTAAGTCCGTGCTTTCTGCAGCTGCAACGCCTGGAATCACAGCTTGACTTGCACTTGTGTCGTTCTGTCTGCAGAGGAGCCTCTGGAGCAGGTGACAATCAGACATGCAAGGTTCAAGGTGGTCATTCTGAAGACGCCATCCCCAGTTTTCTGGGTCTAAACTATCTGGATCAGTCCACTGCTGAGCTGACCGGAAAATCTAAACAAATTCAAAAGTAATTTCTCACCTCCAGATCTAATCCTCACGATGAAATCACATCACGATGTTTGCTCAAATCGCACAGACTCGACACATTGGTATGAAAAACAGAGGTCTGTATGAAGTAAGAATGATTGAAATATGCAGGAAAATTTAATCATGGCAGAGAGCTGTCTGCTAATGACGGGAACAGTACTCTAACACGTATAAGCGACAACCGGATGCTAGGCTAAACAACAATGTGTCAACTCGCGCTGACGCTCCAGAATTCTCTATGGTACACTGAAGTTACCAGAACTTCATCAACGTGGACTACCTGACACCTTAATTAAATTAATTAAAACCATAGGAAAGAGTTTTTCGTGTCCTTCTTCATTGTACACGTTAGATTTTTGTGTTCTTGCGATTGAAGTAAAAATAAAATATATTGCACGGATTCCCGTTGGAAACAAAGATTCTGTAGACTATCTTTGTTCGAACATGGACGGTCAGCTACACATGCTTCTCAGTCCTCCGATTTGCCTTTGCCCAAATGACAATGTCAAAACAGTGTGTGCGTTTGTCTGGTTTATTTGGTGTGTGTGTGTGTGTGTGTGTGTGTGTGTGTGTGACGCAGAGAGAGAGAGAGAGAGAGCGAGAGAGAGAGAGTGGTGTGTGGAGTGTGTGTGTGTGTGTGTGTGTGTGTGTGTGAGAGAGAGAGAGAGAGAGAGAGAGAGAGAGAGAGAGAGAGAGAGAAAGTGGTGTGTGTGTGTGTGTGTGTGTGTGTGTGTGTGTGTGAGAGAGAGAGAGAGAGAGAGAATCAATTAAATGCTTTTATTATTATCTTTGTTATAATTGTCTTATGCACTCACTGTCAGAGGCTGTACTGCAGAAGAGAAATTTCTATGCCGTAAAATAGAAATAAAGATAGTGTAGTGTAGTGTAGTGTAGTGTACACATAGTGTAGTGTAGTGTAGTGTAGTGTAGTGTACACATAGTGTAGTGTAGTGTAGTGTAGTGTACACATAGTGTAGTGTAGTGTAGTGTAGTGTAGTGTAGTGTAGTGTAGTGTAGTGTACACATAGTGTAGTGTAGTGTAGTGTAGTGTAGTGTAGTGTAGTGTACACATAGTGTAGTGTAGTGTAGTGTAGTGTAGTGTAGTGTACACATAGTGTAGTGTAGTGTAGTGTAGTGTAGTGTACACATAGTGTAGTGTAGTGTAGTGTAGTGTAGTGTAGTGTAGTGTAGTGTACACATAGTGTAGTGTAGTGTAGTGTAGTGTAGTGTACACATAGTGTAGTGTAGTGTAGTGTAGTGTAGTGTAGTGTAGTGTAGTGTAGTGTAGTGTGGTGTAGTGTAGTGTAGTGTACACATAGTGTAGTGTAGTGTAGTGTGTAGTGTAGTGTGTAGTGTAGTGTAGTGTAGTGCAGTGTAGTGTACACATAGTGTAGTGTAGTGTAGTGTAGTGTAGTGTAGTGTAGTGTAGTGTAGTGTAGTGTAGTGTAGTGTAGTGTAGTGTAGTGTAGTGTAGTGTACACATAGTGTAGTGTAGTGTAGTGTAGTGTAGTGTAGTGTACACATAGTGTAGTGTAGTGTAGTGTAGTGTAGTGTAGTGTAGTGTAGTGTAGTGTAGTGTAGTGTCTACATATATATCTAACGAAGGATTCCGCATACTAGTGTTTCGCCTCGTAAAGCACAATCTGCGTAACTGGAGGTTTGGAAACATGCGTAACTGACCGCCCATTTCAAACAAATTGTTTAGAATTGCCATTTTGGCAAGGAAGCCTTCGCATGCTTATTCACGTTCTGTCACGACGTCAACATCTTCCTTGCGAAGCTGGCGATGAGTATTGTTCTGTTTGTGTGTGTTCTGATTTTCGAGAGTGTTAGCACACAGGCGTAAGGAGACGGGTGGGTGGATGGGTGTGTGGGAGTTCAACGTCCTTTTCCACCACATACGGGTGGTATCAAAGACGGGGCAACGATGAAAAAGCCAGTACAAATATTTGGCCCCAGCCGGGATACGAACTCACGACCCGAGCATTAGAAGTCCAACTCTCTACCATTCGGCCACCCCGGCTCCCCTCGTAAGGAGACAAACTGACCGTGGGATCACGTTTGGTGTTTATTTGATGTACCCTGTTTGGCGAGTGTGCTAGTCTGTAGTGATTTTTGTTGTCATGAAAAAGCGTGATTTTTTTTTGTTATGGAGGTCAAGATGCATGCCAGGCGGTCGCAAAGAAGAGGCAAGCTGCCAGTGAAGCTGGGCACTTTTTGTACAGAGGTCGGGCACTAGTGAGGCAAGCGCATTTGTGTGAACTGGCTCTCTGGCCTAAAGAGAAAGTAGACGTGTATTACTCCAGTAAGGCCTGAGCGGAAAGGAGATATTTAAATTTGCTAAAACTCCTGTCAGGTGCGTGCCTTTGAATGGTCGGTTCATGGTAGTAATTGTTTCTAGATTGAAGCGTGACTATGATGCCTGAGGCTAATAGGGAATATATATAGGCATTTTGAGGCCCTGTGTATTTGTGTCCTTCGGCCACACAGACCTCAGGGAGGTGATAATAAATAATAATAATAATAATAATAATAATGATTATTGTGTAGGCGCTTTACCCAGTATCATGAATCGGCTCAAAGCGCCGCGAACCCAACACGCACGCTCACGTGAATCACACGCATTCTCTCACGCACTGGACATAAACACATTACAACCACGTGATGCGAAGGGTCAGCTCAGCTATTCAAATATCGGAATTTAGAATTGCATTTATTTTTCAAATTTGGTGGGCTGAACATTTCCAAAGCGGAGGGGGAGGAAGCCGGAGTACCCTGAGAGAGCCCCCGACGATCGGCCCGAATGAACGGTGCCACATACGAGAAGGACCCCAGTGGGACTCGAAACCCTGACCTCTCGCATTGGTGACAAGTCTCTTAATCACTAGACCACCGACCGCCACCGATTGATGCAGATATCTTTGTTGCTGTTTCTCTTGTTTTGTCTTTGTTTCTCTTTGTTCAACTGAGTTAGCTAGCACTTTCTGCGACAGTCTGCTTCTCCTGTACCCCACGCATGCCCTTAAGCGTGTTTCTGTAGCGGGTGCTCATTGTATAGTACACGAAAAAGTTCACAGAGGAGTTGACAGACGCTAGAAGATGAATGATGGAGATACTGGCGTAGAAAACATTGTTAAACTTTTTGCCCGGGTCAAACTCTTCCACGAAAATTCTGGTGAAGGTTTGAACGACGTAAGGTGTTGTACAGACGGTGTAGATGGTGCAGACGACCACTAACATCCGGGTCACCGACGTCTCACGCTGCTCTGTTGATGACGTCAGCTGTGTACCACCAACCTGGATGAATTTCAGAACTGTCATTACACTGACATGTAAGTATCTATTCAGAAAAACAATCTCCAAAACATAATTATAAGAGTTCCTTATGGATGTTTCTAATGTGTTCAAAACACTTGACCAACCCCAAATGTTTGACCTGTAAGAACGAACACGCCGGGTCACTTGCGCTCTCGTTGATCCAAAACGTCGTGCATGACATTGTGAAATACTTTTACAACAATGCCAACTTACGACGGCATTGGAAACAGAAACATTGTGAACTGCGGCCCGCCTTTGGCCCGCTTTATGCGTGCTCATTGGGATATACGCTTGCCCTCGTCACAACAATGGTTTCAGACGCCGTACTGTGTCCAGTGTGACTGATTCTGACGCACGGATTACAGGTCTGCATTCTCAAGAAAAGGCCACAAACAGTTTTAAAGAGCTATCTGACTGTTCAAAATGCACAGTCAACTCTGTCACACTTACAAAGTTTTCAGCGTCCCTGAAACCTCCTATAAAAGCCAAAGGCAGCCTGATTTCACAGCTCAGTTTGCGTTTTGACACTGAGCGAGAAACATCGTGCAACAATCAACACCCGCTAGACGCTGTAGTGATGTGTCTCGCTCACTTACCAAAAGCACAATGATGTCACGGAAAACTCGCGCTCTGGTTTTATACGGGTCTCCGAAGCGCTGAAAACTCTGCAGCTGTGACAGTTACCTGGATTATGCGAGTCGCAGTTAAAAAAAACAACAACCCCCCCCCCCCAAAAAAAAACCCCACAATGTTTGCGGCTTTTTGCTGAGATCGCAGACCGTCAAGCGCGTTCGACGAAACGTTTTTTCACATCGGTGTTGTATGCCAGACAAAGGCATAGGCGCTCTCGTTGCCCCGAAATGTCGGGCATGACTCTGTGAGATACTTTTACAACAATGCCAGCTTAAGACAGCACGCGAAATCTGGTAAAACTTAAACTAAGATTAATTAAAAATAAAAAAAAATCAACAGACCGACAACAGGGTGGATGGGTGGGTGCTTGGGAGTTTAACTTTCTTTTCCACCACGTATGGGTGATATCAAAGACGGGACAACGAGAAGAAGACCAGCAAAGATATTTGGCCCCAGCCGGGATGACCGACAACAGACCGAAACATTCGGAACGCAGTTACTTACGTGTGCCGTACGGGTTCGCCAGGCGAGCGTTGAGCGCAAGCGCACTGCAATAGCGACGGTTGCCAGCATGACGACGACGAGTGACGCAGTAGGAACAGTGACGTTGAAGACGTACTCAAATATGACGTCAAGTGCCACCTGGTTCCGGAGATAGTACTTGCTTGGCACAGGGCGATAATGCGAGGTGTTGGTGAGGGGGTCCCTATAGCGCACGGTGTCGTACATGAAGATGACCAGCCCACAGCCCGAAAGGCAAACAGTGTAGACTAGCAGGATGATGGCAGCCATGTACCTATAACCGGGATTGCGATAGGGATGAATAGGTCTTGTAAGAAACCACTGTATTATTTCATATGATACTGCAACCAAAATGAAGCTGGCTGTATAAGGGAAATAACCTGCTAGTGGGAATGGACAGGTATGAGGTGAGGGGAATGTTGTGTTTGGGGATTTAACGTCCTTTTCCACCACATATGGGACCACATATGGGACCACATATGGGTAATATCAAAGACGGGGCAACGATGAAAACGCCAGCACTAATATTTGGTCCCAGCCGGGATACGAACTCCTGACCCGAGCACTGGAAGTCCAACGCTCTACCATTCGACCACCACGGCTCCCCGGACAGGTATGAACAGGAGGTGAACATGACTGATTATAGACTAAACTAAACAAGCATGTTTTTAAGGCAGTTTTGAAGGACTCGGCAGACTAACTGTGCCAAACAAAAAAAAAAAAAAAAATTCCCGATGGAGGCTATTCCTGCCGTGTTGGACAAGTTGTACGTGTACGCAAACTATTTTTATGGTTTCAGTGTTTCTACCAGCGAAAGGGGAGGCGGGGTGGCCGAATGGTAGAGCGTTGGACTTCTAATGCTCGGGTCGTGAGTTCGTATCCCGGCTGGGGCCAAATGTTTGTGCTGGCTTTTTCGCATCGTTGCCCCGTCTTTGATATCACCCGTATGTGGTGGAAAAGGACATTAAACTCCCAAACACACACCCACTCTACCAAACATAGGAAGTGCGATAAAACACAGGCAAGAGCTGCAAATCGATTTTCTCTTTCCGTTAGCAATGGTACGTGTTATACTATGCCACGATGGAAGCCCTGACAAGACACCAAACAGAACTGTTACCTCCGAGAAAGGAGTCTCCTGGCACGAAGCGGGCTGAGGACGCACAGACAGCGTTCTAGCGAGATGATCATGGTCAGGATGTTGGAAGTGTTGAGGAACCCAGCGTAGACACCTACTACTGACAAGCTCTTGACCTGTCACAGGAACGTAGTCATCATCCCCATCGTCAAAGTCAAAGTCAAAGTCAAGAAGGTTTAGTTCGCATCCCGGCTGGGGCCAAATATTTGGCTTTTTCATCGTTGCCCCGTCTTTGATATCACCCGTATGGTGGAAAAGGACGTTAAACCCCCAACCACCCACCCACCCTCAAATCACTTTACTGCTTTTGCATTGTAACTGTTTCCAGAGTCTGTTGGTTTCCCTCTAACAGACAACTCAGCAGTAAAACAGACGATTCTGAATACGCTTACTATTGCAGCAATAGTGTGTATTATCAATGTACAACACTTCCAGTAAGCCACTTTTAGCTTCATGCAGAAATAAATTAATTATGTTATTTTTTTAGCGAGATCACTGGTGCAAAACCTCAGTTTAGCACACAGATTAATTAGGCGAGGACGTCGGCTGTTCAGAATGTGGGTCGGAGCCGTCCAATGAGCTACAGAGGACCCAGCTCTCGAATAAATGTCACTGTAGAATATGGGCGGTAGTGGTACAGTATGTGGGGTGTAGTGGTGTCAAAAGCACTAGTGTGCTAGTGCAACGGTAACATTCCACATAATATTCTATTCTATTACATTTTAAAAACAAGATGGCCACCAGCCCAATATGTTGTTTCCATTCAATGACCTGTTGTAGTCACAGTCGTAGTCGTTGTGTCATGTATGCAGCCCGCGCGCACACGCCGGAACGCAAGCTCTCTGACATCAAGCATGCTGACATAAAGAAAGTACTGAAAACCCCTATCGTGCCTCTATGCACTTGCAAAAACCCAAACACATGAGGTCGTGTGAGCTCGCCTAGCTGGTTGACGTCACAACTTGTTGGCGTATGCGAGGTTCTACATGGGTGAATGAATTCTTGTAATAAAGTCGTTCCCCTTTGACAGAGTTACTTCCCGCAGACCTGACTGACAGACGATTGCTTACTGGTATCGGAGAAGAGACCCTCTCTCTCTCTCTCTCGCCTTAGACGCGCGCTTGCCCGCGGACGCACGCACCCCCCCCTCCCCCTACACACACACACACACACACACATTATGCAAAGACCTTGGAATCAGAAAGACGCGTCACTCCTGCCCTCGTAAGAGAGACATATAGCGGGACAACGCGAAGAGTTGTCTGCCCGCATTAGCGCGCATCCTAGATCTGGCCCCTATAGTGACAGCATGGCGGAAAGTGGAAAGCGATCACAAAAGCATGCAATTGTGTTCTGCGCCGAATTGTTCAAATAACAGACAAATATAAACGGGGAAATACTTCTTTTGGTATTCTTGTTGAAAAACAAACATTTTTTTTTCGCTTTCTTGTCCAAAAAAAAAAAAAAAAGACCTCAAGTGGTACGTGTGCATGCAGTGTAAACTAACAGTAAACACACGCGGCTGACGCAGATACAGCGTAATTTTTTTCCCTGACAACTTTACAAATCACGGTGACTTAAATTGTGCTAGCGTCTACCTGCATCTAAATTCAGAACACACACACAGAATAAAATCATCCGGCTGAACTTCATTCTAACCATTGTCAAACCATATCACAACATAGAATCTGCTGGATCGTCGGTCGCAGATATGATTAATGCTGAGTTAGCAGGAAGTATTCAGCGGGTGCGTCCATCTTTGGATCTCTCGCACATTCGATCTTTCTGTGTTCCGTACTAGTTTTACTTGAACACATCGAACGAAATGCACTGCGTAGCCTACGTACAGCAGTGAAAGCCAAACTAGATCTTTCGTTCGTCCTCCGGAACTTTGAGAGTACTTATGTTTTCCATAGGCCTAAAACACATGCGAAATATATGGGGGGAGACCACCTGTCAGTCGCTGACATCTTCGTTTTTGTTTATTTTCTTAAAATGTTTTACGGCGGCTAGTGTAGGGTTGGGTCAAACAACTGCGTAGATCTGCGGGATGCGCGCTACAACTCTTACGCGTTGTCCCTCAAAGGGAGGTAAGTGACCTATCTTTATGTTTCCAAGATCTTTGCATTATGCTTCTGAGTGTGAGTCAGTGACAAAAACGAAACCCACTGAAATTCCCGCTTTCCACATGTCAAGTTGTAGAGACTCTTGCGAAAAGATACTGCATTTCGATGCAAAATAATTTCTAGACCATCCCAGAACATGCTGGTGCAGTAACGTCAGTAGATTACGTCACCTTGGAGAGATTTCGAGCCTTCCAGTAAGTTGAGGAATGTTCTAGATCTTACCTGTTCAGTTCGTAAGCAGCCCTGCACAGCGTTCTGGATTCTTCTTCTTTCATGAATTTGTTCTCCGCGCATATTCTGTTCATAAAGTATTGGAGTTGTAGTCTGTTGTATCCCGTATCATCTCTGCGAGTGCACGATGATGGCGACATAGTAGAAGTAAAATACAACACCACGTCTCCAAACAGAGGAATTCCGAAAGAAAGTGGCGAGACACCCCCAAGAAAAAACAGCATCACGTCAATCAAACATGACGCACTTACTTTACGTCAGTGCGCGTGCGTCTCTTCTTCGATGTTTGTGAGGCGTGTGGCTTGCTGAGGAAATGTGCTGTGAGTACAAATTTTCGAGTCAACTGACGATAACGGCTGCAGTGATTTTTTCTAATTTTTTTGTATATTTTTTATGGCACCCCAGGCTCATTATCTATGTATAGTAGGAGCGATTTTGAGATCTAAAGTGTGTTCACCAGCACTTTCATCAGGTACGGCTTACGCCAAAAGTATAAAAGCGACAACCTCCAAAATTCACTTAGTTGAGAGTCCGTATTCATGCTATCTATGTCCAAAAAATGGAGTGGTTTAGGTAAATATTACGCCTTTAAACGCCAGAAAGCCACTTTTTCTGAAAAGGGCGATAACTCGCGAATCATGTGTGCAATAGTATCTGGATCGGGCCTTCTATTCAACAATCTTGATTCATTTAGAAACCCGAAATTTGAAATCGATCGGTTCAGTATTTTTGGAGAAATAGGCATCTGAACTGGGTTCACATGCAATGTCAATTCAGGCTCGGTTTACATGAAAACTATAAGAGCGACCATTTTCTAGTAGTGACTCTGTTCAGAGTCCGTATTCAAACTATCTACTGCCAAAAAATTGAGTGATTTAAATAAATATTACGCCTGTACACGAAAGACAACCAACTTGTCTCAAAAGGGCGATAACTCCCAAATCACTTAAGCAATCATCACACGCTTGAATCGTCTAATGTAACATTTTGATATATTTGGATACCCCAAATTTGAAGCCATTCGGCTGAGTATTTTCGAAGAAACGGGCCTGGACACAATTCACACACGCACACACGCACACACGCACGCACACACGCACACACGCACACACATCCGCACAGACGGCACTCACTGAGGAGGAGAAGTGCGTTCGGAACACCATACGCGTCAGCATCGATGACGCAAGTTTTCTTACGTCATTGTCAGAGTTACACTTGCAAAATCGTCTCTGCGGGAGATCGGCAGTGACGTGCGTTTGTACCACAGATGCTTGCCTATGAACGTGGAAATTTTAGCCCGTCCTATTATGTTGTTTCCATTACTATGGAAACAACATAACAAGACTTTTTCCTTTCAACCTACCTTCCAGTACTCTGCTAAGCCGGGGTCCACGAGCTGAAAGACACTGTACATCCGACTGGCCAAGAGGAAGAGAATGTAGCCAGTGTCCGACATAGACAGACTGCACAAAGCCAAGTTTCGTTTCTTACATACTCACAAACACATGCACACTGAAACATACACACACACACACACACACACACACACACACACACACACACAGAGGGAAAGGCTTCTGGTGGGTGATGAACTATAACCATTTTGTATAGCACGTCTCTCTCCCGCCAACACTGTTCAGCGGTCGTTCTGCCGAAAAAGCGTAAAGCATCTCAATATCCTTTGGCTTTTGTTTTCACCAGCTAATGTTTTCATGCGGCCGTCACGACCTGTCAACCTGGGGATGTTCGTTGGGATTCTTTTACATAGTAATTCAGTACGGAACAATTTTTCTTACCACTACATTGTGCTTTTCGGTAAGTACAAGCTGCTTCCCTCGGGGACGCGCGTCGCCGCAGTGCAGCGCCACCAAATACCTATCCCATTTTTCAAATTTTCTGGGGGGAAGAAAGCCGGATAACCCGGAGAGCAAACCCCCGATGAGCAGCCCGGTAACTGGGAAAATCCGGCATTACATAACACAAGCTCGACCCGGGGCTCGAACATCGCTGTGACATTGTATGATGACGGCCGTTCAGTAATGCAGAGGCTAAGTCCGGCGCGCTACCTATTAGACCACCGCGAACCCCAGATTCCGGCTGATAAGAAATAACGCAGAATTAGATTGAGTGATACTGTTTCCTGTATTCGACCAGCGGTTTGCTTGGATTACATTGATAAAGATCTATAGTGCCAGACACTGATACTGCCCGATTTCTGACGAAGGGGGTGGGGTGTTTAGGAGCTTTAACGTCCTTTTCCACCACGTAAGGGTGATATCAAAGACAGGGAAACGAGAAAAAGGCCAGCACAAATATTTGGCCCCAGCCGGGATTCGAACTCACGACCCGAGCATTGAGAGTCCAATGCTCTACCATTCGGCTGTCCCGGCTCCCCGATTTCTGACGAAACAAAGTATCCGACAGGTGTATTATACGTAAGAAACTCTGTTTGCCAGATATGGGAAGACTAATTCAGTAATTGTCGTTTATAGACAGCAACCGAGACGATAAGTGAAATTGTACCTCTGCGTTATACCTGAAAAGACACAGGTTGATGCGATCCGTCAAACCCTGCCGAACAAACACCGCCATGTTGATGACGTTCAACGTGGCGCCCGTGACGACGACGACCGGAAGTACCCCAACCTGCACCGTCGTCTCGATGACATGCGCGGTGGCAGCGCTAATGAGAGGCTGGAAAGAGCTTTCATTGGAGAATGCGTCAGCTGTACTGAAGTTGGAAAGCATCTCCATCGCTGATTGTACAATGGCAGGACCAGGGGTATCAGTTTGAGCAGAACGGAAAGCCTCTTGATGACAAGTCCAATCCAATCTAATTCAAACCGATCCAATCCAGTCGAATCCAGTCCAATTGTTACAATCCAGTGTAATCTTATACATCGCAAAAGTGTCCTGTGCAGCAGAGGAAATACGTTTAAACAAAATATATCATAAGTCTAGCTTTACCGCGAACCCAAGTCACGTGATACGCGCCTTGTCAGTCACGTGATACCTTTAGCATTTTTCTTAGCTTTGTTGTTTGCGTGTAGCTGGCAAAGAATTTCTTTAGACTTTTCCTCTACTTGCACACAGACATCGATGCTTTTACTCACGCAAGGTAAGTCACTTGGATGTCAAGTTACCGCTGATTATTTGTTTAGCACCCAAGTCAACGTTTGTGGCAAGAAATTTCTCTCTGTCGAACGGTGCAGACGAACACAAACCTGCTGCTTTGGCACTGTAAAACTTTCAAGATCTGCTATTAGGCGGACTGTATATGTTAGAAAACGGGCACATCTGAGGGAATGGACGTCATCAGGCAATCAATAAAATGGAGTGTAAAAATAAGAACTTCAGATCACTGTTGAAAAAACTCTATTGTCGAGACTGGCTGTGCTTTAAGACCTCGGCATTCTCTTCATCCTTTTATTGCCTGCGAGCAATGAAGTTTACAAACTGTGATTGCTCTGTGATAGTGTGTATTGCACCATTAACTGGGTGTCTCATCAGTTTGCCGTTTGCTGCTCAAGTTGTGTGTAAATGTTAGTACTGTTGCTATTTAAAAGCATTTTCTGTGTGTACTATTGTATGAGTCTTGTGTGTGTGTGTGTGTGGGGGGGGGGGATTGGGGTTGGGGTATGGGACACCGGGAGGGCGGAGTGTGAAATATGGGCGCATGAGGAGGGTGGTAACTATGGATCTTTGAGTTTATGTGGATGCAAATTGGGAAGGGAGTGGTTATTAACTATATTTTATTTGGTCTTGCTGCTCTGCGCAATTTAATGAGGACGTTTCCAAATATTCTTTATTTGTCGACCCTCCCCCCCCCCACACCCCCCCCCACACACACACACGCTCGCACGCACACAGAGTACACACGTCATTCGCGGACTTCTCGTCTTCGAAAATTGTACAGCAAATATTTTATTTCTGTCAGCTTCAAAATGTAAATTTGCGGAACTGAAATGACATTTTCTTTTCTATCCACACACACACACACACACACACACACACACACACACACACACACACGCTCGCACGCACACAGAGTACACACGTCAACCGCGGACTTCTCGCCTTCGAAAATTGTACAGCAAATATTTTATTTCTGTCAGCTTCAAAATGTAAATTTGCGGAACTGAAATGACATTTTCTTTTCTATCCTCACACACACACACACACACACACACACACACACACACACACACACACACACACACACACGCGTCAATCGCTGACTGTTCGTCGATGAACATTTCACAACAAATATTTTGTTTCTGCCATTTTTTAGAATGCAAATATTTTTAGTAAGGTGGCATTTACTTACCACTCTTCCGCATCGTTGAAGAAAAATCGATGTACAGTACAGCAAGATGTAGTCGGTGACTGACGCAAAAAAGAGGAGGACGCGACTTAAAAACAAAAGTTTGGTTTTTGTGTTTTTTTTCATCAATATAAAAGTATTAATTTTCTTATTTCATTTTTAATCACACGTTCTACCATCGTGAGGGTGGGTGGGTGTTTGGGAGTTTAACGTCCTTTTCCACTACCATCGTGAAGACAACAACAAGATTTATATTGATGAAACCCAGAGAGAACCTTGCCCTGGAAGCTTTGTCGTACAGAGATTTCTTACATTTTCCAAATTCTCCATTTCTCGTGAATTCACGAAGTAACGAAAACAATCGACATTTTCTAGCACCTCAGCCGTGTCCGTACCTGAAAACAGTTGCACACCTGCAGTCCTGAAAAATCATTACTTTAGTTTTAGACGTGTTTACCTCCAAGTCCCAGTTGTGACAGTATGCATGCAGCGCATCAAGAGCTTTTTGTAAACCCTCTTTGGATTCGGATAGAAGAACGGTATCGTCAGCGTATAATAAGACGAACAACTGAAAATAATTCGCTAATACATTATCTGGTATTTGCACAGCGAGTCTAATGCTCGGGGCGCGAGTTCGTATCCCGGCTGGGGCCAAATATTTGCTCTCTTTTTCATCGTCGACCCGTCTTTGGTATCACCCGTATGTGGTGGAAAAGGACGTTAAAACCCCAAACACCCTCCCTCCCGCCCTGCAAAGGGAGTTGAATGGGTGTGCATCTACTAACAGACACAATCTGTTCGAGGTCATTCTGATGCAATGAAAAGAATGACGGGGACAAACTTTGCCCCCCCCCTCCCCCCCTGCCTTACTCCGCGATAGCTTGCAAAAAGTCAGACTTTATGCCGTTTACAAAAACACACAACATACACATGTTCATTATTACTTTCAAGATTATTTTCCATTTACCATTTGCTGGGCCAATTTGTGCCACAGACCTGCTCTCCATAGAGAGTCAAAAGCTTTTTGATAGTCTACAAAACCACGCGCGCGCGTCCACACACACACACACACACACACACACACACACACACACAAGCAAAAACGTGCAAAACACAAATTGTTCATCATGCTGAATTGGAGGGGTTGCGTCAACGCCAACATTGCCAAATATGGTCACACCTCCTTGTAAACATCCCCCCCTCCCCCCACCCCCCCCCCCCCTTTGGAAACCTAGTTGCTATGACACCTTTATACATATACTTGTCTACTTTTGTGCCTTCAGGCAAGTTTGTGGTAAAGATAAATACTGTCCTTAGTTATTTCTAAAGCTGAACAGCAAGTAATAATGGAAATAAAACTGGATTTTGGTGGGTTTTTAAGGTGTTGTTTTTGTTGTATGTGTTTTGTTAGGTGAGAAATGTAGGTCACAAAGCTGTGCCTGTTTTTACATCAAAATCTGCACCCTGGCATACTGGAATCTAGTCATTGTGACCCTCTCCTGTTATCGAGGGTCATGGATCCAACCATAGGTGGAAAAATCAACACATTAATATCTCTGTGGTGGCTGGACCAATATTTATATAATGATAGGACACAATTGACGCTGAAAAACGCTCCCTGAAAATTTACACTTTAGCCCTACAAGCTACAGTGCGAGCGTGGCTCAGTGGAAAATGTCCAACGCTAACGCTGCCAGGTGAGGTTCACCGTGCGCCATAGGGGATCCCATTCTAACTTCAATCAAGCTCAGCTAGTAAACATCATCGTACAGCTTAGGTACGCTGCCAATTTTTCTTACATTAGCCTGACGTTTTCTTGTGCTTAGCCACCACGCAAAAGGTGTAGCCACCAAAAAGTTTGTTCGCTTGGATCCCTAACCAAGGATGTGACTTCCCCGATCACTCATGGGTTAGCCGAACTAACTGGAATCAGACTACAAAGAATCCCAGTGGCAATGGAAGCGCTCTGCATGGCAGGATCACACTTAATCTGAATAAAAAAATAATAGTCAATAATAGTACAAAGCTTGTCTGTGTTGGAACACTTTGTATCTGTCAGTTTGGATCTGTTTGTATCCTTTGAATGACATCACAGTTTGGCCTAAAATTACGCCAGGATGCATAGGGCAAAGGCTAAGCTTTATTTTCGTATACATATTGTCCTTTTTTGAACGCCAAGGTCACATGTGAGTCACACAGGCTTCTTTGTTCTAGTTTATGTAGTTAATGAATGTTCTATTCAATGCTGAGCATCCCGGCTCAAACGCGGCGGACAGCGATCCAGCACAATGTCTGTTGTCAGTGATAAAGGGAATTATGGCCCGTTTGAATTTCCATAACGTATTTGGCAGCAGGCACAACGCGTCATAGAAGCACCACCAGAGACACTAGGTCCACTACGAGATGACGTCACTTCCGTCCGTGTGACGAATCTTATCAGCATCTGCCTGTAGAGTGAAATTGTGACGTCAGTCTTACACAATTCGTCCGAATGCTCTATGGAAATTCAATGCAGCTGACGGTAAAAACTATTTTTTTCTTTAATTTTTACAAAATTCTAGCGGGTCCCGAATAAAATCTTGAATTCACTCGACTTGATATTAGGTTTATGGTGTTTGTTTTGCACAGAGAGAGAGAGAGAGAGAGAGAGAGAGAGAGAGAGAGAGAGAGAGAGCCCAAGTAGAAGCATCCCTGAAGCTGATGTCATTTCACAACAGATTATTTTGGTACGGGCTGTAATTGTGAAGTCGAAACCAAAGTCAAAAGATATTATTCCTTTCTCTCCTATCGAGGAGTGGAGGAATGGACAAGGTGAAAGGGAAAGACATGCATAAAAGGTGCACCATTAACATTAAACAACAACAACAACAACAACAACAACAACAGCAAATTAATACATGTACACTGGTATGATACTGTAACACGCATGCACGCACGCACGCACGCACGCACGCACGCACGCACGCACGCACGCACGCACACAGTTTGTTATATTTACATTTAAACTACTCTGTTTATTTTTTTTAAAAATGTATTTAGCCAAGTTCAGTACATTTTTCTGTGATGTTCTCCAAGACGTTAGTCTACAAAACTTCATGAGGATACCGGCCTGCGGAACACACGTAAATACACATTCACAAACCTACTGACACTACCAAGTCGTAGTACAGTCATGTCTGATCTCTCGCTGTGCCAGTCACTGTTGTATACGGAAACAGCAACACTACAGCGTTAAACACTACTGCCCTGTGTGTGATACGCGCGCAGATTTCCTTCCTTTCACACTAAGGGGATATAAGCTACACATCGAAACCACGACACTTGCTGTCAGCACGCCAGCAGTTGATGCAGTCCGACTATCTCTCGTCTTCATCACACATCGAACGGACCGAAAACTGGTATGTGCTTTGTTATTATTGTTGGTATTAGTTGTATACAAACATCGCAAGGTTTTTAATCACTTATATTCTCGGGTCTTCTCTGTGTGTCTTCTGATATTTGACTGTTTGTTCGCGTTAAGAGGACCTAGGAATACTGCACGTTTTTGACAGTTTTTAGGGATTGCTTGAGTAGGCCGATATTGTTGACCACTTGTATTCTCGTCTTCTCTGTGTGTCTTCTGATATTTGGCTGTTTGGTCGTGTTAAGAGGACCTAGGATTACGGCACGTTTTTGACAGAGTTGCTAGAGTAGGCCGATGTTGTTGAATTTAGGCCTGCATTGTGTCCGAGTTTACTGACCATGTTCTCAGTGTTTACTGGTGAGAAAGCTTAAAGGTGCTGTTACTAGGTTTTCATTATCTCCTTCTAGCCCAGCCACGATTATAGTCGCAACAGTTTGTTCCCATTTTACCCCCCTTTCCAACATGTTTCCTGTCAGATTTCCCTGACAACCCGCTGAAGGTGATGTCAAAGTAAAGTACAAGATCTAAGCAACACTTCCCCTAAATATAAAACAATATGACCCACATGGTGCAATGTTATTACTAAATCCATGCAGCGTGTGCTTGACGTGTGATGATAGGCGTCAGCGTAGAAAGGTTTATAGGAAATCTTCGGTTTGGAGCAGTTGCGCGTGTGACTACCCTGTGCGCACGAAACAGTCCCATCTTTGAGATAAGTAGAACTCCGAATGCGACACACTGACGTTTGACGGCCGTGCAAAACTCAGCCGTCCGGAGGTACAAGGTCGAGTGCCGTAGACGACAATGTCACCGGATACGGCTTTCAATCAGATTAACGCAAGCCTGTCTGCACGTCATGCGTCTTCGTGCGTCTTAGCGGTGTGATGCCTCACACCATCAAAACAGATCAGGGTGGGTGGGTGTTTGGGGGTTTAACGTCCTTTTCCACCACATACCGGGTGATATCAAAGACCGGGCAACAATGAAAAAGTCAGCACAAATATTTGGCCCCAACCGGGATCGAACTCACGACCCGAGCATTAGAAGTCCAACGCTCTACCATTCGACCACCCCGGCTCCCCTCAAAACAGATCAGAACAATCTGTGAGCCGAAAAACCTTTCAATTATGGCCTTTAAACAGGAAACCATCGACAAAATAAACCTTCCTTGTCAATATACTCACAAGCATCGCACAATGAATCACCACGTGCCCTCACATATATTCAATATCAAACTTGTCAGCAAGTCAACTTCCTTTTGCTCTGAGGGACTACTAGAAGGAGTGTAGCCATATATAGACTGATAGTTTTAAAAGAGAATAATTATTAGTCATGATGGGTTGTGGACAAAAAAAAGAGCGAGTCAGCCGCTTAAGCTGCATACAGCGACTGGGTAAAACTATAGTCAAACGTCACACATTATCAGTTATTGAATGTTTTCAATTGTCAATTTTAGCAGAAACATTGATCATGGCAGATTTACAAACCAAACCTGTGGCATGATGCATGGAGCGAGAGTAGGGCTTAAGTCCGAGACTAAAACATTGATACTAGATGCATAAACATCGGAGACTGAGACGAGTTTACGACGAGTTCAGGGACTAACGCTCAAGCTGAATGAAAAATAAATGCATTTCTAAAATCCGGAAACTTAAATTTGCTGACCTGGCCCTTCGCAATACCTGATTGTTATGTGTTCATGTCCAGTGTCTGAGAGAATACGTGTGATTCATGTGAGCGTGCGTGCTGGGTTGAGCTCGCGGAGCTTTTAGCCAAATATTTGGGATAAAGCGCCTATATAACTGCGATTATTATTATTATTATTATTAAAATAGTCCCGACGCAATGAATCTGAGATCTAAAACTAGAGCTTACTTTAGTACGTCTTGTATTCTTTCATGCATTGGGCCCCTGCAAACTAATGGTGGGGGATGGCAAGGGATTTCTCCCAAAATGTGAAAGCTATATATTACACTGTACTAACCAGCAACAGATCTTGTTTCCATGTAGAGAACCTCATCATGAGCTCAACACAAGTCAAGACTGGACCGGAAGAAGTGAACGGTAATACAACAACCAAACGCGGCACTGAGAGCCACCAGAGCCCCGTCCTTCACCCTCCATCACCAGGGGTCGACGTCCACGCGCTGTTCGGAATCCCCAGAGCAAAAAGGCCGAGTGAAAAGTCTGAAGAACAGGAAGATCTTGAAGGTACAGTACTTTGTTGTTGTTGTTGTTTGCTTAAATAGAAGAGCTCTGCTTCACGGGAGCCGGTGTTATATAATCCGAACATGCAGCGAACATGGTGTGTCAGTTTCCGTGTTTCGGCTCGTGTTGCATGCGGCTCAGTACGGTATGCCCTTTCCCTAATGTTTCCGGATCGTGGTTTCTGCTGCGTAGCGATCGTGCCAAAGTGATACGGTGTAAGGGAAATAACCCCATTCAGTGTCTTCCAAATCTGAACGGACTACTCTCCCTTCGTCCAAGGTATTGACCCAGCCTCATACAAATCATAGCGACAGGCTGGCCATTCCAGCGTAATTCCTTTATGTAATGCGCGAGTATAGTCGCAACTACCCCTGTAACGATTAATAATGTATAACTATTTTAGTAAATCGCAAAACAACCACCACCACCACCACCACCACCACCACCACCACCACCACCAAAACAACAACAACAACAATAACGACGAGACAACAACAACAACAACACACCACCACCACCACCACCACCACCACCACCACCACCACCACCACCACCACCAACAACAACTATTGGCAACATCGTTTTTATCGTTCATCGTTTTCGTCGTTTGCAGATTCAGACACCGATGACCTGATTGACAGTGATGACGATGAATTTGAGGAGTTCCAGGAGGGCGAATACCTCGTCATTGGTAACCTGACGTCATTAATGAATATTCATATTAATATCAATATTAAAACAGCATTTATCATTCATTGTACACCATGCTGCTATCATACCGTGCATACCATCATTATTCCTTTTGCTAAATTTGGTTAACACTTATCATTCTTCTCCTTCTTAATCATTTTAATTAAATTCATTCAAAAAAACAAAAACAACAAAAACCACACACACACACACAAAAAACCACACACACACAAAAACACCACGCACACACACACACACAAAAAACAACACAAAACAAACCTTTGTTCTTCAAGTAGGGCAGTTATCAGTGAATACGTTCCAAAGAAATGAAAACAGAATACTGGTGCATACCCCTCATTGCTAAGAGTTACACGATGACATAATTTATTTTGAAAGTTTGCTTCTTTTGTGTTCAGAGGACAGCGAAGACTTCCAGGAAATGCAGGCGAAACTGATGGAAGAGCAGGCTGATTTACACAGACAGATTCTGCTGCCGGTGTTTAAGGCCTGCACGACAGCTGTGAGTTTTTATATGGAATTTCCGGCTACTACTGCTACTGTTACTACTGCTGCTATTTCTGCTACTGCTATTTCTACTACTGCTACTGTTACTACTGCTGCTATTTCTGCTACTCAGCTACTACTACTTCTACTACTGCTGCTACTACTACTAAGGGTGCTATCACCACCACCAATACTATTACTACCTCTACCACTACCACCTCCTCTACTAGGCTACTACTACTACTACTGCTGCTGCTACTTCTACTACTGCTACTGTTACTACCACTACTACTGCTACTCAGCTACTACTACTACTACTGGCACTATCACCACCACCACCACTACTATTACTACCTCTACCACCTCCTCTACTAGGCTACTACTACTACGACTACTACTACTACTACTACTACTACCACCACCACCACCACTACTACTACTACTACTACTGCTACTACTACTACTGCCACTACTACTACTACCGGCCACAACCACTACTACTACTTCTACTACTACTACCACATGTGCAGCCTTATGTGCCGTGATACCTGATGTGATGGCGCTGGTCGACCTTTCTTGAAAGTTCTGATACAGTCGTGGAACTTTAATTATCTCTTTGTCTACTTCTCTTCCAAGTATGACAAGTGGGTTGCGGAGAACAAGGACACGGTACCGGAAACAGAGATGGCGGATCGGCGCGCGCAGCTACAGCTGTACCGGAAGGTGCTGGAACTGTACGGAAGTGACGAAGACTGGGCCAAGCTAGCGCATGAGCAAAAGATCTCCACAGACAAGGAAGTGCTGGAAACATCGGAACGCGCCAAAGACATGGGTACCCCGCCAGACGTCGTCAGCGAGGCCTCGGTGAGAATTTGAAACAACAACGTAACAGCCCCCCCCCCCCCCCCCCCCAAAAAAAAAAAAAAAAAAAAAGGGGGAAAAAAGGGGGAGAAAAAAAGAAAAGAAAAGAAAGAAAGAAAGAAAGAAAGAAACAGAAAAAAAAAAGAAAAAAAAAAAAAAAAAGAAAAGAAAAAAGAAGAAAAGTGTTTTCGGCCTCTTGTTTTTTTTTTATGTAGCACAACTTGATAAGGTCGTAATATATGAAACTTTTGTGCAGATCGCCGCTGGAAAGAGTGTAGCGGACGACACATTATCCGCCGAAAACGTGACCCGCATGGTAGAAGACAGAATGCAGAAGCTTGACCTGTAACCACCTCACGTCGGCAAAGGAAACGACCGACCACTTCCAGACCACAGAGCCAGACACGAGAAACTCCTCAAACCACGACGCTTACTGCTGTTTGCATTTTGATCTGTGCCTGTGCTGCTTGTAAACAGACTTGTGACATCTGCCAAAATGTGCACTCCAGTATCCATAAACGCGGCTTACCCGAAGAGTCCCTTCGCGGAATAGTCTTTGTTCCTTGAGTAGCGTTAAGCCTCGAATAACTTACTAACTGAAGAAATCTCTTCTCCGTGGGTGCTGGGGTATGGGACGTGGGGGAGATGGGGAAGGAAGGGAGGGGGGGGGGGGCAGGGGGGGGGCAGGGGGGTTAGGTGAGGGGGGGGGGGGTAAAACGCACTCATCAACAATCGCCTTTTGCAATACCAATTTGTGTCAGTTTCAATGCAAATTCTGATCCGCTGGCATAACCATGTCCATTTGGCAGTGTATGAACGTAAACGTGTCTACATAATTATATATAATTATTATACCTTTTGCAATGCTTTCTTGGCTTTGTGACTACATTGATATATAAAATAAACCGACTGACTCGTTATTGGTGTGTGTGTGTGTGTGTGTGTGTGTGTGTGTGTGTGTGTGTGTGTGTGTGTGTGTGTGTGTGTGTGTGTGTTTGTTCGAGATCGGAAAACTGCACTGCTACCTGAGTTCACTCACGACCCTCTCTGAGATTCTCATATAAAATCCATGAATAATTTTTCCTTTTTAAAAAAATGACTCTTGCCTAAAGGAACTTGATGTGAAAGCCAAAAGCAAATTAAGTTCCCACCACATTCATTATTAGCATGAAAAAAACCAAACTGATCAACGAATACATATTTGCTTCGAGTGGATCTCTCACGTACTATTGCTAGGCTGTATTGTAAACTTGGTGTTCACTGAGATGGCATGAGTTACTTGATCTTTCGCCAGTTAAATCACACAGTATGTTTTTGGACGAACGCCAGTAGACCGAGGCTTGGTCTGATCTTGTGATAGTCATAGATAATATTCCCCTTGTCTTTACAACAATAACGTCACGCATGGTGTTTATGTGACTGGTAAACGGTATGTGCTTTCAAGTCTTAGCGTGAGCTGGATCGCGAATCGACATTCACACAACCCGTAGACAGCACGTATAAGGAATTATTCCCCGGCCCGGGACACTCGGGGTGGTAACACGCTCTTAAAACAAAACTGTTTTGCTTGATTGGATTTCAAAGACAGACCTCTAAATACAATACATAAGCGTCGCGCAGCCTTGGTGACAGTCATTTTGTCATGACGCCTGTGTGCAGCTTGAGTCCAACTGAGTCGGAACTGTTCAACGACTGAGTGGCGCCTTAGTTGTTATTATCTTAGTCTTTACCACTGTAACTACTCTTTCAAGAAACACATGTGGAGTTTTCGAGAAAGAGAGATGAGAGAAGGATGCTGGTAGAACTTTGAAAACAATCTGACGAGAAAGACTTGTTTACGGATTTCCCTTGTAAAGACGAAAGTCGACTATCGCGCGCATCGTAACAGACAGGTAAGGCATAATATAAACGTCATTCTTGCAAAACAAAACAAACAAACAACAGAAAAAGACCCCCCCCCCCCCCCAAAAAAAAAAAAAAAAAAGGGGAAAAAAAATCCCCATTTTAGTTATGCTCAGATTGGTACTTTACTTTTCCATGTACGACTTTTGCATGGGAAAACAGATTTCATTTCAAAGGAAATTATTGTTTGCATAAGCAGTAGAAAGCTTTAATAAGCACACCATTCTACCTTCATTGCATGCTTGCTGTTTAGTTTGTTTCGAACTACATGCGCTGACCGGTAGTAGCAGCCATAAAACTCCCTACTGTTCTATTGTTTCCATTTAATTCTAGCTTTCAGCAATATTTTCTTGCTGTGCATTTTATGTATTGTCATTGTTCATGATCACACTCCGATAAAAGCAAAATTCAGTGATTTGTTATTTTTGAAATTGTTGGAGTTGCTCAAATTGCGGACAGTCCTGCCGGTCGGATCAGCACGGGGAGGGGGGGGGGGGGGGAGGGGAGCAGACGTGTGTCACTGGCCCTTGGTCAGGCTGAACTGTCTCGATAAAGTCGCGGTAATTGTCTGCTACACGACTTTTCTCCCATAGTACACGTAACGTCGAAACTTTACGTATTCTAGAAATTACACCAGTAAACAAGACTTACATGACAGCACTCCAGTCCATGAGCGTTGAATTTATTTTCACTCTGCTCGGCCATATTAAAGTCTTTACGTGTTGACACACTACACGTACAGAGCAGAAGCTTTGAACTGAAAGCCCTGGGTAAGCTGCGTGAACCGATCTGAATGCTGGTCTAGAAATAAAATGAAAAGGGCGATAAAAAGGGCATAGAAGGCCCTAGAACGTGTACAGCAAACAGGAAGAAAATTATCGAGGTAGACTAAAGAAGGATCTTGTTTTGCGTGCAGTCAGAGGACTAGAACACAACCGAGTTTTGGCTCATTTGTGTAACAGAGTGAGTCTACGTCATAAAACGTCTGGATTGTGCATGAAGGGAGATGACTAGAACATGCAGAGTGTGCTCCCCAGCCCACCTGTGGTGTCCACTTTTCTATTGAATGTGTTCGTTCCTTTCATTGTGAAACGAAGCGAAGGCAGATGAATGTCAAAAGTGACACACAGACGAATAAAGTAGGCCCCCCGACGTTAACACTGGACATAGTCGGTACACAGTCTGGGCTGCCACAGCTGAAGGCTCAACAAGGACAGATATTTATATTTACTCTGGTGTTGGTGACACTAAGTTAATGCGGACAAATAATCTTCCTTGTGTAGTACAACAAAACATGTTGCCCCTTGACGACCATAATCACGAGAGACGTGTTTGTACAGGTAGGTACTAAACTTTCTGACGTGTGTTGTGTTGTGTTCTCGGTGTCTTTCTAGAAATTGTGTTGCATACGAGAAGCAAACGGAGAATTACATAAAACTTTGATTTCCTTTAAATTCATTTACACGCCTGAAACTCAAGGTATCTAAAGAAGAATAAAAACTAAGTTTGAACTTCGAGCTTGTTGAGTAGTTACGTTGATAAAGCATGCCTCTAAAATCACAAAAAGTCAAATATACGGAGGAAAATCACCCACATTTTGCTGAAATGTTGTCACGATTTAAATAGCCACACCACAAACATACCACGGATTTCACGCTCATGAAACTGTGGATAAAACATAATGGACAGATTACTTTAAAGTAAATACAGAGGAGACATCTTCAGCTCCAGTCTTTATTCACGGTGAAATCACTTTGGCAAGAGTTCTGTTTTATAATAATCATTCAAAGGAAACATATTGCAACTGTATTAGTTACCCTGTTACAGGCAAATCACATTTAGACTATCTCGACATTCTGCAAATTCACTCTCAACCCTACATTTGTAAATATCGTGGGCAGTTTTGTATTATTATTATTATTATTGTTCCCAGGTATGACGTCATCATGCTCATCCCCTCTGCAAGAAAGAGCCTGCACGACACAGACCACACCGTGTTTACTGAATTAATATTGATCAAAAACACCAGCTGCTGATTCAAACGTTTCGAAAATGCAATGTTATCATATCTGCTGTAACTAACATATGAATTGTTTGTACGTCTGACACTCTATGTATGACGTCCATTGCCGAGACAGCTTTGTGTTTTATACAAAGGATATAACCACGGTATTTATTAGGCAGACGCAGAGTCTCAGCTAATTTCACAGTGGTAATCCATCCACCTGCAGTCTCTGGTTGCTGAGAAACGCCTTTCAACGCGAAAGCCTGTGAGTCCATGTTAAATGGTGGCCGTATGGCACTATTCCTAACTGTTCATGCTTCCCGGGAAATCTCCATCTTTGTGGGCACTGTTCTTTGTAGCTGGGTGTGTTGTAGTGTGAGATATCAACATGAGAGATGTGTGTTAGTATCATCTTCCCAAGCCATGCTGATGTGAGGCCGACATGTTACTGTCAAAGAAGTATATAAACAATTATTGATAAACAAAGCCGACAAAATAATCACGCTGGAAGCTATTGTTCGCACACTGACCGCGTCCAGGCATGTGTTACTTCTTGACATTTTGTATCTTAAACAATCTGTAAAAAAAAAAAAAAAAAAAAAACAATTTGCATGACTCACATAATATTTTCCTTAATGTGACCGCTGCCTAACTCGGGCTTGCTGTATACTGCTCTTCTTGTTTGTTCTTATACATTAAGAATATATACAAGTGTAATTAGACTGAATTTAGGCTACCGTGCTGTTTTCCTTCCATGTTACTATATATAATCAGAATGTTTCCATGGAACTGGTACATAAAGTGTACTGATTCACGTGAGCGTGATTCACGTGAGCGTGCGTGTTGGGTTCAGTTCGCGGCGCTTTGAGCCGATTCATGAAATTGGGTAAAGCGCCTATACAATACTCATTATTATTATTATTATTATTACTGTTGCTTACTACAATCATAGTGTTTCCATGGAAGTAGTACACGATGTGACGTGTAGTGTTGCTTTCTACAGTAAGAATGTTTCCAAGGAATTTGTGCACGGTGAGTAGTGTTGTTTACTGCAATCAGAATGTGAAGAAAACACTGCATAATGTATACTTTTACATACTACAGTCAGACCGTTTCAAAGACGCCCGTGCGTAATGTGGATTTACTGAGAACTGTTAGGTTGTAGCTACAGGACACTTACCAGATGTCAACAGCAATGTGTACTGCGGACACAATCTCACAATGCTCATCAACCAAGCATCATCTGCACGACAAAGACGACACTGCGTTTCCTCACTACACATCAGTCGTCTACATCGTCTGCTGGTTGCAACATTTCTGTAGTGTAAATGAAACTGACATAATCATGTCATGAGAGTTTTGTTCTTTTAGTAAAAACACATATACCCAGATATAAGCGAGATACTGTCAAACTAGAAATGAGTCAGTTTTTAACTAATGAATGCGCAATGACGTTGAGAGAGGCTGTCAGACTCAACCAGTGGGACAGAGTGAGTGACATACTTCGACCATATGAGACCATTTTGACTGGCAACGCAAAGCTGGAATGGGCTGTGGAAGAGGCCTGTAAATGGACAACTGATGAGTTTCTGGCAATGGTGGATTACGTTACAGACGATAGGAAGAATAATGACACATCGTGGTTATATGACACTTATCCGATGCTGAGAGAAGCTGTGTTGAGACGCCAGTGGAAATGTGTAAAGCTCCTGCTCACAGAGAAAACTTCTACCAGTTATCTTTGGAATGGGAAGAATACGCTGTTTGCCGTGGAAGAGGTTTGCAGACACGCTGGTGATACGGATTTTGAGGAAATAGCTGAATCTTGCCCAAGCACCCACCTGATCATGATGCTGAGAGAAGCTGTAAAGCGAGGCCTGTGGAACACTGTATACGAAGTGATTGTACGGATCAGAGAGGTCGACAGACGTGGTGCTGGCGATATCGACATACAGGGATGGGCTGTGAGAGAGGCTGTGGGAGAGGCTTGTAGACATGCTAATGATGACCAAGTTTCACAAATAATCTCCATCTGTGATACAGACCAAATAAATTTCGCGCTGACAGTTGTTGTCATAAAAGGCCTGTGGAAGAGTTTAAGAAAACTGCTTGTTGCGATAAAGAATGCCCGTATCGATGGTGTCCGTGATAGACAGAGATGGGCTGTGGAAAAGGCTTGTAGACGTGCTAATGATGACCAAGTTTCACAAATAATCTCCATCTGTGATACAGACCTAATAAATGACGCGCTGGCAGCTGCTGTCAGTCAAGGCCGGTGGAAGATGGTGAAAGAGCTGCTTGTTGGAATAAAGAACGCTCGTATCGACGGTGTCCGTGCTACACAGAGATGGGCTGTGAAACTGGCTTGCAGACGTGCTAATGATGATCTTGTTTCGGAAATAATCTCCATCTGTGATACAGACCAAATGAATCACATGCTGACTGTTGTTGCTCAACGAGGCCTGTGGAAGAGTGTAAGAAAACTGCTTGTTGAGATAAAGAAGGCTCGTATCGACGGTGTCAGTGATACACAGCGACGGGATTTGGAAGAGGCATGTAAACATGCCAGTAATGAGGATTTTCAGGAAATGAGTGACTCATGGGAAAGCACTCAGCTGAACCTTGTGTTGACAGAAGCTGATGATCTAGTTTCGGAAATAATCTCCATCTGTGATACAGACCAAATAAATCACGTGCTGACAGCTGCTGTCGATCAAGGCCGGTGGAAGATGGTAAAAGAGCTGCTTGTTGGAATAAAGAACGCTCGTATCGACGGTGACCGTTATACACAGAGATGGGCTGTGGAAGAGGCTTGTAGATTTGCTAATGATGATCAAGTTTCACAAATAATCTCCATCTGTGATACAGACCAAATAAATCACATGCTGACTGTTGTTGCTCAGCGAGGCCTGTGGATGAGTGTAAGAAAACTGTTTGTTGAGATAAAGAAGGCTCGTATCGACGGTGTCAGTGATACACAGCGACGGGATTTGGAAGAGGCATGTAAACATGCCAGTAATGAGGATTTTCAGGAAATGAGTGACTCATGGGAAAGCACTCAGCTGAACCTTGTGTTGACAGAAGCTGATGATCTAGTTTCGGAAATAATCTCCATCTGTGATACAGACCAAATAAATCACGTGCTGACAGCTGCTGTCAATCAAGGCCGGTGGAAGATGGTAAAAGAGCTGCTTGTTGGAATAAAGAACGCTCGTATCGACGGTGTCCGTGATACACAGAGATGGGCTGTGGAAGAGGCTTGTAGACGTGCTAATGATGATCAAGTTTCACAAATAATCTCCATCTGTGATACAGACCAAATTAATCACGCGCTGACAGTTGTTGTCAAAAATGGCCTGTGGAAGAGGGTAAGAAAACTGCTTGTTGAGATAAAGAACGCTCGTATCGACGGTGTCCGTGATACACAGCGAAGGGATGTGGAAGAGGCATGTGAACATGCCAGTAATGAGGATTTTCAGGAAATGAGTGACTGGTGTGAAAGCACTCAGCTGAACCTTTTTGTGACAGAAGCTAATGATGATCTAGTTTCAGATATAATCTCCATCTGTGATACAGACCAAATAAATCACGCGCTGACAGCTGCTGTCAATCAAGGCCTGTGGAAGATGGTGAAAGAGCTGCTTGTTGGAATAAAGAACGCTCGTATCGACGGTGTCCGTTATACACAGAGATGGGCTGTGGAAGAGGCTTGCAAACATGCCAGTAACGAGGATTTTCAGGAAATGAGTGACTGGTGTGAAAACCTGAACCTTGTGTTGACAGAAGCTGTAAAGCGAGGACTGTTCAGCACTGCATGTAAATTGATTCAATGGATCAAATACGATGCCATTACTAGTACAAGCGATACACTGATCTGGTCTAACAGAGAGGCCAGAAAACGTATTGATGATCATAGGCTTGCAGAGAAAGTGGACTACTGTTATAAAGACGATCTTTATAATGCTTTGACAGAAGCTGCCAAACGAGGCCTGTGGAAAATGGTGAGAACGTTGCTTGCGACGATGCAGAAGAAAGGTACCGGTGGCATCAATTACAGAGAGATCTGGGATGTTGAAGAGGCTTGTAAAGATGCTGACGATGATGACTTTGGGTTTATAGCTGAGTTCTGTGCAAACACCCAGGTAAACTCTGTGCTGACAGAAGCTATAAAACAAGGCCTGTGGAACACTGTAAGGAAGTTGATCGAACGGATCAGAGAGTTCAGCATTAGTGATGCTGGTGACATACAGAGATTTGCTGTGGAAGAGGCCTGTAAACGTGCTGATGATACTGGGTTGATAACTGTCTCCCGTGCTGTAAGCATCACACACTTAGCACCAATTACAATAGAACTGTACAGAAGAGGTTTCGACGATGTTGCATCTGACAGACTCAGCTCTGAGCTGAAAAACAAGGGTCCGGGTGAGTTGTTGTCTGTCTGGGCACGATTGTTTCTCGACTCACTGTCCACAGGGTGTTCTGATTTACAAAGTCATTCTGAGAAAGAGATGCTTCAGACTTTAGAGTTAACAACATCATTCAGTGATACATTTTTGTCAAAACTTTTTAAGCAGCTGGAATTTCGATTAGACAGACACAACAGACAACACTTAACAAACGCGAGCGGGGAGCTATGGTCCAATATGCGATCAGTCTTCAAGGCTGGGTCATCACGGGAGGGAGATGTGTATGTACATTTCTTTGTGTGGTGCTTGAACAAACAAGGACACTGCACTTCTCTCTCACAAGTGTCTCTCGCACTGATAGCAAGCCAGACTGTCAACCCGGCCTTACAAAGACTGGCCCGCACAAGTTTGTGGGAGGAGACTCGCCGATGGTATCTTCAGTTCCTTGTGGAAGAGAAACTGTGGGACATTGTCAAGGAGCTGGCGGACCACAGTCTGTACGATGACCAGCGTGGATGGGCACTGGGGCAAGCCCTGTACGACAAGCGGTGGGACGTCATGGTGGTGCTGGCCGACCACGGGCTGACGGATGTGCAGCTGAGGAAGGTGTACCGCCAGGTGGCCAAGCACGCGGACTGGCACACGGTCCGTCAGCTGTTTGAGCGGGGAGTGGACATGCGTGTAGTTTGTGAGGAGCTTATGGCAGCCAACCCGAGCCGCGAGAGACCGCCGAGTAGAGAGAGAATAGAGCGACTAAGAAACATGGGAGAGGATGTGACGGAACTTGAAGCAGAGTACAGAGAGAGGCGTGAACACTATGCAAAGATCGAGGCCGATCACAAACGGAGATGTAAAGAACTGGCGCGACTTGAAACGGAACTGTCTGAAAAGGAAGCAAACCTTCTTTACTTGCTTCATAACAAAAACTGGTATGCAGTTCTTTGTAAAGTATTTCAGAATGCCACAGAAGAAAAGGTAAAGATGACACTACAGCACGCCATACAACATGATGCATGGCACGTGGTGATGCAGCTGGTGAGACTCGGGATGGATACAGCCCAGCGGGACTCTCTCTTTTCCGAGGTCATCAGACGGCGACAGTGGTGTGTGGGGAGGGCGCTGTTAGAGCGCGGTGTGAGTGTGGAGTTGAGCCGGGCCGCTCTGCCACAGCTGATGGTGGCAGACCAGTGGATCCTCGTGGCCAGGGTGATGGAACTGAGTCTGGACGACACAGAGAGACGGCGGGTGATGCAGGCGGCACTGGATAAGAAAGAGGGGAGTGTTGTGGCGCACGGTATCAGCGTCATGGAAGGCAGACTGTCGGTGGAGGAGCGAGAGGTCATGTATGACCAGGCACTCAGTCAGGGCGTGTGGCAGGCGGTCAAGCGGCTGGTGGAGGAGAAGGACGACACTGGAATGGCTCAAAGTGACAAAGCCCTGGTAGCCGCCGTAGAGCAGCACCGGTGGGACATGGTGGATCACTGTGATAAACACGGTGCGGACATCAACAAGCGGGACGCTGAGGGCGACACATTGCTACACAAGAACACAAGGCGGGAAGACTGGGACAGAGTGGAGGGATTGCTGCATCACGGAGCTGACACCAACCTGTCGGACAGTGAGGGATACTCGGCGTTTCACAATGTTGTTGAGAGTGCCGTAAGATATTCGGATGATACCGCCACATGGGACACTGTGAACACCTTCGTGAAATTTCATGGTGATATCAGTCTCCCTGACCCGCGTGGACAAACACCACTGCGCAAGATAATCTCCGATTCTGGTGACTACAGACGAAAAAGTCGCGTGTACCGTGGTGATATCCTCGACTGCGCATTGACATGGGGCGGTAACGTGGACTGGACAGAGAACTACAAAGGGAAGACTGCCCTGCACGTGCTGTGTCAGGCCGGACTGTGGGACTCCATGCGATACATCGTGGCCAGGGGAGGCGACCCACTGGCTGTGACTGACGACGGTAAGACGTCTCTGATTGTGGCTGTGGAGTACCACATGGAAATACCAGATGGGTACAAGAGACGTTATGGATTTAAAGAAGGGGAGCGTAAGTGGAAGGCGGAGGTCTGGGGGTGTCGTCAGAAGCTGGTGGCGGAGTTCATCAAGATGGGCATCAGTACACACCAGCCACACGTCACAGACAGATACCGCTCTACATCAAGTTCCCCTGTCTACATCAGTATAGAGAAGAGAGACATTGTCGTGCTGCATATGGTGTACGAGTCAGGAGCGTGTTCACACAGAGAATTACACAGAGTTCTACACGAAACTCCTTCATCTCCTGGCTGTCCCAGTGACGGTTCATTGTATTACGAGGAACACTTTGTAAAGCACCAGAAAGAAAAAACACAGTTCAGACGATGCATTTCGTACATTAACAACATCGCCTGTAATCCCCGCAGTCTGAAGTCCCTGTGTCGCCTGGTGATCTCACACCACATCGGTATATGGACACCCAGAAGACGCCAGAGAAGAGTGAATCAGCTCCCCTTACCGGACCCCATGAAGGATTACGTCATGTTCTCTGACCTCGTGGACCCGGAGTACAGCAAGGACATGGTGCTGCAGGAGGAGGAATTTGATACTGACAGTGACAATGACCTTGATTTAGTTACTTTACAATACGACACGTCATTTGCCAGTGAAACAGAGGACAGTAACATAGACACTGATTTTGAATGAAAGGACATGGTGCTGCAGGATGA
The DNA here is from genome assembly GCA_018292915.2 of Batillaria attramentaria. Taxonomy (NCBI): domain Eukaryota; kingdom Metazoa; phylum Mollusca; class Gastropoda; family Batillariidae; genus Batillaria; species Batillaria attramentaria. Next base: position 503,774 of record JACVVK020000257.1, read on the forward strand.
GGACGACGATGAAGAGGAGAATTGGTACTACCCTGACAGTGACAATTAACATCGTATTTCTGATTAGACGATACAACTTGTTCAGCAGACCCCAAGAAGGCATTTCCAACCATTTTTATAAACACACCGCCGTTGGTCGCTAGTGGTAAAAATAAGGACATTTGTTCACTTGTAAAAGCGAGACAGACGCTGCAAGAAAGGAACCTGAGTGACAAAGCCACGTGACAACGGATACAAACCTGTTGTCATAACATGTAAAACGCTCCTAGAAAAACATGTTCAACTGTATTGTTCTGCAAAAGAACTGGAAACGCTACAGACGGTACTATTAAAACTCACGTGAAAACAGGTGGAAAGCTAAGCAAAAGCTCTTGCTTTCTCAAGTCTAGGTCCGCCTGATAAGCCTATGAGTGATACCAATAATCTCAATTCTAAGAGGAGGCAGAAGAACTAAAACTGGTAGAACTGCTTTGGCATTGCGACTGTTTTACAACGTTAGACGGATCGTGGCCACTGCCGGTGAAACAGAGGAAAGAAAAAAACGACAATGACGGTAGATACTGGTATAGGCGCTCGATCTTTTTCAGTAGTTTCACAACGCGGCACAGATCGAGGTCACACCAAAAAGAAAACACAATCTGATAGGGTATGACGAGTATAGGAGAAAAAGATGTAAACTGATAAAGTTTGAAGACAAGGAGAACAATGCACTCGGCCAGATCTCGTACAGTGATGAAGATGGGGACACACGCACGCGAAAAACGTGAAAAGAAGACGCAGTCTAGTTATTTTGGTCTTCTTGGAACTTTGACAATACATTATTGAAATTCCTATCTGAGTTTTAAGCTGTTGCCAGGAATTACCGAGTGAGCGCCTGCGTCTGCTTTACGCGCGCGCGCGCGCGCGTGTGTGTGTGTGTGTGTGTGTGTGTGTGTGTGTGTGTGTGTGTGTGTGTGTGTGATATTTCTTTCTTGTTTTTATTTTGTCGTTAAAAAAAAAGATTCTTTGCATTGCACAGTTCATATATAATTTGTGATATATTTTGAAGTTTTGTATTAGATTATCAAACGTATGTATCCTCCATACCATAATTATTCAAAGTGAATGTTATCTGCCGACACATGACCAAACCTTGTTGTAGCACTTCTGGTATAGACTTCAGAGCTCGAGCATCCCGCATGTTATCGCACGGAATTGTCGTTATAACTGTATCATGTTATATATTCCACTGGGAGTGCACGCGTTCTTGCCAATAACAGGAACCTCGTGTATGTGGTACATAGGAAACTGTTTACTGTACAGGTCATGTCACATAAATTACTTTGTTTATAGGCAATGGTTTGTTTTGTACACCATCATGCATAAAGCTACACCTTGGTTTTTGCTGGTAGACGTGTATTTTGTAAGTCAGCTTGTATAAATGTGATTTGTAAGTCGACTTGTATTGATGTGATTTGCAAGTCGACTTGTATTGATGTGATTTGTAAGTCGACTTGTATTGATGTGATTTGTAAGTCGACTTGTATTGATGTGATTTGTAAGTCGACTTGTACTGGTGTAATTTGTAAGTCGACTTGTATTGATGTGATTTGTAAGTCGACTTGTATTGATGTGATTTGTAAGTCGACTTGTATTGATATGATTTGTAAGTCGACTCGTATTAATGTAATTTGTAACTCGACTTGTCTTAATGTGATTTGGGTCTTTGGTATATGTCTTTCTTTTTACTGGTGAAACTGCACATATTTTGTTTTGTCTGTACACGTTTTTGAGATTATATTTGTGTGCATGTTATGTGTGGCTCAAACTGCCTCAAGTATTCTGTGTATGTACGGAGTTGAAGGGAACTGCACACTGTACAGGTGAAATAGCACTTTTAATAACATGGGATTTGGTCTGGTGGTTAAGGTATCCTACCTCGGATCCTAAACTGCCTGGTTCAAAACTCGGGGGGTAAGGGGGGGGGGGATGGTGTAAGGGGGGAGGAAGGGGGAGGGGGGGGGGGGGTTGTGTATAGGTAATGGTTTGTACTGCAAACTTTTTAGTGTTGACGTCGACGCCTGTGTTGACAGAGAGGGACTTTCTGGCTTCGCTGGACGACTTGATCTGCCTAACTGAGTTGGTCAGGGAGCCTGAAGGAATGTTGTCAGTTATCGATACCTGGGGGGGGGGGGGGGGGGGGGGGGTAAGGGGGGGAAGGGGAGCAGTCCGCCGAATATTCTTTAACGCGGTAATGGGACTATTGAATATACCAAAACACCAAGTGGTATACAATTACTTTGTTTGTGTATAGGTAATGGTTTGTTCTGCATCAGCATCCATAAAGTGAAGCCTTGGTGTGTACCGGTAAGCACATATTAGTGTATTTTTTTAAGGGGGTGAGTCAGTTTGTATAAATGGGATTTGTCAGTCTGTGTATGTGTAAGTAGGGTTTTCATTAGTGTAACTGCACAGTTTGTATTTGTCTGTAATAATCAAAATGATCAAAGTACAGGCCACATAGCACACATGTGTTTATTTTGTTTACTGATGGGTGGGTTTGCTGCTGAAATTGCAAGGGTTTTTTTTTTTTCTGAGTACGAAATGTGGGTATTGTGTAAACCAAGGTGCATAAATTTGTCTGTGCACATTTATGTGATTATTGTACAGGTCAAACTGCACACATCTGTTTTCTCTGGGCACATGAAATGTGTACTTCAACTTGCATCAGTTTCATTTTTCTGTGTACGTAAGTAGTTTTTTGTGTTCAAGCCAAACTACATAAATCTTAATATGCTTGTGTACATATGAAGGGAACCTTTATTTGTAAAACTACATACTTTTTATTTTTCTGTATTCAAACAAGCTGTCAATATATAGGTAGGTCAAGGCGGATAGAAATTTTGTCTGTCTATGCACGTGTTTTTGTAGATAAAACGCATACACTTTATTCGTCTGTGCACATGTAAGTAAATGTTGTATAATTAGGTCACTGCTAGACTCACTGCTGTGGCTCGTTTGAAATGTTGCATCCGACAGATTGCCGTCTGACACATACCGCCGGTGTGTGGTGTGTACTCTCATGAAAAGCGTTGTAACCCATGCCTTACTGTTCACGCGTTCCGTGAGTTGTCTCTCTTGATTGGTTCCTGTTTCACTCCTCCACTTGTACGACAGAGCTGACAACACAGGCAACACACCAGGATAAGACGGAATGGCTGATCGCCTTTCTATTATTATGTAAATTCAGATTTTGTCGCTTTTATTGTATGAGAGTATTTGTCTTATCCATGCTCGGTCACAATCACCGGAGAACAACGAGAAGAATTAATTTTGTACATTTGTACATTTTGTTCTGTGGCCACAGTGATTTTTAACGGCCGTACAATCTTGGGACTGCCGTGTGTATAGTAATGTCATGAAATGGTTTGCATGCGTTGTTTTTCAAGTTGATGGTTCCTTCATACAATGTTTACAATTATTATATTTGATTATGTCATCAATAATCAACAATACATGTCGTACAATATATAATACATGCTGGTATTCTTATAGTAACTTTTGATGCGACTACTTGTATATAAATGCTATTGTTTCATGGTTGGTGTTCGGGTTGTATAATATCCTGAATACTGTCAAGCTTCAACAGTGAACAACAGCTTTCTATTCAATCAGTTGGCTACGTTCTGGACGTCCAGCAAAACGCATGAATCTTTGACAAATGTTAAGAATAATTCTATCGATGGAAATCGTCTCCTCTTTTCTTTGTAATGTATTGATGTCTACCAGGATAGTCTGACAGCTGCTGTTTGGTTTTGACTTGTTGCCGTGATTATTTTGCTTCATGTTTGTTTTTGTCATACGTTCTGTTTTACATAAGCTCATAGCAGTACCTACTTCTCATCAGTTCTGCACATTTCCGATGGATTCGTACGTGTGTGTGTGTGTGTGTGTGTGTGTGTGTGTGTGTGTGTGTGTGTGTGTGTGTGTGTGTGTGTGTGTGTGTGATATTTTTTTCTTGTTTCTATTTTGTTGTTTAAATGATAACTGATCTGTCAAATCTTTATTTCTTTATTTGCATTGCAGACTACCTATATGATTTGTAACGTATTTTGTAGTTTTTCCCCCAAGCTACTGGTAGTGGTCATGCATTCTGCGTGGAACTCCAAGATGTTTTGAATATTAATGATATCATTGATTTCATGATTGCTGTAAGTGAATTTTATCTGCCAGCGCATTACCAAAGCCGATCGATTGTAGCACTCTCGACATAGGTTATAGGGGCATGCCGCATGTTATCGTATTGAATTGTCGTCATAAGTGTCTAATGTTATGTTTCACTAGGAGTGCGTTCTTGTGAACAGCTGAGTGGTATATAGGAAATTGTATACTGTGTAACCCGCATGAAATTACCTTGTTTGTGTGAGGTAATTGTTTGTTCTGTACGTCGACATGAATGAAGTGAAATCTTAGTTTGTACTGGTAAATGCATATTTTATGAGTCGACTTGTACAAAATTAATGTTATTTGTCTGTGTAGTATGTTCCAAAACGTTTCTTACCGGTGAACCTGCTCACATTTGCCTTGCCCGTGCCCATTTATGTGTTTCAGTATATCTGTGTGCATGTTTTGTGTATAACTAGAATTGTATAAATATAATTTCTCCTTTGTAGGAAATTATTTACTGTGTATGTAAATTTGTATGAAATTACTTTGCTTCATGCATTTGAAATAATAAGTGAAATATCTTGGTTTGTAAATGCATATTTGAGAGTCAACTTGAATAAATGTGAATCGTCTGTGTAAATGCCAGATTGTGTAAAATTTGAATTTGGTAAATCTGCAGATTGTTTTGTTTGTCTGTACACATTTGTGTTATTGTATTACAGGTCAAACTGCAAACATTTGTTTCTTTGTGTAAAAATGAATAGATTTTTTTCTGTGTGTACTTGCAGTGTGTATCTGAAATTGCATATACTTGTTTTCTTTGTTTACTTGCAGTGCATTGCTCAAGTTGCATATGCTTGTTTTCTTTGTTTACTTGCAATGTGTATCTCAAATTGCATATACTTGTTTTCTTTGTTTACTTGCAATGTGTATCTCAAATTACATATACTTGTTTTCTTTGTTTACTTGCAATGTGTATCTCAAATTACATATACTTGTTTTCTTTGTTTACTTGCAATGTGTGTCTCAAATTGCGTATACTATTTTTCTTTGTGTACTTGCAGTGTGTATCTCATATTGCATATACTTGTTTTCTCAAATTGCATATAATTGTTTTCTTCGTGTACTTGCAATGTGCATCTCAGATTCTATATACTTGTTTTTGTGTACTTGCAATATGTATCTCATATTGCATATACATGTTTTCTTTGTGTACCTGCAATGTGTATCTCAAATTGTATATACTTGTTTTCTTTGTATCCCAAATCGCATTCATGATATTTTTTTCTGGGTATGAAAGTTGTTGCTGCATTCAAGTTAAACTACACAAATCTTGATTTGTTTGTGTGCATGTAAATCCTTCCCATATCTTGCAGAAAACAGTATCCCACATAATAATGATATCCATGTTGGATACTTTGTTTAACCGCAAATGAGCAAAGCAAAAAGGTAAAAGTGTATACGAGTTGATTTTTCTGTGTACATATGAGTTATTATTGCAGAGATCGGAATGCTATAATTCAGATAATTATGTCTCTCGGTATGTACGTAAGTGGGTTCTTTTGTTGTTGCATAGGATAAAGATAAAATTATACACATGATTTCTCTGTGCACATTTACGTGGTTGTTCTATAGGTCATTGATCTGTCTCAAACAATTATTGCTCGCTAGAACAGATGTTGTGACTTGCAGTATCATTGTCATTCGATAACTATTTTATCACGGTGGCCTCATACTGAAAAAAGTGATGCACCAGACGGTTTGCCTACTTTGCAGCGTATGGTCGGTGACATGATGTATAAACTGTCACTGTGACAGACGGACACAAGTCACTATCCGGGAAGACGATTTCGTTGTGTTAGCTGCTGATGGTTCCATCAGTATTCGTTGTTTGAGAAACGTTTTGTGGTGAGTGTCATGTGCGACTGAGAATGTTTAGTGTTTGAGAACTGTCGTCCAGTGATTGATACAAACACGGTGCCTGACCGGCTGACACATCTCTGGTACAAGTTTGTCCCCTCACGAAAAGCGCCGTAACCCATGTCTCACAGTTTCCGGGCGTTGACAAGAGTTGTGTAGCTTGTTTGGGTGCTGCTTCACCCGGCTGCTGTATCTTGTACGACAGAGGCAAGAACACTAACAGCACACGAAAACTGCTTTTCACGATCAGATTTTTTCCTTTCGTTGTATGTCCGGGTTCTTTGTCTGATCCATGTTCATTATAATTACTGGGCAACAACGAGAGAAAAATGTACATTTGACATTCTACTGGTTAAATCTCACACAGAGGCCGTTCTATATATAAGTGTCTGAAACGTTAGTTTCGTTGCTTCGTGTCACTCGTATGAATTGTTCTCTCGAACGCCCCCCTCTCCCCCTCCCTTTGAAACGTTTTGAACGCTTGTACATTTTCTTTTAAAACACGAAACACAATGAATTGATATGTTGTTTATTAGCGTTGTTTGTCACGGTGATGTTTCTTCCCTACAGTGATAATAACTTGACATGTAATTGTTTAGTTTTGTTATTGGTTTAAATTCTAACAGATGTGACTTTTTATGAAAATCTTTTGATGTGACTACTTGAACCACACAATCCTGTTTATAAGAAAGCATTTTTTTTGTTGGACTTTACATTCTACCCCCCCCCCTTCCCGCCCGAACCCCATACCCCCCCCCCCCCCCAACTAACAAACAAAAATTGAGTCAGGCATGGATAAGAGCCATTTTCATACTGACTCAAACACACATTATCGTGCTGAATTTTAAATTTTTGAATTTTGTGATACTACAACCAAGGGAAACAAACAAACAAACAAACAAACAAAAATTTGAACAGCTTTCTGAACTTATACTTTGAATCAGAAAATGGTGTTGTGTTGATTCGATCATGTTAATGTATACATCAACGCAATGTTTTATTGTTTGTTTGCTTATCGTCTGTTTGCCGTCAAGTTCAGACAAGTTTGTTGAGCACTTCCCCAAACCGTTATTGACGTAAAAGTCATGATGTTCATGGAAAGTGACGCAGGTACGGACGTTAAATGAAAGTGCATGTGGGTGCAGTCGCACTTATTGCATACGGCGAAGGTAGAACAATGTGTAATTGCAATTTCCCTTCTTCTTCTGCTTCTTTTTCAGGGGTATTTTCAAACTGTGTAAAAGCGTAAATGGAATACACTTTCTCATTACTCCTGTTTACGATTGGCGAATTGCTGATAAACCTGTTGGATGGAATTTCAATGATTAAAGAAACAACAACAGAAAAAATCAAAAGGAAAAACTTCTTTGGTTTTGTGTGTGTGTGTGTGTGTGTGTGTGTGTGTGTGTGTGTGTGTGTGTGTATGTGTGTGAGAGAGAGAGAGAGAGTACGTGAGAGAGTACGTGCGCGTGTGTGTGCGTACGTGAGAGAGTATTTGTACGTGTATCGTGCATGTTTTGTCGACCTAGTTTCGCATGAAGTCATATAACGGGTTATAGAAAACAACCGACTTGTGGTGAAGGCCACCAGCACACCGGGCCTGTGAGAGAAATTACTTCCCATTGAAAGTACTTCCTCTTTCCTCTCATGGCAAACCCGGCAATGCCTGTTTTTATTTCTGTTCTTCCGCAGCAAAGCGTACGCAGATGAATATCAGAGATCCTTGACATAAAGGCCATGAATACAAACTACGTAAACAACTGAACACAGTCGAGGAACGCTACAATAGGACACACAGGCGACTATAGTCCGTCATGAAGATCTGTATAGTTTGTATTGCTACACTTGAAAGCTAGTATCAGACAAGTGTGGATACTGACTTTGCTGTCGGTGGTACCAGATCGAGTTGAACTGACAAAATAATCGTCCTTCTGTAATACAGTGAGGATTTCGTCTCCTACGATCACCGACATTGATTGATACGGGAGAGAAACCTGTACGGGTAGGTAGAAAACAGCTCTTTGAGAATCGGTAAATATTAAAGAAATGTTTTCTCAAAACTGGAATAAGTGACCCACGTGTAATTATTTTAATTTAGTGGGATGTAAGGCGCTGTTTTGCCTATGATAAAAATAGGTGTCGCCTGTTTCGCGATTTTCGTGATTTAAAAAAAATAAATTGAGGAGTAGCAAGAGGAGGCAAGTTACCAGTGAAGCTGAGACCTTTTGCGCACAAGAGCGGCAAATGTGACGCGAGTGGAGAGAGGAGAAGTGGCTCTCCGGCCTAAACAGAAAGTAGACTGACTAGCATTACTGCAGTGAGGCTTGAGCGGAAAGGAGACATTTCATTTTTGTAAAACTCCTGTTAGGTACGCGTCCTTGAACAGCCTGTGCATGGTAATGTTTGTTTGTAGACAGACGCATTTTGGAAGGGGGGGGGGGGGGGTGACTGTGATGCCTGAGGCTAACACGGAATATCAAAGCATGTTGAGACCTCCAGCATTTGCGTTCTTTGACCACTCATGTAAGCTAAACTGACACGTATCATTATGATTATTACAATTATTATTTCAGTATAAACGCACAACCTTGGAGAAAAGTGACACACTGTCAAAGTAGAAAATGAGTCAGACGAGTACTGAAGGCCCAGCAACGCTAGAAGAAGCGGCCAGACTCAACCAGTGGGACAAAGTGGCCGACATACTTCGACAACTCAGAATGCATGGAACCAGCGACACACAGAGATGGGCTGTGGAAGAGGCGTGTAAACGTGCGACGGATGAAGAATTTTCATCAAATACTGGTTCGCTGTGAGGGCGATCAGATTAACGGTTTGCTTGACGGAAGCCGTGCAGCGAGGCCTGTGGAAGAGTGTGAAAAAACTGATCGTGTTATCGGGACTGAAGAACATACGGCTTAGAGGTGACAAGAGTGTACGGATGTGGGCAGTGGAAGAAGCCAGCAAACATGCTGAGAAGGAAGAGTTTCAGGAAATAACTCATGTCTGGCGTAAGGACACAAAGTGACCGTGAGGTCATCTGCAGTGTTGATTTGAAAAATGTGCTGGTTTGTAGTCATGTGTTGCTTATTTTTTTTATTCGGGCCGATCGTCGGGGGTTCTCTCCGGGTACTCCGGCTTCCTCCCCCTCTGCTTTGGAAATGTTCAGCCCACAAAATTTGAAAAATAAATACAGTTCTAAATTCCGAAATTTAAATAGCTGAGAAAGAGTTGTTACAGATTTTTGAGTTAACTGACAGGGATTCACATCCGCATCGGACATCGGACATAGACCTATTAATTTCTCAAATGTCCGATTGTTTTGGGGAGATTCAGGACAAATGTCCGATTACATTGACGACAGAAGCGGACAATGTCCTATTCTTTTTTCGTAAGGCTGGACACAGCATTGCGCAAACCGCGGACGAGTTTCGCTTGGCCGAAACCGGCCCCGCTGAACTGGTTAGCGAACGAAGGCTACAATGTGGCCGATAATCATCTCAGTGTAATATTCCGTTCGGCGCTATCGCGTGATCGAACCTGGATGAGAAGAAAACTAGTTTGGCCAATGGCTGTCGTCCGATCTCGTCAGTCAGCCAATCAAAAGCGCCAACGACCAGCGCGCGGTCGCCGTTTTGCAGCTCACGAATCCGTGCGATCTTCGCGCCGATGAAGGATTTATTTGGATTTTTTAACTCGAATAATTAAACCAATTAAACCAACAGAAAGAAAAATACAATACGGATCGTTTCTGAGGGGCAGACGCGACGTTTTAGCTACAAAAATACACGTATGATGATCGTCCGACTTGGGCGTACGCGTACCGGATTTTCCCAGGGGCTCTCGCATCCATTCGTTCTTTGCCGGCGTCGAGAAAGCATTCAACGGTTGTGTTTTCTTACGCAAAACTAAAACAGCACAACGAAAAATGCATTACGGATCGTTTCTTAGGGCCAGACACGACGATTAAGTCACCAACAATTTGCCTAGGATGATCGTGCGCGGGCTGTGGTACACCTGACTTGCGAGTACCGGATTTTCCCGAAGTCTATTTTAAGACGATAATCAATACGAAAAATCAATACTAGTGATCTCATTTGGAGGAGGGACTAATCAAGATAACCACATGGTTAACGGTCAGGGATTAAGATCTTCCACCGTGCTTTTGTCGGATTTCCACCTTTGGCTAAAAATTTTCTGGCCTCTCAAAAAGCCAAAAATGGTTTCAGTCAGTCCGGCCTTGTATGAAGCACTTAAACTGAATCACTTCCACAGATTTCAGTGTAATTAAAAACAAATCTTGAGGAGCATTGGCACCCCCCTAAACCATGCTGAACCTTTCTCGGTTTCTGAGAGTAAACTGACAGATCTTCTGTGTGGATTTTAGAGTTTGATTCTCCACAATGATTATTTGGATAAACGTGTGTACAGCAACAAGAGGTCTGTAATAGCTTGAGTCTAAGGGTTGAAATTTGAAGGGAAATGTGGTAGATAAGAATAGCTATCAAGTGCTCTCAGGTGCCACGAGAGGCCTAGAATTGGCCCTTAAATTTGGCAAAATTCATGTTGCCCCCCTAGTCCCCCCAGCAGGGCTCTGCCCCTGCACCCGGCCGGGGCCTGGACGGCCCCTGGACCCCGAACTGGGAAAAAAAGTTTCAGTATTTTCAAAATTGCCAGCTTTCACCCATGCATCTTGGCAAGCGCGCGGTTTAGCTCAATTCACTATATATACAAGAACGGACACCTCAGCACGTTGATCAATAAAAGATTGGAAAACATTGAATGTCCTATTGTTTTTTATTTTTCAGGACAAATGTCCTATTGTTTTGGTTGAGACCAGGACATTTGTCCTATTGAACCCAAAATGGATGTGAATCCCTGAGTTAACACAAAATAATTTATGATAAGTTATTTTCAGAAACTGTGAAAAGGCTAACAGTTCAATCAGACAGGGAAATAGAGCTTACATGATTAGTTCTCGAGGTTTACGGCGAAAGACTAACCCGTCGATGGTTCGATTGTTTGTGTAGCGAGGTTGCTACACAACCAATCGAACCATCGAGGGGTTAGTCTTTCGCCGTAAACCACGAGAACTAATCATGTAAGCTGTTTATACCACAAGCTCATTTTTGACAGACCTTTTTACAGAGACCATTCCCACCGACACCGCGAAAAGACGTAACCACTGCATGCTGTCTTAATCATGTTTTACGAGTTTGACGAACAACATGAAATGCGAAGATAACACTGTTGAAACAAATTGCCAAGACAGTAAATTCAACCATGAAAGAATAAATTCAAAGTTTACTATCTGCGTTGCCATATTCTTGCGCTAAATTCGTGTATCGGTGAAGAGTTGGCTGCAAGCCAAATTTCACGTGGATCACATTGTGAAGGTCATATTTTCGAATTTTCATCACGGTAGGCAGAAAACAGTAGTTCGTCTGCTCATGTCTTGCCTTTTCGTCTGCTCGTGTGTCGTGCGTGTGCTCGACTCGTCTCCTTCCCGGCGTTTTGTGGCGATGTTGGTGACTATCTGTCGTGTTTACAAGTTTCCGGGTTGCGTTTGGTTTATTCTTTTGCTATTCTCTGCATTGTCTTTCCGAATGCAGTCAGCGTCACCGCATTTTTAAAATCTATTTTCAGCGTTTTTAGCAGAAGGTCAGGAATCTCCATTTCAAGACCACTGACCAATGACGTAACTGGAGTGTGTTACGTTTTTGTGAACTCGTAAACCACTGAGTGGGTTATGGAAAGTCATAACTCACACTTTCTGTCTCTGTTTCCTTACTATTTTCGGACGTAAAGCACTCATAGTTAACTCAGTGGTGTAATAATACCTTTTGCAATGCTTTCTTGGCTTTGCAACTACATTGATATATAAAATAAACCGACTGACTCGATCGTTATTGGTGTGTGTGTGTGTGTGTGTGTGTGTGTGTGTGTGTGTGTGTGTGTGTGTGTGTGTGTGTGTGTGTGTGAGAGAGAGAGAGAGAGAGAGAGAGAGAGAGAGACGGGGTTCTACTTGTGAAGGATGCAGAAACTGTGTTGTGTCAACTGTGTAGCGCCATGGAGAGGGCAAGAAAGGAACGCCCGGGCCTGTCTGTCTGACCTTTTGTCTGCGTCTGCAACTCGATCACCCGTGTGTACCACTGAGTACAACGGGTAGCACGTCACTGCTCCCCCTCCCCACCCACCCCACCACCACCACCACCATCACCACCAACCCATTACCCATCCCATTGCGCTTGATCCGGGTCGTGACGTGTTGTGCTGCATACCATTACCGAAACAGGAAATAGTTTACAGGTGTATGCGGGGTCCGGCCATTTTGGTGAGTCCTTTCGTGTTTTATTTTTTTTGCAACGTCTAAGATGTGCCGTGATGCTAATGTTCGAACTATAGAACTTCATTTTGTCTAAATGCATATAAAAATAAGGAACAGAGGGGCTGTGTGTTGCATCGGGTGGGAAGGAAACCGCGACCGCGACGACAGGACGATGGCGACAAGGACAGCGACAGCGATACCGAGCCCCGTCCCCGCCCTGTTACTGTGCGTTTTGTCTCGCGCAAACACACACAAGATGTTTTTCACCATCGACGTAAGCTGAAAAACTCAGGGATTGTCATAGCCGAGGACTTGACACAGGAACGTCCCTTTTTACTCATGCGTAGTAGAGATGCATCAGGTGTGGACGACGCATGGGCTAAGAACGGCAAGATCCTGGTGAAGTGTAGTGCTGATCAGAAAATAAGGGTGGTTAAGACGCTAGCAGATGTGATGAAACTTTCTGTGACATCCACCCCAAGGCCAAGTGTGCAACCTGAACTTCGGCGACGCAGGGACCGACAGATGGAAGTTGGTGAGACGTTTGACACGGCACTGTGAGTTGCAACAGAACACGCATACCATGGACGCCTTACAAACTGTTTTCAGTAAACTACACATATTGTAATACTGGGAATTAAGTGCATACACAGGTTCCATCGCGATAAATCCCTGTAAACCGGTGAGTTTCATATCAATCAGTTTTTTTCAGGGGCGCCGGAAGATGTTGGGGGGAGGGGGGGGGGGGCAGAATCTCGGAGGGGGGAACGTTGCCCGAAGAAAGTGAAAGGGGGGGGGGGGGGCGATCAAATGCTGCGTAGACAAAAAACCTTTACGAACCAGGACGTTGCCCGAAAAAAGTGAAAAGTGACACTCTTGCCCCCCCCCCCCCCCCTGCTTGGGTACAGGGGGGGCAGCTGCCCCCCCCCCCCCCCTGCCCCCCTGGTTCCGGCGCCCCTGTTTTTCATGTCATTATTCCTTTTTCTTTTTCTAATTTCTTAAACAAATGTGGCTCATTAATACCATACCTATTTTGGTCTCAGCTAATATGGTTTACTTCTCCTCTGCTTCATAGTTCTTTCCGTTCAGTAAGGATGCTTTGATCATTATCCGCTATAAATTGGCAGCTCAATACTTAATATGTAATGGCCAATGAAAAAATTAAATAGGAAAACAACAGAGAATACTTAGCACCCCATAGTCGCTAGGCCTTGCCAAGTACTGCAACTTGGTATAGAAGTTTTTTTTTTTTTTTTTTTGTAATTGAACAAAATACTGGCGGGTTGATTGAAATACCAAGGCCCCACAAGACTGCACTTAGTTCAGTGAAACTTTCACTAATTTCGCGGTAATCAACCACTGTACAGTCTTGAGATGTGCAGGGTGTGTTTTATTTGGATGTGGCCAAAATTTTCTAAGCTGGACTGTTTCCATGGCTCCTACTTAGTGTTGATGTCCTGCTGTCAGACCAAAGTGCATTACTCACTGAGGGTGATTTTTACTAATCACAAGTTCTTGTTCCTTTTTACAAAAGTGGCTCATTAATATCCAACCCATTTCGGTCTTAGCTGTTATGGTGTACATCTTCTCTGTCTCAAACTTCTTTCCGTCTAATAAGATATTCTATTACTGTATGAAAATGAGGCCTTGATTATTGTCCACTATATATTGGATCTTTAATACTAAATACGTAATGGCCAATGGAAAAATGGGAATACTGCATTGAATACTTAGCACCGTATAGTCATTTAGTAACTTAGTAGAGAAGTTTTGTAACTTTGTAATTGAACAAAACACTGGTAGGTTGACAGAAATTCTAAGGCCCCATATGACTGTACTTAGTTTGGTAAAGTTCCGCTAACTTGGTGGTAATCAAACACTGTACAGTATTGAGAGGTGCAGGATGTGATCTGTCTTGACCTGGCCAAACCCTCTGTCTAAGCTGGACTGTTTCCATGACTCCTACTTAGTGTTGATGTCCAGCTGACAGTATAAAGTGTATCACTCACTGAGGGTGTTTATTACTAATCAGCAGACGTGAAGTTGTAGTTCCAGCGGTTTGTAGGGAATATGTCCGATGGTGTTCCGTTTTTTCCCGTATTGTGGCTTTTTTGGTTTCGTTAAGTCCTAACTTCGGAATTTTGTCGTTCTTTTGTTTTGGTTTTTGTTGTTTTGTCTGTTCTTTGACAGTGTGGATAGTCTGTTCCTTATTTGCATCCTTGTGGGTGAGTGTGTGTATTACATGTATATACATAATATTCGTTAGCCTTAATCCTTGGTGTTTTGGTTGCAGAAGTTGCTCTGTTCCTCTTTTTCACCTTTTGTTGTTTGTCAGTTAACGCCATATTTGGTTTTCTTCTGTCGTTTTCCAGTGTCAGAAACTGTTTTATATCTTTTTTCAGGACTATGTCATTCATATATTCCAGTTGGTTAATATCTTATTCTTTATGGTCATAGCTACTCTGGTCAACCCCGTTTTTGTTATGTTGTTTCCATAGTAATGGAAACAACATCATAGGACGGGCTAAAATTTCCACGTTCATAGGCAAGCATCTGTGGTACAAACGCACGTCACTGCCGATCTCCCGCAGAGACGATTTTGCAAGTGTAACTCTGACAATGACGTCATCGATGCTGACATGTATGGTGCACCGAACGCGCTTCTTCTCCTCAGTGAGTGCCGTCTGTGTGTATGTGTGTGTGTGAATTGTGTCCGGGCCCGTTTCTTCGAAAATACTTAACCGAATGGCTTCAAATTTGGGGTATCCAAATATATCAAAATGTTACATTAGACGATTCAAGCGTGTGATGATTGCTTAAGTGATTTGGGAGTTATCGCCCTTTTGAGACAAGTTGGTTGTCTTTCGTTTAGGCGTAATATTTATTTAAATCACTCAATTGTTTGGCAGTAGATAGCTTGAATACGGACTCTGAACAGAATCACTACTAGAAAATGGTCGCTCTTATAGTTTTCATGTAAACCGAGCCTGAGTTGACATTGCATGTGAACCCAGTTCAGATGCCTATTTCTCCGAAAATACTGAACCGATCGATTTCAAATTTGGGGTTTCTAAATGAATCAAGATTGTTGAATAGAAGGCCCGATCCAGGTATGATTGCACACATAATTTGCGAGTTATCGCCCTTTTCAAAAAAGTGGCTTTCTGGCGTTTAAAGGCGTAATATTTACCTAAACCACTCCATTTTTTGGACATAGATAGCATGAATATGGACTCTCAACTGAGTGAATTTTGGAGGTTGTCACTTTTATACTTTTGGCGTAAGCCGTACCTGATGAAAGTGCTGGTGAACACACTTTAGATCTCAAAATCGCTCCTACTATACATAGATAATGAGCCTGGGGTGCCATAAAAAATATACAAAAAAATTAGAAAAATTCACTGCAGCCGTTGTCGTCAGTTGACTCGAAAATTTGTACTCGAAGCACATTTCCTCTACACAAGCCACACGCCTCACAAACATCGCAGAAAAGGCACACGCGCACTGACGCAAAACTGTATCAGCGTCAGTTTGCCGACGTCATGTTTGATTGACGTGATGCTGGCATTTCTTGGGGGTGTATCGTCACTTTTCGGAAGTTCTCTATTTGTAGACGGGGAAAGCGGGAGTTTCATTGATGTAGTGAGCTTTGTTTTTCCCACTGACTCTCACTCAATAGCATAGTAGAGTGAGAGAACACCACATAGGTCTCAATGGAGCACATGCACAAACGCGGCTCGCGCAAGTCTGTGTGCGTGCGTGCGTGCGTGCGTGCGCGCGCGCGCGCGCGTATGTCTGTGTGCGCGCGCGCGCGCGCGCAGCAGATATGACACATAGTGAAAAAACGTTCGCCGCGCAGACTTGTCTGTTAAACACATTGAGCCGGTATAAATTCGATCTTTACACTGCGCAGCAGCAACACTTCAATTTTCATGGGGCTGCTTTCATTGCAAGAATTGTATCCGAGTCAAAGTTATTACGTCAAATGTATTATGCGTCATCCCAATGAGGAAAACGTCATAGATTTCAAAGAAAACAACTTGACGTCTCTCTTCCAAAACCAAGATTGGTCTGACAAGCCCGGTCAGTTGTTTCCATTCAGAGAGAGAGAGAGAGAGAGAGAGAGAGAGAGAGAGAGAGAGAGAGAGAGAGTGTAGTGTGTGTGTGTGTGTGTGTGTGTGTGTGTGTGTGTGTGTGTGTGTGTGTGTGTGTGTGTCCTCCCGAATACATGGCATTAAAAAAGAACGACCGTGACGACAGCAGGTGATTAAATGGAAACAACATATTGGGCTGGTGGCCATCTTGTTTTTTTGTATTGCTCTGTAGAAAAATGCATCCTGTTTTTGCTCACTGTCTATGCCCAGCAGCAGCAGACAGAACAAAATGTATCCCTCACTGAAGCTGACACAAGTAGTCAGGTTTTTAAGTTGTTTCTGTATAGAGAAACAACTTTATGAGACGGGGCAGATTTTGCTACGCGCAGCAGCAAGTTTCAGTGATACAAAACAAGACTGTGACGTTTCTCCACACAATACTTACTTTCACGCACACAGTGACGTAACGAAATCTGCGTCATAGACACCTTACGTGCACACTAAGCTGCTGCGTTCTTTTTGGCGGGAGTGACGTGTGTGTGTGTGTGTGTGTGGACGGATGTAATGATGGCTATCTCCTAAACCACCTCGTTGGAGGCCTTTTTACTTTGAGATAAAATGGGAATTCACCTTCTCCAGAGCTACCTTTCACGATTTTTAGCCTGCCGCATTTTCAGAAGAGTTAGCGCCGATTTTAAAAAATCGGTCATGTAACGAATTTTTTCGAAAAAAATGTTCAGATGGCTTCATCTTCTGAAATTGGGAAGATCCTCCAATTATACTGCCTGTTTTCGTAGCACAGCTCTGTAGCTCTGACAGGTTTTGTGTAAGAAATATATTTCCGAGGTAGGGGTTGTTTGCATATAAGGCCAAATATCTATGAAAAGACTCCTTCAAATTACTCATCATTCTGGTATTTTTGTCACTTATGCCAACTGCACATATGGCATGAACTACTGCACTATTATAGCTTTAGTATTAAGAATAACAGAGCTTTTAGATAAACACATTTTTTCACGTTTCTGCGAGAAGCGCTGGTCAAAAAAGTTCCAATTTTGCAATTTCGTAAGTACAACCCGAGGCACTTAAGTCCACTTTTCATCAGCTCTCTAGATCTTCCAGATTTTATATCAAAATTAATTCAGTCACGGAAGTCACAGAAACAACAAGGAAATCGCAAGATATGAAGAAGTATCACCTGACAGACGAGCAGCTTGAGGCTGACGTCAAATGTTTGGTTCACAGACGAAATCTGCAAGTATCGTCACTGCTTCCGACATTTCATCAGCCCCCTAGATCTTCCAGATTTCATGTGAAAAATAATTCAGTCCGAGAAGTCACAAAGCCAACAGGGAAATCACAAGACATAAACAAGCAACCTCAGACGATCTCAGTGCTAGAGGCTGACGTCAAAAGTTTAGTTCACGGAATTGACGTCATCTCTCTCTCTCTCTCTCTCTCTCTGTATGACGACCTGCCTGAGGCTGACGGCAAATGTTTAGTTCACGGAACTGACCTCTCTCTCTGTCTCTCTCTCTCTCTGGGGAGCCAGGGTGGCCGAATGGTAGAGCGTTGGACTTTCAATGCTTGGGCCGAGAGTTCGAATCCCGGCCGCTGGGGCCAAATATTTGTGCTGGCCTTTTTCTCGTTGCCCCGTCCTTGATATCACCCTTTTCAGTGTGGTGGAAAAGGACGTTAAACTCCTAAACACCCACCCACCCACCCTCTATCTCTGCCTCTCTCTCTCCCCCTTCTTCCCCCACCCGGCCCCACCCCCAGTCACGTGGCTAATCGGTCGAGGTCGTAGATGATCTAGTGTCGTTGGTAGAACTTGGAGAGGGGAGAACCGGCAACAATAACAACAAAACAGACAAAATAATATGAAGTTTGGAGAAACAACTTTGTAGGACGGGGCCGTTCCTCCTTGTTTTTTTTTCCCATCCTCTTGTAATGATTATGCCTGATAGTGTTCTTTGTTTTGTGGCTTCTTCCTTGATAATAGCTTTAATATATCAAAATTTTCCATTCCTTTTGGACAGTCCTGTTCGCTTGTTTTTTGTTGACATCAGCTGCGTGGTGAAATGATGATTTGTTATGCCTTGTTCTAAAAAAACGCATATATATGTATATGTGGGTATGTGTGTGCGTAATGGTGTAAGAGGTGACCCAAAGAGCTGGGGTCAAGGTGCCCCTCGAGGTTTTTGGGCGCACTTGTCACCCTGAAATGCACTAATTCGCAAACTGTAGACAGACGGCCTTACCGATTTACTGTTGGTTCAAAGATGCTAGCGTTTTGCCCATGTTAGAGCCATCGTGCCGACCACACAGTCCATATGTTCGGCCTGAATGAGTCGTAGCAGACGAAACAAAATGTAAACATGACCTGACCTTCACTGAGAGTGACGTCACAGGTCAGCTGATGCAATGGCGGCCCTATGTGAATGTGGATACTTAATACCAAGGCCGGTCCACGTCCCCGGACCTCGTAGCAGTTTTCGCAGCATTATGGCAACTACAACGATCAGAAAGGTACTTATGAGTTGCATAAGATTTGTTCTTGTGCATTTTCCTCCCTTTAGCGTAGCTTACGTGGGCCAAACATGTGTCGGCTGTGTGTTGAGGCACGCGAAGGTAATTCTAATAATAGGACTGGGTTTAACCCACGGAGCGTACTTTCGGTTGTGCTCGTAAACGCCGATGCAGGAATGTCGCGCCGCGCTATTCACAGTGTGTGTATACACGTTGGTACTCTATTATCCTGTACCATTCACTGTAGTACTGTGAGTTTGGACCGGTCACCAATTGCTGGGCTATTGTGTCTTTGTGGAAATGGTCTTGCTACCTTGTTACATCCCTTGATACACTGTTCTGAGCATATAGCAAATGCTTGTTATCTCCTTCCTCCCTTCCTTTTTAGTTCTAGTTTTTATCCTTAGGGAAGTCATACAACTAACTAAAAATGCATAAAATGGTCTGGCAAACAGTACTGTACCCCACCTCCATTAAGGTATACATATGACCTTAATGTGTAATACACTGGGTACTGCAGGCATAAGTGTCCTCTTAGACAGATAATGTGGGCTGTCACCTGAGCGAGGTTCACTTGTCATATATATATACTTTCATGTTTCATTTTTGTGTTTGTATTTTTATCAACATGTGTGATTTCTTTTTGGTTGATTATGCCAGTCATGCTCTTTTTCTTTGTACTCACTGGGTTAACACTGATAACTTACACGTGTGGAAGCCTCCACTATTGCCTTAGAAATTCAAACAGACATAATGACTAGTAAAACAGGTTTAAGAATTCTTAGCTGTAATGTCCATGGTATTGGGGATCATCATAAGAGGAAAGATGTGTTTGACTTCCTGAGAAACCAGAAAGCACATATCCTTTTATTACAAGAAACGCACTTGAAGTCTGACTCCGAGAACTTTCTTCGATCCCAGTGGGGTTATGAATGTATTTTGAATGGTATAGATACAAATAGTAAGGGTGTTTGAATCTTTTTTAATAACAATTTCCACTATAAGGTACATTCAGTCATACGTGGTGTGGGCGGTTGTTACTTAGTAATTGATATGGAGTTGATGTGTAAGCGCATTACGTTGGTTAATGTATATGGCCCTAGTGGTACAGATTCACCCTCATTTTTCGAAGCACTCAAGAAAGATGTGGACAAGTTTGATAATGAGCATATTATTGTGGGGGGCGATTGGAATGTTGTCATAGATCCAAAACTTGATGTGTTTAGATACTCATCCATCAGTCGCCCCCAGGCTAGGAAAATGTTGCACCACATTATGTCCGCATGGAATTTAGTGGATGTTTTTAGAGAATTTAACCCTGATAAGAAGCAATATATATACTTGGAGACGTTTTAACTCAGCAAGGACGTCTTGATTACTTCCTAGTGTCTGATAGCCTAATGGTGGATATAAACAAAATGCTAATAAAACAGGGCTATAGATCAGATCACAGCATGATTCTCCTAGAGTTTAAAGCAAGCACTGGCCATAAGGCTCGGACCTACTGGAAATTTAATAATTCATTGCTGAAAGATAGAACGTATGTTGAGGAGATTAAAAAGGTTATTCTGGATCTTAAACAAGGAGGAACGGCCCCGTCCTACAAAGTTGTTTCTCCAAACTTCATTTTATTTTGTCTTTGTTGTTATTGTTGCCGGTTCTCCCCTCTCCAAGTTCTACCAATGACACTAGATCCTCTACGACCTCGACCGATTAGCCGTGTGACTGGGGGTGGGGCCGGGTGGGGGAAGAAGGGAGGGAGAGAGAGAGAGGCAGAGAGAGAGGGTGGGTGAATGGGTGGGTGGGTGTTTAGGAGTTTAACGTCCTTTTCCCCCACATACGGGTGATATCAAAGACGGGGCAACGAGAAAAAGGCCAGCACAAATATTTGGCCCCAGCGGCCAGGATTCGAACTCTCGGCCCAAGCATTGAAAGTCCAACGCTCTACCATTCGGCCACCCTGGCTCCCCAGAGAGAGAGAGAGAGAGAGAGAGAGAGAGAGAGACGTCAGTTCCGTGATCTAAACATTTGACGTCAGCCTCAGGCAGGTCGTCATACAGAGAGAGATGACGTCAATTCCGTGAAGTAAACTTTCGACGTCAGCCTCTATAGTGGGGGAGCCAAGGCGAATAAAACAGGTCGATTGTTCACATCATAGTAGAGACATGCCGTTTGGAATATAAGTACAGTGTACATAACACATCTCTGAACAATATTAGCGACAGTAACACCTGGACCGCCCCCTCTGGTGGGCGTGGCCGTCCGTTAATTGGGTCGACATGACCCAGAAACAAATTATTACCCTTTTTCATCTTTAGCTTGGCCTAAATGGTTATTATGATGAAATGAACGAAAGAGAAACTTAAAGAACATGACAGGGAACCATCTTATGTTATATCTGGTTCCAAAGTATCAAAATATTATGTTTGAGGACTTCATGTTTTACACTTGTATATAGTTGTAATGTAATTAGCCGAATGGCCATTTAATTTGTAGTCACAGGTATGGATCCGATCTCAGAAGCATCCTATCTGTTGAATAAAGCAAGTTATATTTGTATTGTTCAAAAGAGTTTTAATCTTTTTTTTGTATTAATCCCATTATGGAATAATTAAGAAAAAGTAGGTCAAATGGGCGAATTCAGGACTGCTTGTAATGGTTAATTTCCATCAAGATTACATTGCAAAATGCAAAACTGTTTCTGAACAGTACATTTTTAATGCCCTAATGCTGAGCCTAATCTTTTCTATTTATTGATTAGAAACTTAGCTGTGATATTGTAAGCACCCGGGTTGTCTGCCCTGACGAGATACAGCCCGCCAGATGCCGCTTTGGAACTCGCTTGCGTTCTCCGCCGCATAGGGGTGCAGCACCTCGCTAAATGGTGATCAAGTGTAATTACATGCTTCGCGAAAGTAGGCATGGGTGATTTTATTCTCTCTTTTTCAAATCTCCTTTTGGAGTGGAAGTTGCCAAGTGAATGATAGAGAACAGCAGTTGAGTCGTTTGTCTAAAAAAACTAGATATCGTGACAAATTTTAGGGTTATGTAATGGGTTTAAACTTCAACTGCGTAATAATATAATCAATATTTTGAGAACATTGCAGATAGCTTGTTACTAAATAAAGTAGGAATGCGATGTCTCGATTCAAGAGGCAAAGGATTCCACACAGATGCTCCGGAAGAGAGGGAGAGAGGGATGATGATGAAGATGATGATGATGATTGAAACATTTCTTAGGCTCCACATGTTTAAGTCTTACCAGCATCAAATCACACACACACACACACACACACACACACACACACACACACACACACACACACAGATGCTCCGGAAGAGAGGGAGAGAGGGGTGATGATGAAGATGATGATGATGATTGAAACATTTCTTAGGCTCCACATGTTTAAGTCTTACCAGCATCAAATCACACACACACACACACACACACACACACACACACACACACACACACACACACACACACACAGAGAAAGAGAGAGAGAGAGAGAGAGAGAGAGAGAGAGAGAGAGAGAGAGCTCATAAAGATGATGTTAGACGTGAGTTTTTCGTTTTTTGTTGGGTTTTTTGTTGTTGTTTTTTTTTTTTGGGGGGGGGGGGGGGATCACTGATAATATGAAAGCATCTAATAAATGTCAGTGCTGGGGCTTATCAACCGCATTACAAGGCCTTAACCATTTGCCTTCATCCCGGAGAGAGAGAAAGAGAGATGATGATGATGATGACTGATGATGATGATGATGAAACTTTATTTATCAACGGTAAAAGAGAGAGAAAGAGACAGACGGATAGACAGAGATCGGACAGACAGACAGACACACAGACAGACAAGAGAGAGAAAGAGAGAGCAAATCGTGTCTTTTGTACTTTTGCGTGGTTCTTCTAATCCTGACCGAGACCCACCTGAACGTGAGGTTATTTTTGCCCCACTTGGAGGACGCCTCTGTATAGCGCCTGTACCGCTTTCGGGACTGGTGCCCCAGGTCAGAGCGACTCCGCGCCCCTGGAAGGGAATGGGTTTGAAGAAGAGGCTAAGATGAATGTTGTTCAGCTGCACCCACAAAACGTCCGTAACGCCGTCAAACTTTCGTAACTTTGTCCATAAGTGTTTTGAGCGGTGCTCAATCAGGCTGGGGAATTGTCAGTCATTTGGAAATTTTCAGTCAAACTTCCTATCCTTTCAGCCAAAAAATCCAAGTTTCAGCCGAAAAAAAAAAGGAAGGGGGGAAAGGCTGCACACATAATCATGTATCATGATACATGTAATAGTATATATATATATGGGACTTCAGTGTTGAAGGTGTGCATATCAGTACCAAGGCAGTATAAATTTAACTTCTGGGTGCCAGTAGAGGCTACTAAATGCCTTTAAACATGCTAGAATTTGTTTTTTCTGAAGTGGGGCGTCGCCCTCGCTGTCCCACAGTAGTGTGCTACTGCTGCACCCTATCCTA
The DNA here is from genome assembly GCA_018292915.2 of Batillaria attramentaria. NCBI lineage: Eukaryota > Metazoa > Mollusca > Gastropoda > Batillariidae > Batillaria > Batillaria attramentaria. The sequence continues at coordinate 527,263 of JACVVK020000257.1, forward strand.
GGTTTCAGTCTTTTTTCCCTTCAGCAGTTCCCCAGCCTGAATAGTGTGAGTGGGTGATTTTTTAGGGCTTGAAGCTGCGCAACGTAAATAGTGTGATTTTGATCGTAAACAAGCAAGTCAATGAACAACAACAACAACACACACACACACACACACACACACACACACACACACACACACACACACACACACACACACACACACACACACACACACATTGTGCTAGTAACAGTTCCCTCATGACCTTCGACTGACGGAAACTACATCCTTATGTTAACAATACAACCACGCTGAAGTTAGAACTGAGCAGTTAAACTCGCCTGTTTACAACAATACCCCTAGACGTTCAGACATGTGTATCCTGAAGCGAGGCCGCTTCAGGATGGGTGGACTGGCCATTCACGTCCAGTACAGCTAAGCTATTTCCGGTTCGTCTCAAGAGGCCGCGCCGAGTTGCGGATGGGAGATAACGACTGTCTTTGGTCCGGAACGAATGACAGTGCTTCACGGCCCAACATCACAAGCCGAGTGTTACAAGCTGGTTGAATGAAGTCAACGCGTATGTCCTGGTGGACTTGATGGTCTGCACGTAGTTTGGCAGCGTAGCAGAGTGTGTATAGGGTAGTAGCAGGTCTGTCACAGAATACTTGTAATGCAAGTGAGGGTGAAAAGGTGGGTGTTTGGGAGTTTGACGTCCTTTTCCACCACGTATGGGTGGTTCAAAGACGGGGTAACGAGGAAAAGGCCAGCACAAATATATTTGGTTTCAACCGGGATTCGAACTCACGACCCGACAATACAAATGAGGCAAGTTAGGGAATAAGAGGACCTGCATTATAAAAGTGAATTTCCAGGGGGGGGGGGGGGGGAGGGGGGGGTTTACGCCAGTTATATCTTGTGTCCTCGGAATCTTGCTTGCTTTCTGCATGAATTTTGGTGTCTCAAGGTAAAAAGGTTTGGGTCTTTGGAATGAAATACACGGACCAGGTTCGCCGCACAGCATGGAGTCAATCAGTCAGTAGGTCTTGATCATAGTTTGGAGGTAAATGGAATCAGAGGACAGACACTGGAAATGGAAACCGCTATGGTAAACTTTTAAGAGGCGATGTAACGGCGGGGTAAGCGGTGGTCTAGTAGGTAGCACGTCGGATTTAGCCGCTGCGCTACTGAACGGCCGTCACCTATGTCATAGGGCAGCGTCTGAGACGAGCTTGGCCAGCAGCTGAGCTAAAAATAGATCTCTCCCTTCGCGTCGTGTGCCCGAGCGCGACTTCCGGGAACATCTGGCCGAGAGATGGCCATGCCTGAGCGAAACTGGGGGAAATACGACAGCGACTCTCCATACAACGACAGAGAGCACATAGAAGTTGTGTTATCCGTAAACATACCGGTTCCGATAATTGATTTGAAGAAGCATAATCGGGATAAGCCAAGCACTTTTACCCCCAATACGGCCTGCTAAACGCTTACACACACACACACACACACACACACACACACACACACACACAGACACAGACACAGACACACACACACACACACACATTTTGACAGTGATACACACACACACACTTTGACACACACACACACACACACACACACACACACACACACACACACACACACACACACACACACACACACAGAGTCTGTGACACAAACACACACACATGAAAGCACGGTCGAAGGCGGAATACAAAAGAAAAAGGAGGAATAAAAAAACAAAACAAAAACGCAACATTCTGATCGGGATTCGAATAAAGACCAGGTATGTTACTCAGTCAAGCATGTACCATGAAAACAGCTCAGAACGAAATAGATATTATCTTTGAAAACAATTCAGAAAGACTGACAACGGAAAAGGGGTGGGGGTGGGGGGGTGGTGAAATGTCACTTTGTAGATCAGTGAACAAACATGACATTGTATTCGGTGGGGGGGGGGGAGGGGGGTAACAGACACTCTCCCCCCAAAACAACAACAACAACAACAAACAAACAAACAAAAAACAACCACACCAACAACAACCCAAAAACCCCGGCCTAATTACTTCAGTACCTGTACTGTTTAAAAAAGGAATCATTGTCAGTGACTCTCCGCATTACGCATCATTACTGGGATGTCTGTATCTCACTCTCTTTCAATTTGTTATAAACCATCTTTTTTGTGTTTTTTTTTTTCCTGTTCACATTCTACTGTTCACAAATAAAAATGAATAAATAAATCGTGCTTTGCGAATACTCCGCCACCATTTGACTTTTGTGAGAGCGAGGAGAATTCTCTCTTTCTCTCTCATAAAAAAATGATAGCTTGCGGATCAGTAAACAAACTAAATGCAGTCTATACATCCACATCAATATTATTGTGCTTTTTGTATTTATTTGTGCGGCTTGCTACAGTGTGTTCGAGAGGGGAGGAAGTGTTCTCCTGCTGTCTCCCTCTCTAAAAGATTTTTTTTAATCAGTACGCAAAGTGATTTCACACTGACACAATGTAGTTTGGAGGTATAATCCACAAACCAACAACAGAAACTTGGTCTTCACAAAGGCGACCAAACTACTCCGGTATCTGTACTCAGCGACTGTGATGTTCTCCGTAACTGAGTTAATAAACCAAAGCGCGTTTAGGACATGACTTTGTAAGCTTGACCAACAAATGCATGCACGTCACTAACGATTTTCAGTTTAATTCCACTTGCTACAGTGTGTTGCTGTAGTCATAGAAACGCAGACTCGAAAAGGGGGAGAGGAAGAACATTATTTAGAAAACTGTACGATAATGAAAGTGAGTCCAGGGCCGGGGGCTTGAAGACTGAGCTGATCCCCCATCCACCCCCCCCCCCCCCCAAGAAAAAAATTATAATAAAAAAAATAAATAGATAAAAATGAAAAGGTAGAGCGAAGACTAGTAAACAAAGTGAGTGGGGAAACAAACATGTTTGGGGTACAACCCAAAAAGACAGAACGACTACTCAGCACTGACTTGGTCTCCACAAAACCTGACCTAACTGGGCCTACTTCAATATCGGTATTGGCTTCATCAGGACGGCATAGGCTTACATCGACAGGATTGAAGCCCGTTTCTTGAAATTGTTTGAGGTTTTCAGCAACATACTTGTAACCAGCCGCAGGAGGTTTTCTTGCAGGGCAGACGAGATTCTCTGTCTTTGGCACTTGACAAAAAGCACACAATGACCAATTAATAGGTTCTTCAGGTGGCGGAGGCTCAATGTTGAGGTCAGGAGTCTCAATACGCTGATACTCACTCGTCATTGCCTTGCTTACTGAAACCTTCAATAGAAACAGACGCCTTAGGTTTCGCGCACTTGACCGGTATGGGTTTCCATACTTTTTGCAAATGTCGTTTCATCACTGGATTTCAACAAACAAAAGCATTCGCCACTGATACAATAAAACCATTCACGAGAAACACGTAAAAAACAATGAAACCAAAATGCACTGACTTACCAACTGCACATCATTGATAGATCTAGCCGCAAGAACTTGCTTTGGAACACCACCAATACTCGTCAGCTTCACAATCTCACAACGCTTGTCTTCACGGCCGGTTCACTTCGCTCCAGCGGAAATAAATGTTCTCCAAAAAATGCAAACATTCAGACTAACAATAGGTAAAGTAACGGTCCGTTCCACACTCATTGCACCCACTCGAACTCTGGGGCCGGTGTAGTATAACTAAATCAAAGGATGGGTGCTGTGATTGCTAATTTTCACTATTCTTTTTTGTTCTTTTCTGCCCAACATTTTTTTTTTTTTTTTTTTCACACACAGTCCATGGTCTTTTGTCACCTAAGGATGGGTGTTGTGATAATTTTACTATTTTTTCTGGTCCTTTTCTCGCCCACCGTTTTTTTTTTTTTTTTTTTCCCGCGCCGTGTATGTCAGTACGTCCGCAGAGTTACCTTTTGCTTGTTTGTTGAAGTTATGTCCCATTTGTTTATGTCCTGAAGAAGGCGTAAGCCGAAACGTCGACCTGTGCCGTCCTTTGTCAAAGTTAAGTGGTTTCTGTCCCTTTTGTGTCGCTTTTATTTGCTTAACTTGTAACCACTTCGCAGTCATTACCGTTTCCGTTTCTATTAAATCCGCCCACTCAAAACGACACAGTATCAAGAGTTGTTGAAAAGTATAACTGAAACTAAAAACTTCATTCAATCGACAGACTTGAGGACAGGGGGTTGTAGGTTTTTATTCCACAACAATAAGCCACATGGAAAATAACTTTGTATATAACAGAAAAACCATCGCGATGCTATCACAAATAGGGTATTTCTTGTGGCGGGCATGCAATGGTTCGGCCAGAGACACCAGATCTGAAACAAGGTCGCCGCTGCGCGCGCTTTCCTATGGAAGCACGATTGTGCCAAAGTTAGGTGAATTGGCACTTTTAATCGATCACTGATCGGCTCAGAATGGCCTGAGAAAGTGTTACTGTCGCTGTTATTAATCCTTGAAGCTAGCTTTATTAGTGGACCAAGTGACATATTTCTACTCTTTAGCGAACAATCATTAGTCCTGGATCCTCCACTACTAGCACTGAGATCGTCTGAGGATGCTTGTTCATGTCTTCTGATTTCCCTGTTGGCTTTGTGACTTCTCCAACTGAATTATTTTTCACATGAAATCTGGAAGATCTAGAGGGCTGATGAAATGTCGGAAGCAGTGGCGATACTTGCAGATTTTGTCTGTGAACCAAACATTTGACGTCAGCCTCACGCTGCTCGTCTGACAGATGATACTTCTACACATTTTGTGATTTCCTTGTTGCTTTTGTGACTTCCGTGACTGAATTAATTTTGACATAAAATCTGGAAGATCTAGAGAGCTGATGAAACGTGGACTTAAGTGCCTTGGTTTGTACAAGTACGAAATAGCAAAATTGGAACTTTTTTGACCGGCGCTTCTCGCAGAAACGTGAAAAATGTGTTTATCTAAAAGCTCTGCTATTCTTAATACTAAAGCTATGATAGTGCAGCAGTTCATGTCATATGTGCAGTTGGCACAAGTGACAAAAATACCGGAATGATGAGTAATTTGAAGGAGTCTTTTCATAGATATTTGGCCTTATATACATATATGCAAACCACCCCTACCTCGGAATTATTTTTCTTACACAAAACCTGTCAGAGGTACATAGCTGTGCTACGAAAACAGGCAGTATAATTGGATGATCTTTCCAATTTCAGAAAATGAAGCCATTTGAACATTTTTTTCGAAAAAATTCGTAACATGACCGATTTTTAAAAATCGGCGATAACTCTTTTGAAAATGCAGTAGGCTAAAAATCGTGAAAAATAGGTCTGGAGAAGGTGAATTCCCATTTTATCTCAAAGTAAAAAGGCCTCCAACGAGGTGGTTTAGGAGATAGCCATCATTACATCCGTCCACACATACACACTCACACACACACACAAACACACACACACACACACACACACACACACACACACGTCATTCCCGCCCCCCCCCAAAAAAAAACAACAACAACAAAAAAAACAAGATGGCCACCAGCCCAATATGTTGTTTCCATTCAATGACCTGCTGTAGTCACAGTCGTAGTCGTTGTGTCATGTATGCAGCCCGCGCGCACACGCCGGAACGCAAGCTCTCTGACATCAAGCATGCTGACATAAAGAAAGTACTGAAAACCCTTATCGTGCCTCTATGCACTTGCAAAAACCCAAACACATGAGGTCGTGTGAGCTCGCCTAGCTGGTTGACGTCACAACTTGTTGGCGTATGCGAGGTTCTACATGGGTGAATGAATTCTTATAATAAAGTCGTTCCCCTTTGACAGAGTTACTTCCCGCAGACCTGACTGACAGACGATTGCTTACTGGTATCGGAGAAGAGACCCTCTCTCTCTCTCTCTCTCGCCTTGGACGCGCGCTTGCGCGCGCACGCACGCACCCCCCTCCTCCCCCCCCCCCCACACACACACATTATGCAAAGACCTTGGAATCAGAAAGACGCGTCACTCCTGCCCTCGTAAGAAAGACATATAGCGGGACAACGCGAAGAGTTGTCTGCCCGCATTAGCGCGCATCCTAGATCTGGCCCCTATAGTGACAGCATGGCGGAAAGTGGAAAGCGATCACAAAAGCATGCAATTGTGTTCTGCGCCGAATTGTTCAAATAACAGACAAATATAAACGGGGAAATACTTCTTTTGGTATTCCTGTTGAAAAACAAACTTTTTTTTCGCTTTCTTGTCAAAAAAAAAGAAAAGAAAAAAAAAAAGACCTGAAGTGGTACGTGTGCATGCAGTGTAAACTAACAGTAAACACACGCGGCTGACGCAGATACAGGCGTAATTTTTTCCCTGACAACTTTACAAATCACGGTGACTTAAATTGTGCTAGCGTCTACCTGCATCTAAATTCAGAACACACACACACACACACACACACACACAGAGAGAACAAAATCATCCGGCTGAACTTCATTCTAACCATTGTAAAACCATATCACAACATAGAATCTGCTGGATCGTCGGTCGCAGATATGATTAATGCTGAGTTAGCAGGAAGTATTCAGCGGATGCGTCCATCTTTGGATCTCTCGCACATTCGATCTTTCTGTGTTCCGTACTAGTTTTACTTGAACACATCGAACGAAATGCACTGCGTAGCCTACGTACAGCAGTGAAAGCCAAACTAGATCTTTCGTTCGTCCTCCGGAACTTTGAGAGTACTTATGTTTATGTTACCAAGATCTTTGCATTATGCTTCTGAGTGTGAGTCAGTGGCAAAAACGAAACCCACTGAAATTCCCGCTTTCCACATGTCAAGTTGTAGAGATCGCGAAAAAATTCGATGCAAAATAATTTCTAGACCATCCCAGAACATGCTGGTGCAGTAACGTCAGTAGATTACGTCACCTTGGAAAGATATCGAACCTTCCAGTAAGTTGAGAAATGTTCTAGATCTGACCTGTTCAGTACGTAAGCAGCCCTGCACAGCGTTCTGGGTTCTTCTTCTTTCATGAATTTGTTCTCCGTGCATATTCTGTTCATAAAGTATTGGAGTTGTATTCTGTTGTATCCCGTGTCTTCTCTGCGATTGCACGAAGATGGCGACATAGTAGAAGTAAAATACACCACGTCTCCAAACAGAGGAATTCGGAAAGAAAGTGGCGAGACACCCCCAAGAAAAAACAGCATCACGTCAATCAAACATGACGCACTTACTTTACGTCAGTGCGCGTGCGTCTCTTCTTCGATGTTTGTGGGGCGTGTGGCTTGTAGAGGAAATGTGCTGTGAGTACAAATTTTCGGGTCAACTGACGATAACGGCTGCAGTGAATTTTTCTAATTTTTTTGTATATTTTTTATGGCACCCCAGGCTCATTATCTATGTATAGTAGGAGCGATTTTGAGATCTAAAGTGTGTTCACCAGCACTTTCATCAGGTACGGCTTACGCCAAAAGTATAAAAGCGACAACCTCCAAAATTCACTCAGTTGAGAGTCCGTATTCATGCTATCTATGTCCAAAAAATGGAGTGGTTTAGGTAAATATTACGCCTTTAAACGCCAGAAAGCCACTTTTTCTGAAAAGGGCGATAACTCACAAATCATGTGTGCAATCGTACCTGGATCGGGCCTTCTATTCAACAATCTTGATTCATTTAGAAACCCCAAATTTGAAATCGATCGGTTCAGTATTTTCGGAGAAATAGGCATCTGAACTGGGTTCACATGCAATGTCAACTCAGGCTCGGTTTACATGAAAACTATAAGAGCGACCATTTTCTAGTAGTGATTCTGTTCAGAGTCCGTATTCAAGCTATCTACTGCCAAAAAATTGAGTGATTTAAATAAATATTACGCCTGTACACGAAAGACAACCAACTTGTCTCAAAAGGGCGATAACTCCCAAATCACTTAAGCAATCATCACACGCTTGAATCGTCTAATGTAACATTTTGATATATTTGGATACCCCAAATTTGAAGCCATTCGGTTGAGTATTTTCGAAGAAACGGGCCTGGACACAATTCACACACGCACACACGCACACACATCCGCACAGACGGCACTCACTGAGGAGGAGAAGTGCGTTCGGAACACCATACGCGTCAGCATCGATGACGCAAGTTTTCTACGTCATTGTCAGAGTTACACTTGCAAAATCGTCTCTGCGGGAGATCGGCAGTGACGTGCGTTTGTACCACAGATGCTTACCTATGAACGTGGAAATTTTAGCCCGTCCTATTATGTTGTTTCCATTACTATGGAAACAACATAAAAACGCAGCAGCAAAGTGTGCACGTAAGGTGTCTATGACGCAGATTTCGTTACGTCACTGTGTGCGTGAAAGTAAGTATTGTGTGGAGAAACGTCACAGTCTTGTTTTGTATCACTGAAACTTGCTGCTTCGCGTAGCTAAATCTGCCCCGTCTCATAAAACAATATGGGGTACCCATATATAATAGACAAAACATAGGCAATGTGCCAAATGACTTACTACAGCTGGTAATAAATGATCAGCTCTTTTTTGAAATGTTGTTACTAGAGATTAGGGGGAAAACAATATCATATGCATCTTATAAGAATAAAGAAGAGAGGAAAAAAAAGATCTTTTAATTAAAGAAATACAGGAGATAGAAGCATGTGTTAATGATGGCAATAGACCACTACTCGAAAAGAAAAAAGAAGCACTTCAAACCCTAAGGAAAAAATATATTGATGGCATGATTGTGAGATCCAGAGCCAAATGGGTACAAGAAGGGGAAAGAAACTCTAAGTATTTTTGTAGTTTAGAGAAAAGGAATTTCGTGGACAAAAGTATGTATTGTCTAAAGAAGGATAATGGTGAAGAAACTTCTGATCATGCCTCAATTGTAGCAGAAACCAAACAGTTCTACGAAAAACTCTATGCTTCCAGAGAGACTTCTATTACTCAGGTCAACTTAGTAGATATATAAAATGGGCCTTCTTTGTCACAAGAAGAAAAAGACTCCCTGGAAGGTAGTATTACGGTTGATGAAGCCTTAGCCGCTCTTAAGCGGATGAAAAACAATAAAAGCCCCGGATCTGACGGTTATACTACAGAGTTTTCTGGTCGGATATAGGCTACTTCCTTGTACGATCCATTAATTATGGTTTTCAAGTAGGACAAATGTCTGTGACTCAGCGTCAGGGGGTCATAACATGTATCCCCAAAGAGGGAAAGTCTAAAATGCTCTTGAGTAACTGGAGACCAATTACTCTTTTAAACACAGCGTATAAAATTGCATCGGCATCTATCGCCGAGAGGTTAAAGTCAGTTTTACCTAACATTATTCATCCAGACCAGAAAGGGTTTATGTCGGGGAGATTTCTTGGAGAAAATATAAGGTGGTTATATGATATACTCATGCATACGGAGTTTCATAATATACCGGGTCTTCTATTACTTATTGACTTTGAAAAAGCCTTCGACAGCATTGCATGATCATTTATCGAAAAGTCACTAGGTTTCTTTAATTTTGGTCCCGACATAACACGTTGGATAAAATCTTTCTACCATAATACAGCCGCACTCGCCTAAACGAAACACGCTTAAGCAAAAAACTCGGATAACAGAAACCAAAACCAATTCCCCGCCAGACCCCCCTCTTTGTAAGACTATAATTTCTAATTCGGATAAGCCAAACTCTGTCAAAAAATAGCTAACTCAAACACGGATATCTCAAACGTGATTTTGACAGATAAGCCGAACTCTAAACACTGTCGGAGAGACTTATTTTTTAATTTTTGCTTGAAAAACACGTCGGGAAGATAAACATATTTCGTTATGGCTGTAATTCTCCCACGAAAACGAACGCGTCACCTGTTTTTCAGTATGCGGGAAACTGATGACGCGTGCCACATGTTTAGCAGGCGCCATTGTTTGGACAGAAAGAGTGGGTGAAGGCTATTATGGAGGGAACTCGTAGAGGTCTATTTTTAGACGGACGTCACCTGAGGTCACGGGATTCCGGAAACGCCCGATAGCGCGTTCAAACCCTAACCAAACCCTAACCCTAAGCCTAACCCTAACCGTCTAAAAATAGACCTGTACGAGTTCCCTCTATAATAGCCTCCCCCGAAAGAGTGGTAAGTTTGCGTGCGTGAATTAGGTGGTGGGTTCAGGGTTAGAGATGGGATGGCCGAGGGGCTCAGGGGAGGGGCAGGTCGAAAGGTAACCTTGGGAGATTTGCGATGGGCGTGGTTTATGGGCTAGTCGAAAGGATGTGAGCTCGGGCTTAGATTTGTGCGTGCACGATTGTTTCTTTTGGCGTGTGTAGGGGAGGGAGTGTGTAACATGCAGTCTCCCAGTGTGTGTGTGTGTGTGTGTGTGTGTGTGTGTGCCCCTCTGTGTGTGTGTGAGGGTGGGGGAGGGGTGGAGGTGAGGGGGTGGGGGGAAGTGCAGGAACGGAGTGGAGCGTGCATTGATTTGTGCGTACAGTAAGTAATGCGCGCGCATGTGTGTGTGTGTGTGTGTGTGTGTGTGTGTTTTCACCATTTAGTTTTACAGTTTTTTTTTTTTTTTTTTTTTAAAATAAAGCCCCACTGAAGACAACACTTGTAACTTGTCACTGTTTTGATCTTATTCATTTAAACACACACACACACACACACACACACACACACACACACACACCACGCACAGAGAGAGAGAGAGAGAGAGAGAGAGTTTTGAGTTTTGTCTGCGTTACTAGTCTCAGGAATCAATAAGCTCGACCCGTGTCTCTCTCTCAGACCGTTGCCATTATACACATTTGCATATACATATATATACATTTGCCCATAGAAAAGCAGCATACAGTCTACAAACTTTCGCAAAATTATCAATTCGATGTTTCACTTGCAAAGGGAAGCAAAGATATTCTCTTTTAAAAAACGTTTTACAAACATTCCAAGTGATTTTACAACTTATCATGAAAAAAACTCGCTTAAGCCGAACTGCAGGGTAATTTCTCGGGAAAGGTTTGGCTTATCCGAACTCGGATATGCAGAAACTCGGATAAGCGAAACGATTTTTCATTCCCCGGGTGAGTTCGGCTTAAGCGTGTTTGACTGTATCAGTGCATGTGTGACAGTGAATGGCGAGTACACCTTATGATTTAGTACATAGAAAGAGGTGTAAGGCAGGGGGACCCCTGTTCGCCGTATATCTATCTTATTTGTGCAGAGATCATGTCTCTTCCGAATAGAACTAATAAAGATATTAAAGAAATTAAATGATAAAGTAGAAGCATTGTTATCTCAGTTTGCTGACGATACCTCTATATGCTTAGGTGGTACCAGGAAGTCATTTGAAAAATGCGTAAAATGTCTAGATTTATTTTCCTTTATATCGGGATTGAGAATAAATTTGGAAAAAACGCAGGTGATTTGGCCTGGTGCTAAGAAAATTTGTTCTGTTACATTTATGCCACAGTTACGACTTGTCTGGAACCCGGGAATCTTTAAAGTTCTTGGGGTTTTCTTTTCCACACAGATAAAAGATATTGTTACTTTAAACTATGAAAATAAGCTAATGGATATTCAACGTATTCTTTCATCATGGTCGAGGAGACAGCTGACACCACTTGGCAAGATAGTAGTAATCAAAAGTTTGGTAATGCCTAAAATTGTCCATTTATTAATGAATATCCCAGATCCTCCACAGATTTTTCTGAAGGAACTTGAAGACTGCCTTTTCAAATTCCTGTGGGGTGGGAAAAGAGCCAAAATAAAGAAGTCACTTGTGTCTTCGGCCTATGAACAGGGAGGGTTAAGAATGTTGAATGTCTACTCCTTTATAGCTGGTCTGAAGATAGGATGGCTGAGACGGGTGTTTGGTTTGTTATGAGCAGATGTAAAAATAATTTTTGGAGGGATGTCGCCAAACATTACAAGAAACTTTGTACCACTTGTGCACCCAAAAAGGTAGAAGAGTTTTTGTTGGAGCCTATTCATTATAACATTAACATTCTTCGAGATAAAAGAACAGTCCATATTGGAGAATGGGTGGAGAGAGAAATCCTTGTGATAGGAGACCTAGTAAATGACGATGGAGAGTTCTTCAGTTTCCAGGAACTTAAGACTAAATATCCAGGTTTAACAACTAACTTTGTCTTGTACAATGGTATTGTTAGTGCCATTAAGAAATTTAAGTGCAGATGTGACCTGGAAGCTGGCTTGGGCATTCAGAATTCCAGTCTTTCAAAAGTATGGAACCTGATAATGAAAGGTGATAACAAACCAGTTTACTTAATCTTAACAAACGCCCACTCTGCCCCATCGTGTATTCAGAGGTGGGAGCAACGTTTTTTTTAAAGTGACTTTAACTGGAAACATATTTTTCTCAAACCTATTCAAACCACATTGGACACACAACTTCGATGGTTCCAGCTTAGACTGCTGCATAGATTGTTACCTACAAATAGATATCTCTACCTACGCGGTATTTCTGATTTCGCGAAGTGTACATTTTGTGATGCGGAGGAAGAAAACCTTGTGCATTTATTTTGGGATTGCCCATTAGTCCAAGAATTCTGGGCTGATGTGTTATGTTTGCTCCAGGAAATGTGTCAACATTGTATGAACATGGTCTTCTCTGACATCCTGGTAATTTTTGGTATTAAGCACCAATTCAAAACTGACAAAGCTTTTGATTTGATTCTTTTATTAGCCAAGTTCCATACATATACATACATCCAAACTACATAATATTGTTCCTACCAAAGCTGCATTTTTACAGATGTTAAAACATAGATATGCCATTGAACGTTACATCCATACAATATCTGGTAACATAGAGAAATTTACATCCGAAAGGCTTCCCTACAAAATGCTTATAGCATAAATGTTGCTTCCATTGTCATTATATTTGAGCAGGTAGGCATACTCAACCACTTGTTTAAATGTGTTTGTGAGTGAGTTTGTGTGTTTGTGTGTGTACGTGTTTATTTGTGGGTGTATGTGTGTGTGTAAAGTGCATGCATGAACGCTAAAGAAAAACTTTTGCACTTGTAGAGTCTAAGTTCTGTATGAATGATGCTAGAGAAATTGACCAGTCGTTAGAAGACCATCAGACCGCACTTAGTGCTGTAGTCAAATCCTTGCGGAATATGTGTGTAAATAGCTGTAACTCCTTAGATATAGATTACTTTGCTCATGTGTATACATAATTTACTGTTAAATGGTGTGCACAAGCTTGCTGTCCTCAGTGCTCCACATTGCCAGTTTTTTTTTTTTTTTTTTTTATTTGGGGGGGGGGGGGGGTATTTTTTATATGCACACCTACATTGAAATGTGCCTCCATGGCCTTTGACTGTGACATTACTACTAGTTTATCTTTCAAGCTAGTCCATTTAGGCCTATGTGTGTAATGCATGCACATTGTCCTCGTCTTTGTCATGGTATCGTTTATATATATATATAGGGGAAGTAAGTAAAGCTGAGAGCGCTCCCTAGATCTAGGAGGTGTGTGCTTTGTATGCCACTGGACAAGTCCGCCTTGCCCTATATTGGCTACAAGCCACAATGGGGGGGGGGGGGGGGGGGCTACTATCCTACCGCTGAAACGTCTAACAGATCTAAGGGTATCTCACCATTCATAGTGCCCCCATTCCCCTCCCACCGGGAGGAAAATGGTCGGTACAACCAAGGCCTTTTGAATTGGTGATTTAAGCCGCTCACGACCATGGTTTCGGGTCAATGGGACCCTCATCAGGTGAGCATGCGGCGATACCCACGAGGGCTGCAGCGTCCAACCAGCACTAAAAGGCTGCCCCAGAATAATCTGGTGCGTCTCCAGTACTAGCAGACGTCGCTACCCTACAGCTCTGCAAGAGGTTTCAGCGGAAAAAGACGAAATAATTTAGAAGGAGCAACTGCCTAGGTGTAATCAAAGATCTTGGAAACATAAAGATAGTTCACTTACCTCCCTTTGAGGGACAACGCGTAAGAGTTGTCTGCGCGCATTAGCGCGCATCCCGCAGATCTACGCAGTAATGGCAGTATGGCAGAAAGCCAGAAACCACGCAAAAATTCGGGCGTGCAATGGTGTGCAGCGCCGAATTGCTGTCAGAAGCGAACACCAGGAACGGGAAAACCTTTCTGTAGATTTCCCCCTTGAAAAATAGAGGTAGGTATGCCTACGATATCGAAGTTGGAGCCAAGATCGGTATCGAAGTTGGAGCCAAGATTATGTTTTCTCCCAAACATAACACATAGCATCAGACGTGAAAACCAAAATCGCCGCATCCACGACGTGTGACTGGCGTAAATTTAGTATAGAATCCGCATGCTTGTAAAAAGTCTGTTTGTTTGACCCAACCCAACACTAGCCGCCGTAAAACATTTTAACAAAATAAACAAAAATGAAGATGTCAGCGACTGACAGGTGGTCTCCCCCCATATATTTCGCATGTGTTTTAGGCCTATGGAAAACATAAGTACTCTCAAAGTTCCGGAGGACGAACGAAAGATCTAGTTTGGCTTTCACTGCTGTACGTAGGCTACGCAGTGCATTTCGTTCGATGTGTTCAAGTAAAACTAGTACGGAACACAGAAAGATCGAATGTGCGAGAGATCCAAAGATGGACGCATCCGCTGAATACTTCCTGCTAACTCAGCATTAATCATATTTGCGACCGACGATCCAGCAGATTCTATGTTGTGATATGGTTTTACAACGGTTAGAATGAAGTTCAGCCGGATGATTTTGTTCTCTGTGTGTGTGTGTGTGTGTGTGTGTGTTCTGAATTTAGATGCAGGTAGACGCTAGCACAATTTAAGTCACCGTGATTTGTAAAGTTGTCAGGGAAAAAAAAAATTACGCTGTATCTGCGTCAGCCGCGTGTGTTTACTGTTTGTTTACACTGCATGCACACGTACCACTTGAGGTCTTTTTTTTTTTTTTTTTTTTTGACAAGAAAGCGAAAAAAAAAGAGTTTGTTTTTCAACAGGAATACCAAAAGAAGTATTTCCCCGTTTATATTTGTCTGTTATTTGAACAATTCGGCGCAGAACACAATTGCATGCCCGGCTTTTGTGATCGCTTTCCACTTTCCGCCATGCTGTCACTATAGGGGCCAGATCTAGGATGCGCGCTAATGCGGGCAGACAACTCTTCGCGTTGTCCCGCTATATGTCTCTCTTACGAGGGCAGGAGTGACGCGTCTTTCTGATTCCAAGGTCTTTGGTGTAATGTCATGTAATTACATTTAATATAGAATAGGAACAAAGGCGTTACTAAAGCCGAAAACATGCGCTCAATCAGGTCAATTTGAAAGTAGAGGAAGTAAGTAAAGCTGAGAGCGCTGCCTAGATCTAGGAGGTGTGTGCTTTGTATGCCATTGGACAAGTCCGCCTTGCCCTATATTGGCTACAAGCCACAATGGGGGCGGGGGGGGGGGGGGGGGCTACTATCCTACCGCTGAAACGTCTAACAGATCTAAGGGTATCTCACCATTCATAGTGCCCCCATTCCCCTCCCACCGGGAGGAAAATGGTCGGTACAACCAAAGCCATATGAATTGGTGATTTTAGCCGCTCACGACCATGGTTTCGGGTCAATGGGACCCTCATCAGGTGAGCATGCGGCGATACCCACGAGGGCTGCAGCATCCAACCAGCACTAAAAGGCTGCCCCAGAATAATCTGGTGCGTCTCCAGTACTAGCAGACGTCGCTACCCTACAGCTCTGCAAGAGGTTTCAGCGGAAAAAGACGAAATAATTTAGAAGGAGCAACTGCCTAGGTGTAATGTCATGTGATTACATTTAATATAGAATAGGACCAAAGGCGTTACTAAAGCCGAAAACATGCGCTCAATCAGGTCAATTTGAAAGTAGGGGAAGTAAGTAACAAAGCACACACCTCCTAGATCTAGGGAGCGCTCTCAGCTTGTCAGAGGACTAGAACACAACCGAGTTTTGGCTCACTTGTGCAACAGAGTGAGTCTACGTCATAAAAAGTTTGCAAGAAGGGAGATGACTAGAACACGCAGAGTGTGCTTCCCAGCCCACCCGTGGTGTCAATCACGTTTCTATCGAATATGTTTGTTCCTTTCATTGTGAAACGAAGCGAAGGCAGATGAATGTCAAAAGTGACACACAGACGAATAAAGTAGGCCCCCCGACGTTAACACTGGACATAGTCGGTACACAGTCTGGGCTGCCACAGCTGAAAGCTCAACAAGGACAGATGTTTATATTTACTCTGGTGTTGGTGAAACTAGGTCATGCGGACAAATAATCTTCCTTGTGTAGTACAACAAACTATGTTGCCTCATGACGATCATAATTACGAGAGACGTGTTTGTACAGGTAGGTACTAAACTTTCTGACGTGTGTTGTGTTGTGTTCTCGGTGTCTTTCTCGAAATTGTGTTGCAAACGAGAAGCAAACGGAGAATTACATAAAACTTTGATTTCATTCAAATTCATTTACACGCCTGAAACTCAAGGTATCTAAAGAAGAATAAAAACTAAGTTTGAACTTCGAGCTTGTTGAGTAGTTACGTTGATAAAGCATCCCTCTAAAATCACAAAAAGTCAAACGGAGGAAAATCACCCACACATTTTGCTGAAATGTTGTCACGATTTAAATAGCCACACCACAAACATACCACGGATTTCACGCTCATGAAACTGTGGATAAAACATAATGGACAGATTACTTTAAAGTAAATACAGAGGAGACATCTTCAGCTCCAGTCTCTATTCATGGTAAAATCACTTCGGCAAGAGTTCTGTTTTAAAATAATCATTCAAAGGAAACATATTGCAACTGTATTAGTTACCCTGTTACAAGCAAGTTACATTTAGACTATCTCGACAATCTGCAATTTCACTATCAAACCTAAATCTGTAAATATCGTGGGCAGTTTTGCATTATTATTATTATTATCATTATTGTTCCCAGGTGTGACGTCATCATGCTCATCACCTCTGCAAGAAACACAGCCTGCACGACACAGACCACACCGTGTTTACTGAATTAATATCGATCAAAAACATCAGCTGCTGATTCAAACGTTTCGAAAATGCAACGTTATCATATCTGCTGTAACTAACATATGAATTGTTTGTACGTCTGACACTCTATGTATGACGTCTATTGCCGAGACAGCTTTGTGTTTTATACAAAGGATATAACCACGGTATTTATTAGGCAGACGTCTGCTGATTCCAACATTTCTGTAGTGCAAATGAAACTGACATAATCATGTCATGAGAGTTTTGTTCTTTTAGTAATAACACATAGCCCCATATATAAGCGAGATACTATCAAAATAGAAATGAGTCAGTTTTTAACTAATGAATGAAAACACACAACCCCAGTTATAAGCGAGATACTGTCAAAATAGAAGCGAGTCAGTTTTTAACTAATGAAAGCGCAATGACGTTGAGAGAGGCTGTCAGACTCAAACAGTGGGACAGAGTGAGTGACATACTTCAACCAAATGAGACCGGTAGAACTGGCAACGCAAAGAAGGAATGGGCTGTGGAAGAGGCCTGTACATGGACAACTGATGAGTTTCTGGCAATGGTGGATTACGTTACAGACGATAAGAAGAATAAAAACACATCGTGTTTATATGACACTTATCCGATGCTGAGAGAAGCTGTGTTGAGACGCCAGTGGAAATGTGTAAAGCTCCTGCTCACAGAGAAAACTTCTACCAGTTATCTTTGGGATGGGCGGAATACGCTGTTTGCCGTGGAAGAGGTTTGCAGACACGCTGGAGATACGGATTTTGAGGAAATAGCTGAATCTTGCCCAAGCACCCATCTGATCATGATGCTGTCAGAAGCTGTAGAGCGACGCCTGTGGAACACTGTATGCAAAGTGATTGAACGGACCAGAGAGGTCCCCAGACGTGATGCTTGCGATATCGACCAGAGATGGGCCGTGGTAGAGGTTTGTAGATTTGCTAATGATGATCAAGTGTCAAAAATAGTCACGTACTTGAGAGATTCTGTCATGAGAGGCCTGTGGGAGAGGGTAATAAAACTGCTTGTCGAGATAAAGAACGCTCGTATCGACGATGTCCGTTATACACAGAGATGGGCTGTGGAAGAGGCTTGTAGACGTGCGGATGATGATCAAGTTTCACAAATAATCTCCATCTGTGATACAGACCAAATAAATTGCGCGCTGATAGGTGCTGTTGAACAATGCCTGTGGAAGAGGGTAATAAAACTGCTTGTTGAGATAAAGAACGCTCGTATCGACGGTGTCCGTGATACACAGAGATGGGCTGTGGAAGAGGCTTGTAGACTTGCTAATGATGATCAAGTTTCACAAATAGTCTGCATCTGTGATACAGACCAAATAAATCACATGCTGACTGTTGTTGCTCAGCGAGGCCTGTGGATGAGTGTAAGAAAACTGTTTGTTGAGATAAAGAACGCTCGTATCGACGGTGTCAGTGATGCACAGCGACGGGATGTGGAAGAGGCATGTAAACATGCCAGTAATGAGGATTTTCTGGAAATGAGTGACTTGTGTGAAAGCACTCAGCTAAACCTTGTGTTGAGAGAAGCTGATGATGATCTAGTTTCGGAAATAATCTCCATCTGTAATACAGACCAAATAAATCACGTGCTGACAGCTGCTGTCAATCAAGGCCTGTGGAAGATGGTAAAAGAGCTGCTTGATGGAATAAAGAACGCTCGTATCGACGGTGTCCGTTATACACAGAGATGGGCTGTGGAAGAGGCTTGCAAACATGCCAGTAACGAGGATTTTCAGGAAATGAGTGACTGGTGTGAAAGCGCTCAACTGAACCTTGTGTTGACAGAAGCTGTAAAGCGAGGACTGTTCAGCACTGCATGTAAATTGATTCAATGGATCAAATACGATGCCATTACTAGTACAAGCGATACACTGATCTGGTCTAACAGAGAGGCCAGAAAACGTATTGATGATCATAGGCTTGCAGAGAAAGTGGACGATCTTTATAATGCTTTGACAGAAGCTGCCAAACGAGGCCTGTGGAAAATGATGAGAACGTTGCTTGCGACGATGCAGAAGACAGGTACCGGTGGCATCAGTTACACAGAGATCTGGGCTGTGGAAGAGGCTTGTAAAGATGCTGACGATGATGACTTTGAGTCTATAGCTGAGTTCTGTGCAAACACCCAAGTAAACTCTGTGCTGACAGAAGCTATAAAGCGAGGCCTGTGGAACACTGTAAGCAAGTTGATCGAACGGATCAGAGAGTTCAGCATTAGTGATGCTGGTGACATACAGAGATTTGCTGTGGAAGAGGCCTGTAAACGTGCTGATGATACTGGGTTGATAAATGTCTCCCGTGCTGTAAGCATCACACACTTAGCACCAATTACAATAGAACTGTACAGAAGAGGTATGGACGATGTTGCATATGACAGACTCAGCCCTAAGCTGAAAAACAAGGGTCCGGGTGAGTTGTTTTCTGTCTGGGCACAATTGTTTCTCGGCTCACTGTCCACAGGGTGTTGTGATTCTGAGAAAGAGATGCTTCAGATGTTCGAGTTGACATCATCATTCAACGATACATTGTTGTCCAAAATTTTTCAGCAGCTTAAATTTGTATTAGACAAAAACAACAGACAACATTTAACAAACGCGAGCGGGGAGCTATGGTCCAATATGCGATCAGTCTTCAAGGCTGGGTCAGCACGGGAGGGAGATGTGTATGTACATTTCTTTGTGTGGTGCTTGAACAAACAAGGACGCTGCACTTCTCTCTCACAAGTGTCTCTCGCACTGACAGCAAGCCAGACTGTCAACCCGGTCTTACAAAGACTGGCCCGCACAAGTATGTGGGAGGAGACTCGCCGATGGTATCTTCAGTTCCTTGTGGAAGAGAAACTGTGGGACATTGTCAAGGAGCTGGCGGACCACAGTCTGTACGATGACCAGCGTGGATGGGCACTGGGGCAAGCCATGTACGACAAGCGGTGGGACGTCATGGTGGTGCTGGCCGACCACGGGCTTACGGATGTGCAGCTGAGGAAGGTGTACCGCCTGGTGGCCAAACACGCGGACTGGGACACGGTCCGTCAGCTCTTTGAGCGGGGAGTGGACATGCGTGTAGTTTGTGAGGAGCTTATGGCAGCCAACCCGAGCCGCGAGAGACCGCCGAGTAGAGAGAGAATAAAGCGACTACGAAACATGGGGGAGGATGTGACGGAACTTGAAGCAGAGTACAGGGAGAGATGTGAACACTATGCAAAGATCGAGGCCGATTACAAACGGAGATGTAAAGAACTGGCGCGACTTGAAACGGAACTGTCTGAAGACGAAGCAAAACTTCTTCACTTGCTTCATATCAAAAACTGGTATGCAGTTCTTTGTAAAGTATTTCAGAATGCCACAGAAGAAAAGGTAAAGATGACACTAGAGCACGCCTTGCAACATGATGCATGGCACGTGGTGATGCAGCTGGTGAGACTCGGGATGGATACAGCCCAGCGGGATTCTCTCTTTTCCGAGGTCATAAGACGACAGTGGGGTGTGGGGAGGGCGCTGTTAGAGCGCGGTGTGAGTGGGGAGTTGAGCCGGGCCGCTCTGCCACAGCTGATGGAGGCGGACCAGTGGATCCTCGTGGGCAGGGTGATGGAACTGAGTCTGGACGACACAGAGAGACGGCGGGTGATGCAGGCGGCACTGGATAAGAAAGAGGGGAGTGTTGTGGCGCACGGTATCAGCGTCATGGAAGGCAGACTGTCGGTGGAGGAGCGAGAGGTCATGTATGACCAGGCACTCAGCCAGGGCGTGTGGCAGGCGGTCAAGCGGCTGGTGGAGGAGAAGGACAGTACTGGACTCGCCCAGCGTGACAAAGCTCTGGTAGCCGCTGTAGAACAGCACCGGTGGGACATGGTGGATCACTGTGATAAACACGGAGCGGACATCAACAAGCGGGACGCTGAGGGCGACACACTGCTACACAAGAACACAAGGCGGGAAGACTGGGACAGAGTGGAGGGATTGCTGCATCACGGAGCTGACACCAACCTGTCGGACAGTGAGGGATACTCGGCGTTTCACAATGTTGTTGAGAGTGCCGTAAGATATTCGGATGATACCGCCACATGGGACACTGTGAACACCTTCGTGAAATTTCACGGTGACATCAGTCTCCCTGACCCGCGTGGACAAACACCACTGCGCAAGATAATCTCCGATTCTGGTGACTACAGACGAAAAAGTCGCGTGTACCGTGGTGATATCCTCGACTGCGCATTGACATGGGGCGGTAATGTGGACTGGACAGAGAACTACAAAGGGAAGACTGCCCTCCACGTGCTGTGTCAGGCCGGACTGTGGGACTCCATGCGATACATCGTGGCCAGGGGAGGCGACCCACTGGCTGTGACTGACGACGGTAAGACGTCTCTGATTGTGGCTGTGGAGTACCACATGGAAATACCAGATGGGTACAAGAGACGTTATGGATTTAAAGAAGGGGAGCGTAAGTGGAAGGCGGAGGTCAGGGAGTGTCGTCAGAAGCTGGTGGCGGAGTTTATCAAGATGGGCATCAGTACACACCAGCCTCACATCACAGACAGATACCGCTCTGCATCAAGTTCCTCTGTCTACATCAGTATAGAGAAGAGAGACATTGTCGTGCTGCATATGGTGTACGAGTCAGGAGCGTGTTCACACAGAGAATTACACAGAGTTCTACACGAAACTCCTTCACCTCCTGGCTATCCCAGTGACGGTTCATTGTATTACGAGGAACACTTTGTAAAGCACCAGAAAGAAAAAACACAGTTCAGACGATGCATTTCTTACATTAACAAGATCGCCTGTAATCCCCGCAGTTTGAAGTCCCTGTGTCGCCTGGTGATCTCACACCACATCGGTATATGGACACCCAGAAGACGCCAGAGAAGAGTGAATCAGCTCCCCTTACCGGACCCCATGAAGGATTACGTCATGTTCTCTGACCTCGTGGACCCGGAGTACAGCAAGGACATGGTGCTGCAGGAGGAGGAATTTGATACTGACAGTGACAATGACCTTGATTTATTTACTTTATAATACGTCATTTGCCAGTGAAACAGAGGACAGTAACATAGACACTGATTTTGAGGTGAAAGGACATGATGCTGCAGGAGGAGGAATGCGATACTGACAGTGACAATGACCTTGATTTAGTTCTTAGTTTATACAGTACGACTCTCCATCTGCCAGTGAAACAGAGGACAGTAACATAGACACTGATTTTGAATGAAAGGACATGGTGCTGCAGGATGAGGACGACGATGAAGAGGAGAATTGGTACTACCCTGACAGTGACAATTAACATCGTATTTCTGATTAGACGATACAACTTGTTCAGCAGACCCCAAGACCCCAAGAAGCAGACCCCAAGAAGGTATTTCCAACCATTTTTATAAACACACCTCCGTTGGTCGCTAGTGGTAAAAATAAGGACATTTGTTCACTTGTAAAAGCGAGACAGACGCTGCAAGAAAGGAACCTGAGTGACAAAGCCACGTGACAACGGATACAAACCTGTTGTCATAACACGCAAAACGTTTCTAGAAAGCATAGTTTGAAGAACATGTGTTGTTCTGCAAAAGAATTGGAAACTTTGTTTGAATGACGACTGCAAAGCTAAAGACGGTACTATTAAAACTCACGTGAAAACAGCAATAGCTCTTGCTTTCTCAAGTCTAGGTCCGCCTGATAAGCCTATGAGTGATACCAATAATCTCAATTCTAAGAGGAGGCAGAAGAACTAAAACTGGTAGAACTGCTTTGGCATTGCGACTGTTTCACAACGTTAGACGGATCGTGACCACTGCCGGTGAAACAGAGGAAAGAAAAAACGACAATGACGGTAGATACTGGTATAGGCGCTCGATCTTTTCCAGTAGTTTCACAACGCGGCACAGATCGAGGTCACAACGAAAAGAACACACAATCTGATAGGGTATGACGAGTGTAGGAGAAAAACGTTTAAAACTGATAAAGCTTGAAGACAAGGAGAACAATGCACTCAGCCAGATCTCGTACAGTCTTCTTCCTCTTTTCGATCGCCGTTATCACAATGGGAGACAGGTGCTTGAGATGAATTTCTTGGTCTTCTGGAGTTCTTCCACCGGCCCGTACAGCTTCTGTTGCAGGGGGACTGGTTGTGGCCAAGTCGCTTCCCTCAGGGTCTGGAAGCTGCTGCAGTCTTGTAGTATATGTTTTGTGTTCTGCACTGCCTCTCCACAGAAGCACATCGGGGACGGCACAAGGCGCATCTTTCTGTGCAGATGGTGTCTCAGCCTGTTGTGTCCGGTTCTGAGGCGAAAGATGATCACCTGGTCTGGTCCTGTCAGCTGATGGTAGCTGTCATGGGCTTCAGGGGGCCCTCGTACGGTGTTGAACGTGGCACTCGTGGTGGAGAACACACGCACGAGAAAAACGTGAAAAGAAGACGCAGTCTAGCTATTTGGTCTTCTTGGTACTTTGACAATACATTATTGAAATGCCTATCTGAGTTTTAAGCTGTTGCCAGGAATTACTGAGTGAGCGCCTCCGTCTGCTTTTCGTTTGTGTGTGTGTGTGTGTGTGTGTGTGTGTGTGTGTGTGTGTGTGTGTGTGTGTGTGTGTGTGTGTGTGTGTGATTTCTTTCTTGCTTTTATTTTGTCGTTAAAAAAAAAAGATTCTTTGCATTGCACAGTTCATATAATATGATTTATGATACAGTTTGAAAGTCTTCTCTTAAATTATCAAACATATGTACCCTCCATATCATATTTACCAAAAGTGAATGTTATCTGCCGACACATGACCAAACTTTGTTGAAGCACTTCTGGTACAGACTTCAGAGCTCGAGCATACCGCGTGTTATCGCACGGATTTGTCGTTATAACTGTATCATGTTATGTTCCACTGGGAGTGAGTTCTTGCCAATAGCAGGGACCCAGAGCATGTGGTATATATAGGAAACTGTTTACTGTACAGGTCATGTCACATAAATTACTTTGTTTATAGGCAATGGTTTGTTTTGTACACCATCATGCATAAAGTTACACCTTGGTTTTGGGTAGATGTGTATTTTGTAACTCAACTTGTATTGATGTGATTTGTAAGTCGACTTGTATTGATGTAATTTGTAAGTCGACATGTATTGATGTGACTTGTAAGTCGACTTGTATTAATGTAATTTGTAAGTCGACTCGTATTAATGTAATTTGTAAGTCGGGTTGTCTTAATGCAATTTGTAACTCGACTTGTCTTCATGTGATTTGGGTCTATGTATATGTCTTCCTTTTTACTGGTGAAACTGCACATATTTTCTTTTGTCTGTACACGTTTATGTGATTATTTTTGTATGCATGTTATGTGTGGCTCAAACTGTCTCAACTGTTCTGTGTATGTACAGGGTTGTAGGGAATTGCACACTGTACAGGTGAAGTAGCACTTTTGACATCGGATTTGGTCTGGTGGCTAAGGTATCCGACCTCGGATCCCAAGCTGCCTGGTTCGAAACTCCGGGGGGTGGGGGTAAGGGGAGGGGGGTGGGGGGAGCGCAGCAGGCCGAATATTCCTTAACGCGGTAATGGGACTATTGGATATACCAAACACCAATTGGCATACAATCACTTTGTGTATAGGTAATGGTTTGTACATCCATAAACTGAAACCTTGGTGTGTACCGGTATGCGGTAAGCACATATTATTGTATTTTGTCCAGGGGGTGAGTCAGTTTGTATAAATGGGATTTGTCAGTCTGTGTATGTGTAAATAGGGTTTTCATTAGTGAAACTGCACAGTTTGTATTTGTCTGTAATAATCAAAATGACCAAAGTACAGGCCACATAGCACACATGTGTTTATTTTGTTTACTAATGGGTGGGTTTGCTGCTGAAATTGCAAGCATGTTTTTTTTTTGTTTTTTTTTTCTGTGTACGAAATGTGGTATTGTGCAAACCAAGGTGCATAAATTTGTAAGGTGCATAAATAAGTAGTTTTTGTGTTCAAGCCAGACTACATAAATCTTAATTTGTTTGAAGGGAACTTTTATTGGTAAAACAATACATACTTCTTATTTTTCTGTATTCAAAGAAGCGGTCAATACGTAGGTTAAGGCGGATAGAAATTTTGTCTGTCTATGCATGTGTTTTTGTACACAGATAAAACGCATACACTTTATTTATCTGTGCACATGTAAGTAAATATTGTATAATTATGTCACTGCTGTGACTCACTGCTATGGCTCGTTTGTTGCATCCGACAGACTGCCTTCTGACACTTACCGCCGGTGTGTGGTGTCACTGGTGTGTCCTCTCATGAAAAGCGCTGTAACCCATGTCTTATTGTCCACGCATTCCGTGAGTTGTCTCTCTTGATTGGTTCCTGTTTCACTCTTCTACTTGTACGACAGAGCTGACAACACAGACGACACACCAGGATAAGACGGAATGGTCGAACGCGTTTCTATTTTTATGCAAATTCAGATTTTGTCGCTTTTATTGTATGTTAGTATTTCTCTTATCCATGCTCTGTCATGATTACCGGAGAACAACGAGAAGAATTAATTTTGTACACTGTTTTGTACATTTGTACATTTTGTTCTGTGGTGATTTTTAACGGCCGTACAATCTTGGGACTGCCGTGTGTATAGTAATGTCATGAAATGGTTGCATGCGTTGTTTTTCAAGTTGATGGTTCCTTCATACAATGTTTACAATTATTACATTTGATTATGTTAATTATCAATAATCAATAATACATGTCGTACAATATATAATACATGCTGGTATTCTAATAGAAACTTTTGATGCGACTACTTGTATATAAATGCTATAGTTTCATGGTTGGTGTTCGGGTTGTGTAATATTCTGAATACTGTCAAGCTTCAACAGTGAACAGCAGCTTTCAATTGAATTAGTTTGCTACTTTCTGAACGTCCAGCAAAACGCATGAACCTTTGACAAATGTTAAGAATACTTCTATCGATGGAAGTCGTCTTCTCTTTTCTTTGTAATGTATTGATGTCCACCTGGACAGTTTGATACTGCTGTTTGGTTTTGACTTGTTGCCGTGATTACTTTGCTTCATGTTTATTTTTGTCATACGTTCAGTTATAAATAAGCTCATAGCAGTACTTGAATGCTACCTACTTCTCATCAGTTCTGCACATTTCCGATGGATTCGTATACGTGTGTGTGTGTGTGTGTGTGTGTGTGTGTGTGTGTGTGTGTGTGTGATATTTCTTTCTTGTTTCTATTTTGTCGTTTAAATGATACGTTTTCACATGTTTATTTGAATTGCAGACTACCTGTATGATTTGTAAGGTATTTTGTAGTTTTCCCCAAGCTGTTGGTAGTGGTCATGCATTCTGTGTGGAACTTCAAAATGTTTTGAATATTTATGATATCATTGATTTCATGATTGCTGTAAGTGAATTTTATCTACCAGCGCATTACCAAAGCCGACTGTAGCGCTCTTGACATAGGACATAGCGTTGGGGCATGCTGCATGTTATCGTATTGAATTGTCGTCATAAGTGTCTAATGTTATGTTTCACTGGGAGTGAGTTCTTGTGAACAATTGAGTTGTATATAGGAAATTGTATACTGCGTAACCCGCATGAAATTACCTTGTTTGTGTGAGGTAATGGTTTGTTCTGTACGTCGATCGACTGAATGAATTGAAATCTTAGTTTGTACTGGTAAATGCATATTTTATGAGACGACTTGTACAAACGTTATTTGTCTGTGTGTTCCAAAAAGTTTCTTACTGGTGAACCTGCTCACATCTGCCTTGTCCGTGCCCGTTGATGTCTTTATATCTTTGTGCACATTTTGTGTACAACTAGAATTGTATAAATATAATTTCTCCTTTGTAGGAAAGTATTTACTGTGTATGTAAATTTGTATGAATTAAGTTACTTTGCTTCATGCATGTGAAATAATAAGTGAAATCTTGGTTTGTAAATGCATATTTGAGAGTCAACTTGAACAAATCTGATTCGTCTGTGTAAATGCGAGATTCTGTAAAATTTTAACTGGTAAATCTGCAGATTGTTCTGTTTGTCTGAACACATTAAATTTTGTGTTATCATATTACAGGTCAAACTGCAAACATTTGTTTCTTTGTGTAAAAATGGATGGATTTTTTTCTGTGTGTACTTGCAATGTGTATCTCAAATAGCATATACTTGTTTTCTTTGTTTACTTGCAGTGCATATCTCAAGTTGCATATGCTTCTTTTCTTTGTTTACTTGCAATGTGTATCTCGATAAAATCGCATATATTTTTTTCTTTGTGTACTTGCAATGTGTAGCTCGTATTGCATATACTTTTTTTTTCAAATTGCATATAATTATTTTCTTTGTGTACTTGCAATGTGCATCTCTAATGCTATATACTTGTTTTTGTGTACTTGCAATATGTATCTCATATGGCATATACGTGTTTTCTTTGTGTACTTGCAAAGTGTATCTCTAATTGTATATACTTGTTTTCTTTGCATACTTGCAGAGTGTATCCCAAATTGCATTCATGATATTTTTTTTCTGGGTATGAAAGTTGTTGCTGCATTCAAGTTAAACTACACAAATCTTGATTTGTTTGTGTGCATGTAAAATCTGAAAACCCATCTCTTCACTGCCCCTAACCAATAGCTGTCGCCACATCATCATCTTGCTCTGTGTGTGTGTGTGTGTGTGTGTGTGTGTGTGTGTGTGTGTGTGTGTGTGTGTGTGTGTGCGCTGGGGGAAGCGGAGGCCGTGTATGATGCTGCACATGATGTGTTTGTGGTTGAATGTATGTGTGGAGGAATGTTGCGTGTGTTTCTGTTTCTGTGTGAGTGAGTGCGTGTTGACTGTAAGGCGCCCTGAGCTCCTGCGGGAGGGAGGGCGTGTTGACTGTAAGGCGCCCTGAGCTGCGGAAGGGAGGGCGTCCCTGAAATACCATTATTATCAATTTTATTATGTAAATCCTTCCCATATCTTGCAGAAAACAGTATCCCACATAATAATGATATCCATGTTGGATACTTTGTTTAACCACAAATGAGCAAAGCAAAAAGTTAGAACTGTATACGAGTTGATTTTTCTGTGTCGATATGAGTTGTTATGGCAGAGATCGGAATGCTATAATTCAGATAATTATGTCTCTCGGTATGTACGTAAGTGGGTATTTTGTTGTTGCATAGGATAAAGATAAAATTATACACATGATTTCTCTGTGCACATTTACGTGGTTGTTCTATAGGTCACTGATCTGTCTCAACCAATTATTGCTCGCTAGAACAGATGTTGTGACTTGCAGTATCATTGTCATTCGATAACTATTTTATCACGGTGGCCTCATACTGAAAAAAGTGATGCACCAGACGGTTTGCCTACTTTGCAGCGTGTGGTCGGTGACATGATCTGATGTAGAAACTGTCACTGTGACAGACGGACACAAGTCACTATCCGGGAAGACGATTTCGTTTTGTTAGCTGCTGATGGTTCCATCCGTATTCGTTGTTTGAGAAACGTTTTGTGGTGAGTGTCATGTGCGACTGAGAATGTTTAGTGTTTGAGAACTGTCGTCCAGTGATTGATGGAAACACGGTGACTGACTGGCTGACACATCTCTGGTACAAGTTTGTCCCCTCACGAAAAGCGCCGTAACCCATGTCTCACAGTTTCCGGGCGTTGACAAGAGTTGTGTAGCTTGTTTGGGTGCTGCTTCACCCGGCTGCTGTATCTTGTACGACAGAGGCAAGAACACTAACAGCACACGAAAACTGCTTTTCACGATCAGATTTTTTCCTTTCGTTGTATGTCCGGGTTCTTTGTCTGATCCATGTTCATTATAATTACTGGGCAACAACGAGAGAAAAATGTACATTTGACATTCTACTGGTTAAATCTCACACAGAGGCCGTTCTATATATAAGTGTCTGAAACGTTAGTTTCGTTGCTTCGTGTCACTCGTATGAATTGTTCTCTCGAACGCCCCCCTCTCCCCCTCCCTTTGAAACGTTTTGAACGCTTGTACATTTTCTTTTAAAACACGAAACACAATGAATTGATATGTTGTTTATTAGCGTTGTTTGTCACGGTGATGTTTCTTCCCTACAGTGATAATAACTTGACATGTAATTGTTTAGTTTTGTTATTGGTTTAAATTCTAACTGATGTGAATTTTTATGAAAGTCTTTTGATGTGACTACTTCAACCACACAATCCTGTTTATAAGAAAGCATTTTTTTTGTTGGACTTTACATTCTACCCCCCCCTTCCCGCCCGAACCCCATACCCCCCCCCCCCCCAAACTAACAAACAAAAATTGAGTCAGGCATGGATAAGAGCCATTTTCATACTGACTCAAACACACATTATCGTGCTGAATTTTAAATTTTTGAATTTTGTGATACTACAACCAAGGGAAACAAACAAACAAACAAACAAACAAACAAACAAACAAACAAAAATTTGAACAGCTTTCTGAACTTATACTTTGAATCAGAAAATGGTGTTGTGGCTGTTTTCTGTTTGATCTGTGTGTAGTGTTGATACGATCATGTCAATGTATACATCAACGCAATGTTTTATTGTTTGTTTGCTTATCGTCTGTTTGCCGTCAAGTTCAGACAAGTTTGTTGAGCACTTCCCCAAACCGTTATTGACGTAAAAGTCATGATGTTCATGGAAAGTGACGCAGGTACGGACGTTAAATGAAAGTGCATGTGGGTGCAGTCGCACTTATTGCATACGGCGAAGGTAGAACAATGTGTAATTGCAATTTCCCTTCTTCTTCTGCTTCTTTTTCAGGGGTATTTTCAAACTGTGTAAAAGCGTAAATGGAATACACTTTCTCATTACTCCTGTTTACGATTGGCGAATTGCTGATAAACCTGTTGGATGGAATTTCAATGATTAAAGAAACAACAACAGAAAAAATCAAAAGGAAAAACTTCTTTGGTTTTGTGTGTGTGTGTGTGTGTGTGTGTGTGTGTGTGTGTGTGTGTGTTTTGCATATGTGTGTGAGAGAGAGAGAGAGAGAGAGAGAGAGAGAGGGTACGTGAGAGAGTACGTGCGCGTGTGTGTGTGTACGTGAGAGAGTATTTGTACGTGTATCGTGCATGTTTTGTCGACCTAGTTTCGCATGAAGTCATATAACGGGTTATAGAAAACAACCGACTTGTGGTGAAGGCCACCAGCACACCGGGCCTGTGAGAGAAATTACTTCCCATTGAAAGTACTTCCTCTTTCCTCTCATGGCAAACCCGGCAATGCCTGTTTTTATTTCTGTTCTTCCGCAGCAAAGCGTACGCAGATGAATATCAGAGATCCTTGACATAAAGGCTATGAATACAAACTACGCAAACAACTGAACACAGTCGAGGAACGCTACAATAGGACACACAGGCGACTATAGTCCGTCATGAAGATCTGTATAGTTTGTATTGCTACACTTGAAAGCTAGTATCAGACAAGTGTGGATACTGACTTTGCTGTCGGTGGTACCAGATCGAGTTGAACTGACAAAATAATCGTCCTTCTGTAATACAGTGAGGATTTCGTCTCCTACGATCACCGACATTGATTGATACGGGAGAGAAACCTGTACGGGTAGGTAGAAAACAGGTTCTTGAGAATCGGTAAATATTTAGAAGTGTTTTCTCATAACTGGAATAAATGACCCACATGTAATTATTTTAATTTTGTGCGATGAAAGACGCTGTTTTGCCTATAATAAAATAGGGGTCGCTTGTTTCGCGATTTTCGTGATTTAAAAAAAATTGTAGGAGTAGCAAGACGAGGCAAGCTGCCAGTGAAGATGGGACCTTTTGCGCACAAGAGCGGCAAAGGTGACGCGAGTGGAGTGAGGAGAAGTGGCTCTCCGGCCTAAACAGAAAGTAGACTGACTAGCATTACTGCAGTGAGGCTTGCGCGAAAGGAGACATTTCATTTTTGTAAAACTCCTGTTAGGTACTCGTCCTTGAACAGCCTGTGCATGGTAATGTATGTTTGTAGACAGACGCATTTTGGAAGGGGTCGGGGGGGGGGGGGGGTGACTGTGATGCCTGAGGCTAACACGGAATATCAAAGCATGTTGAGACCTCGAGCATTTGCGTTCTTTGACCAGTCATGTAAGCTAAACTGACACGTATCATTATGATTATTACAATTATCATTTCAGTATAAACGCACAACTCTGGAGAAAAGTGACACACTGTCAAAGTAGAAAATGAGTCAGACGAGTACTGAAGGCCCAGCAACGCTAGACGAAGCGGCCAGACTCAACCAGTGGGACAAAGTGGCCGACATACTTTGACAAATCAGAATGCATGGAACCAGCGACATACAGAGATGGGCTGTGGAAGAGGCGTGTAAACGTGCGACGGATGAAGAATTTCCATCAATACTGGTTCGCTGTGAGGGCGATCAGATTAACGGCTGCTGACGGAAGCCGTGCAGCGAGGCCTGTGGAAGAGTGTGAAAAAACTGATCGTGTTATCGGGACTGAAGAACATACGGCTTAGAGGTGACAAGAGTGTAAGGATGTGGGCAGTGGAAGAAGCCCGCAAACACGCTGGGAAGGAAGAGTTTCAGGAAATAGCTCATGTCTGGCGTAAAGACACAAAGTGACCGTGGGGTCATATGCAGTGTTTATTTGAAAAATGTGCCGGTTTGTAGTCATGTGTTGCTTATTTTTTATTCGGGCCGATCGTCGGGGGTTCTCTCCGGGTACTCCGGCTTCCTCCCCCTCTGCTTTGGAAATATTCAGCCCACAAAATTTGAAAAATAAATACAGTTCTAAATTCCGAAATTTAAATAGCTGAGCTGACCCTTCGCACCACGTGATGGTAACGTGTCTGTCCGTACAGTGTGATGCTTCCCAACTTCATTCTGAGAAAGAGTTGTTACAGATTTTTGAGTTAACACAAAAAAGATTATGATAAGTTATTTTCAGAAACTGTGAAAAGGCTAACAGTTCAATCAGACAGGGAAATAGAGCTTACATGATTAGTTCTCGAGGTTTACGGCGAAAGACTAACCCGTCGATGGTTCGATTGTTTGTGTAGCGAGGTTGCTACACAATTAACCAATCGAACCATCGAGGGGTTAGTCTTTCGCCGTAAACCACGAGAACTAATCATGTAAGCTGTTTATACCACAAGCATTTTCTTTTCTCTTAGAAAATCCAATCTAGTGATCCAAGTGCTGATTTTTGACAGACCTTTTTACAGAGACCATTCCCACCGACACCGCGAAAAGAAGTAACCACTGCATGCTGTCTTAATAATGTTTTACGAGTTTGACGAACAACATGAAATGAGAAGATAACACTGTTGAAACAAATTGCCAACACAGTAGATTCAACCATGAAAGAAAAAGTTCAAAGTTTACTATCTGCGTTGCCATATTCTTGCGCTAAACTCTTGTATCGGCGAAGAACTGGCTGCAAGCCAAGTTTCACGTGGATCACATTGTGAAGGCCATATTTTCGAATTTTCATCACGGTTTCGTGTAGTTTACAAATAAAGCTGATGACCATTATTGAGAACGGAAAACTGATAAACGGTAAAGCATCAGAGCTGGTTCTGAAAGCTGTCCTGCAAAGGTATAAGTAGTAGAAGAGAGAAAGAGAAATTTATTTATCTTATTTATTTTAATGGTCATAACCAACTGACACTATAGGAAAGACATTGCCGGCGCGGGAGAGATAAAACTTGATGCAGCTACAAAGAAACTGCCTCAACGTTCATCTTTTCTGTTATTAATGCCCGAAGCCAAAGACAATATGTCATACCTGTAGCGTTCTCAGAAAGCGTTGTCAGCTGTTTGTAAACCACGTGAAAGATAAAGTACAGGCGTACAGCAGAGGGGTGGGTGTTCGGGTGTTTAACGTTCTTTACGGCAGACTTTAATTTCGCGCTGCATAATGTTCAAGAGCACTTGATTATTTGGAAACGCCTTGCTAAGCTGTATAATGTGAGCATTACAAAATAATACCGTACCCTGGTTTTAGTTTCTTTGTAGCTGCATCAAGTTTTATCTCTCCGGCGTCGGTAACGTCATTCCTTTATGTCAATTGGTGCGTCTTTGCTAATTGATTCTAAACTTCAGTCATTGCTTACTACATAGCATTTTCTACCTATCTCTAAATGTGCCTTCGTAGCTGCTGACAGTGACTTTCTTAATTATCGCCTGTTCACAGGATCATTATACTCTTAAAAGAATGTCATCTTTTCATCAGCTTCTCAGCAAGCAAAGATCCTCGTATATAGGATCATTGCAGCAAGTTGGTTATGATAATATAATTGTTCTCTCTCTTTAGTATATATACCTTTGCAGGACAGCTTTCGGAACCGATTCTGATGCTCTAGGCCTACCGATTATCAGTTTTCCGAGTCAATTCTCATTAGTGGCCATCAGCTTTATTTGTAAACTACACGAAAGAGAAAGTACGTGGGTGTTTGGGTGTTTAATGTCCTTTACAGCAGACGTTAATTTCGCGCTGCATAATGTTCAAGAGCACTTAATTATTTGGAAACGCCTCGCTAAGCTGTATAATGTTGTTAGCATAACAAAATAATACCATACCCTGGTTTTGGAGGAGACGATGTTGTTGACAGGTGTGACCGAAATTCCCCCGGGAAAAAACGCCTGCTTTTGTTTTCAAGGGAAATCACTCCCACGCACAATAATCTCCGAGCCATGCTAAAAATTCACTGTGCCGGCGAATTTGACAGAATTCCTCGCTTCTGCGCACACTGTGAAATAACACGGGGGCCTTAAAGTTGTTCGCAACTGTCCACTTTCCTTGTCATCGAGTATTTTAATATTTTTCCTTCTTAGCTATTACTTATCTCGGCTCGGTCTCGGTTAGCCCGACTTGGCCGTGGTTGCGGGCGCCTAGTGTTAACGTTACGGCCCCCGGTACGGGGATGATTCTTTTGCTATTCTCTGCATTGTCTTTCCGAATGCAGTCAGCGTCACCGCATTTTTAAAATCTATTTTCAGCGTTTTTAGCAGAAGGTCAGGAATCTCCATTTCAAGACCACTGACCGATGACGTAACTGGAGTGTGTTTTTGTGAACTCAGGCTCGTAAAGGACTGAGTGGGTCATGGAAAGTCATAACTCACACTTTCTGTCTCTGTTTCCTTACTATTTTCGGACGTAAAGCACTCACAGTTAACTCGCTGAAAATTTGCACCGGCGAGTGGTGTAATATACCTTTTGCAATGATTCCTTGGCTTTGTCACTACACTGATATATAAAATAAACCGGCTGACTCGATCGTTATTGGTGCGTGTGTGTGTGTGTGTGTGTGTGTGTGTGTGTGTGTGTGTGTGTGTGTGTGAGAGAGAGAGAGAGAGAGAGAGAGAGAGAGAGAGAGAGAGATCTTCTAGTGGGACCTTTATCGATCGAGGTACACACCGCCAGAGACGGGGTTCTACTTTTGAAGGGTGCAGAAACTGTGTTGTGTCAACTGTGTACCGCCATGGAGAAGGCAAGAAAGGAACGCCCGGGCCTGTCTGTCTGACCTTTTGTCTGCAACTCGATCACCCGTGTGTACCACTGAGTATAAGGGCCCTTGAACACTGGCGTCATGCGACATTGTCGCGCCACGCGTGCAGCAAATTTTGTCGCGCATCTACGTATGCAACCCCTTGAAGCGCGAAGCGACAGACGATTGAAAAATTCTGTCGCGCGAGGATAGGAACTGTTCTATTCGGCGCGCTCGACGCGCGCGTGTAGCGTGGCTTCAGCCAATCAGAAGAGCCAGCCAGCAACGGCCAGCACTCGCCATCCTCTTGTCTTCCAAGATGGCGGAATTGCGCGAAGACGAAATGTTTCGCCTCTTCGACCTGTATCGTGAACAGGAAAACCTCTACAATTTTCAGCTCGATTCATATCACAGTCGACGGGTATGCCGTTTTGTTGTGTCACTAGACTCTCCGCTGACTCACACTACGGTAAATACGTAAATGGAGTAAATAAAACTAGACACACTGACTGAACCGCCGTGTTGTCACTGACGGGTCTCTCATCGTCTACGATATCATTGTACAGCAAAGCCGGGTTTGTTGTAGCTGAATTCTATCAAGTTATCGTGGCCTCGATCACCAGTCTCTATTCAGACTGCGAACAAGCAGCCTGAAGTTTATGATACGTTTCAGATCCCTAATTTCGCATTCCATCGCACACTCAGAAGCACTGACTCGTGGCGAGATCTCCGAAGCACTGCACTGACGCGGCGCGCGTTAACTCCACGTGTGAGAGCCCCACTGTGCTTGAGGCACGCAAGGCGCGACACGCGTGGCGCGCGCGATGTAGCACCGACGCTAGTGTGCACCGGGCTTAACGGGTAGCACGTCACTCCTCCCCGCTCCTCATCAACCCCACCACCACCATCACCATCACTACCAATCCATTACCCACCCCAATGCGCATGATCCGGGGTGTGACGTGTTGTGCTGCATACCATTACCGAAACAGAAAATAGTTTACAGGTGTATGCGTGGTCCGGCCATTTTGGTGAGTCCTTTCGTGTTTTATTTTTTTGCAACGTCTAAGATGTGCCGTATGCTAATGTTCGATCTATAGAACTTCATTTTGTCTAAATGCATATAAAAATAAGGAACAGAGGGGCTGTGTGTTGCATCGGGTGGGAAGGAAACCGCGACCGCGACGACAGGACGATGGCAACAAGGACAGCGACAGCGATACCGAGCCCCGTCCCCGCCCTGTTATTGTGCGTTTTGTCTCGCGCAAACACACACAAGATGTTCTTCACCATCGACGTAAGCTGAAAAACTCAGGGATTGTCATAGCCGAGGACTTGACACAGGAACGTCCCTTTTTACTCATGCGTAGTAGAGATGCATCAGGTGTGGACGACGCATGGGCTAAGAACGGCAAGATCCTGGTGAAGTGTAGTGCTGATCAGAAAATAAGGGTGGTTAAGACGCTAGCAGATGTGGT
Source organism: Batillaria attramentaria (assembly GCA_018292915.2). NCBI lineage: Eukaryota > Metazoa > Mollusca > Gastropoda > Batillariidae > Batillaria > Batillaria attramentaria. Next base: position 563,173 of record JACVVK020000257.1, read on the forward strand.
GAAACTTTCTGTGACATCCACCCCAAGGCCAAGTGTGCAACCTGAACTTCGGCGACGCAGGGACCGACAGATGGAAGTTGGTGAGACGTTTGACACGGCACTGTGAGTTGCAACAGAACACGCATACAAACTGTTTCCAGCAAACTACACATATTGTAATACTGGGAATTAAGTGCATACTCAGGTTCCATCGCGATAAATCCCTGTAAACCGGTGAGTTTCATATCAATCAGTTTTTTTTTCCATGTCATTATTCCTTTTTCTTTTTCTATTTTCTTAAACAAATGTGGCTCATTAATACCATATCTATTTTGGTCTCAGCTAATATGGTTTACTTCTCCTCTGCTTCATAGTTCTTTCCGTTCAGTAAGCTATTTTTATTACTTACAAAAAGGATGCTTTGATCATTGTCCACTACAAATTGGCAGCTCAATACTTAATATGTAATGGCCAATGAAAAAATTAAATAGGAAAACAACAGAGAATACTTAGCACCCCATAGTCGCTAGGCCTTGCCAAGTACTGCAACTTGGTATAGAAGTTTTTGTTTTTTTTTGTTTTTTGTTTTTTCTTTTTGTAATTGAACAAAATACTGGCGGGTTGATTGAAATACCAAGGCCCCACAAGACTGCACTTAGTTCAGTGAAACTTTCACTAATTTCGCGGTAATCAACCACTGTACAGTCTTGAGATGTGCAGGATGTGTTTTATTTGGATGTGGCCAAAATTTTCTAAGCTGGACTGTTTCCATGGCTCCTACTTAGTGTTGATATCCTGCTGACAGACCAAAGTGCATCACTTACTGAGGGTGATTTTTACTAATCACAAGTTATTGTTCCTTTTTACAAAAGTGGCTCATTAATATCCAACCCATTTTGGTCTTAGCTGTTATGGTGTACATCTTCTCTGTCTCACAGTTCTTTCCGTCTAATAAGATATTCTACTACTGTACGAAAATGAGGCCTTGATTATTGTCCACTATATATTTGATCTTTAATACTAAATACGTAATGGCCAATGGAAAAATGGGAATACTGCATCGAATACTTAGCACCGTATAGTCATTTAGTAACTTAGTAGAGAAGTTTTGTAACTTTGTAATTGAACAAAACACTGGCAGGTTGACAGAAATTCTAAGGCCCCATATGACTGTACTTAGTTTGGTAAAGTTCCGCTAACTTGGTGGTAATCAAACACTGTACAGTATTGAGAGGTGCAGGATGTGATCTGTCTTGACCTGGCCAAACCCTCTGTCTAAGCTGGACTGTTTTCATGGCTCCTACTTTTTTTTTTTTTTGAAATTCGATCATTTTATTGTTAGGCCATTGACCCATAACAATGAATCCGGCGGCACTCCCACCGGGGTAGTCCGCACACGGCAGGAAATAGGCACAACATAAGGCATTTACACAATTCAGACACATACAAAATACTCGAAGTATCAGCGTTCACACCTGGAACAGGATATCAACACAGGTAATGCGCCTATAGTATATACCAGAGAGAGAGAGAGACTGACTGACTGAGAGAGAGAGAGAGAGAGAGAGAGAGAGAGAGAGAGAGACGACTTGATTTTCCAAGGAGATGGGTCACAAATTCAATGTTGCCTCCTCGAGCATGAGTAGCTTCGAATGGAGATGTCGCTTTTTATGATACTCACTGTCTGGTACGACAGCTTCCAGTGATCTTACTTACCTAATTAAATTCTGTCAGGAATGAAGGCAACGCCTGTCAGCGACCGAAATAGAGATCCGTGACTCGAAAAACATGTCAAGCAGAGCACGTGCTTTGACTTGCCTGTTATCGCGCATCAAGGATCTAGTCATTTTGAAGAAAGCGCTCCTTTGAAATTCCTAGACCGGCAGTTCATCTGTGGTGTGCCACGCAAATAACTGACATTGTATACTGCAGATAGCTTCAAAACAAGATGTCAAAACAGTTCATTGTATTGCGCCGAAGGCTGGCTGCATGTGCCCGACTGTTGCACCGTTGCAGTGTCGATAATAAACAGTGGCGCATCCGTAATTGACACGCAGGAAGCTATATGCATACGGCTTACACAACCAATCCCCCCCCCCCCCTCCGGTAATAGTCCAGATCGTAGGTTTATCGAGACATAGTGCTACTCGGCCGTGCATCCACCGTCCTTGCAAACTGATATCGACTATTTCTGGGAAACCCCGGCGTTCCTCAGGAAGTCCGGGTTCTTTGGGGATTTTTTTTCTCGGGAAACCCCGATGTGAGCGAATCTACTGATTATGTGTCAGTTCGCTTAGGGTTTGTGTGTTTGTGTGCCTGTAACCAGTAATTGATCCTCCAGCGTTAATGGTACGTTCTCCAGGTCGCTCAGACTGCGAAGTGGAGCGAACTAGCCCCGGTCTCCCTACTACTTACACTTCATACTTTGCGTGTATTGCATATTTTTTTTTATTACTCTGTTTTGGCTTTTTTTGATTTTGACACAACAGACATACCACTGTACAGGATAAACAAAGTACATGTATCCCTACAAAACACACAAGCATGCATACATACATTAAAGATAATGAAGATAACAGGGAGAAAAGTAAAAGGAAAGGAAAGAGAAAAAAAGGAAAAAAGAAAAAAGAAAAAAAAGGGTCACAGGGAAGGCTTAAAAAAAGGGGGTGGGGGGGGGGGGTGGTAGTGGCAGAGAGGGCAGCATTATGACATTTTGTAATTTAAGTTGGGATATGCCGGGTACGTGGGTGATTATTGGGTGACCAGACGCTGATAGGGAGCCCACTGTCTATGAAATAATCCTAAATTATCATTAGTGAAGTGGGTACAATTTTCAATTGCATAGCGTTGTTTCACAGTCCTTGTAAAAAGTAGCATATTGGGTAATATCTCTCCTAGTCTACACTTGTATACATGAAATTTTGCCAGAATAATGAGTAAATCTAGTGGTTTGTCCGTATGCATCAAGTGTTGCGTACCAAACAGAATTAGAGCTTCTGATAAGTTAATAGTATCACAATGATTACAACCTTCTTTGAGCCAGGAGAGAAAATCATTCCAAAAGGATTGGACGTGGGGACATCCCCAGAACAAATGTTGCAGCGTTTCCTCCGTTGAGGCACAGAAAGTACACAAAGGGAAATCAGCCAGCTTTCTCAAGTAAAGAAATCTTTTTGTTGGCAAAATGCGGTGAAGAAGTCTAAGCTGAAACCAGCGCAACTGCGTATCCAACGTGGTCCTAATGGGTTGTTCAAATATTTTTTTTCATGGCTCCTACTTAGTGTTGATGTCCAGCTGACAGTATAAAGTGTATCACTCACTGAGGGTGTTTATTACTAATCAGCAGACGTGAAGTTGTAGTTCCAGCGGTTTGTAGGGAATATGTCCGATGGTGTTCTGTTTTTTCCCCTATTGTGGCTTTTTTGGTTTAGTTAAGTCCTAACTTCGGAATTTTGTCGTTCTTTTGTTTTGGTTTTTGTTGTTTTGTCTGTTCTTTGACAGTGTGGATAGTCTGTTCCTTATTTGCATCCTTGTGGGTGAGTGTGTGTATTACATGTATATACATAATATTCGTTAGCCTTAATCCTTGGTGTTTTGGTTGCAGAAGTTGCTCTGTTCCTCTTTTTCACCTTTTGTTGTTTGTCAGTTAACGCCATATTTGGTTTTCTTCTGTCATTTTCCAGTGTCAGAAACTGTTTTATATCTTTTTTCAGGACTATGTTTGTCATTCATATATTCCAGCTGGTTAATATCTTATTCTTTATGGTCATAGCTACTCCGGTCAACCCTGTTTTTGTTTTGTATTGCTCTGTAGGAAAATGCATCCTGTTTTTGCTCACTGTCTATGCCCAGCAGAAGCAGACAGAACAAAATGTATCCCTCACTGAAGCTGACACAAGTAGTCAGGTTTTTTCCCCCCATCCTCTTGTAATGATTATGCCTGATAGTGTTCTTTGTTTTGTGGCTTCTTCCTTGATAATAGCTTTAATATCAAAATTTTCCATTCCCTTTGGATAGTCCTGTTCGCTTGTTTTTTTGTTGACATCAGCTGCGTGGTCAAATGATGATTTGTCATGCCTTGTTCTAAAAAAAAAACAAAAAACCGCATATATATGTATATGTGGGTATGTGTGTGCGTAATGGTGTAAGAGGTGACCCAAAGTGCTGGGGTCAAGGTGCCCCTCGAGGTTTTTGGGGGCACGTGTCACCCTGAAATGCACTAATTCGCAAACTGTAGACAAACGGCCTTACCGATTTACTGTTGGTTCAAAGATGCTAGCGTTTTGCCCATGTTAGAGCCATCGTGCCGACCACACAGTCCATATGTTCGGCCTGAATGAGTCGTAGCAGACGAAACAAAATGTAAACATGACCTGACCTTCACTGAGAGTGACGTCACAGGTCAGCTGATGCAATGGCGGCCCTATGTGAATGTGGATACTTAATACCAAGGCCGGTCCACGTCCCCGGACCTCGTAGCAGTTTTCGCAGAGCATTATGGCAACTATGTACAACGATCAGAAAGGTACTTACGAGTTGCATAAGATTTGTTCTTGTGCATTTTCCTCCCTTTAGCGTAGCTTACGTGGGCCAAACATGTGTCGGCTGTGTGTTGAGGCACGCGAAGGTAATTCTAATAATAGGACTGGGTTTAACCCACGGAGCGTACTTTCGGTTGTGCGCGTAAACGCCGATGCAGGAATGTCGCGCCGCGCTATTCACAGTGTGTGTATACACGTTGGTACTCTATTATCCTGTATCACTGTAGTACTGTGAGTTTGGACCGGTCACCAATTGCTGGGCTATTGTGTCTTTGTGGAAATGGTCTTGCTACCTTGTTACATCCCTTGATACACTGTTCTGAGCATATAGCAAATGCTTGTTATCTCCTTCCTCCCTTCCTTTTTAGTTCTAGTTTTTATCCTTAGGGAAGTCATACAACTAACTAAAAATGCATAAAATGGTCTGGACAACAGTACTGTACCCCACCTCCATTAAGGTATACATATGACCTTTGTGTGTAATACACTGGGTACTGCAGGCATAAGTGTCCTCTTAGATAATGTGGGCTGTCACCTGAGCGAGGTTCACTTGTCATATATATACTTTCATGTTTCATTTTTGTGTTTGTATGTTTATCAACATGTGTGATTTCTTTTTGGTTGATTATGCCAGTCATGCTTTTTTCTTTGTACTCATTGGGTTAACACTGATAACTTACACTTGTGGAAGCCTCCACTATTGCCTTAGAAATTCAAACAGACATAATGACTAGTAAAACAGGTTTAAGAATTCTTAGCTTTAATGTCAATGGTATTGGGGATCATCATAAGAGGAAAGATGTGTTTGACTTCCTGAGGAACCAGAAAGCACATATCCTTTTATTACAAGAAACGCACTTGAAGTCTGACTCCGAGAACTTTCTTCGATCCCAGTGGGGTTATGAATGTATTTTGAATGGTATAGATACAAATAGTAAGGGTGTTTGAATCTTTTTTAATAACAATTTCCACTATGAGGTACATTCAGTCATACGTGATGTGTAAGCGCATTACGTTGGTTAATGTATATGGCCCCAGTGGTACAGATTCACCCTCATTTTTCGAAGCACTCAAGAAAGATGTGGACAAGTTTGATAATGAGCATATTATTGTGGGGGGCGATTGGAATGTTGTCATAGATCCAAAACTTGATGTGTTTAGATACTCATCCATCAGTCGCCCCCAGGCTAGGAAAATGTTGCACCACATTATGTCCGCATGGAATTTAGTGGATGTTTTTAGAGAATTTAACCCTGATAAGAAGCAATATACTTCGAGACGTTTTAACTCTTGTCAGCAAGGACGTCTTGATTACTTCCTAGTGTCTGATAGCCTAATGGTGGATATAAACAAAACGCTAATAAAACAGGGCTATAGATCAGATCACAGCATGATTCTCCTATAAGTTTAAAGCAAGCACTGGCCATAAGGCTCGGACCTACTGGAAATTTAATAATTCATTGCTGAAAGATAGAACGTATGTTGAGGAGATTAAAAAGGTTATTCTGGATCTTAAACAAGGAGGAACGGCCCCGTCCTACAAAGTTGTTTCTCCAAACTTCATTTTATTTTGTCTTTGTTGTTATTGTTGCCGGTTCTCCCCTCTCCAAGTTCTACCAATGACACTAGATCCTCTACGACCTCGACCGATTAGCCACGTGACTGGGGGTGGGGCCGGGTGGGGGAAGAAGGGAGGGAGAGAGAGAGAGAGGCAGAGAGAGACGGTGGGTAGTGGGTGGGTGGGTGTTTAGGAGTTTAACGTCCTTTTCCCCCACATAAGGGTGATATCAAAGACGGGGCAACGAGAAAAAGGCCAACACAAATATTTTGCCCCAGCGGCCAGGATTCGAACTCTCGGCCCAAGCATTGAAAGTCCAACGCTCTACCATTCGGCCACCCTGGCTCCCCAGAGAGAGAGAGAGAGAGAGAGAGAGAGAGAGAGAGAGAGAGAGAGAGAGAGAGAGAGAGAGAGACGTCAGTTCCGTGATCTAAACATTTGACGTCAGCCTCAGGCAGGTCGTCATACAGAGAGAGAGAGAGAGATGACGTCAATTCCGTGAAGTAAACTTTCGACGTTAGCCTCTAGCACTGAGATCGTCTGAGGATGCTATGATACTTCTACATATTTTGTGATTTCCTTGTTGCTTTTGTGACTTCCGTGACTGAATTAATTTTGACATAAAATCTGGAAGATCTAGAGAGCTGATGAAACGTGGACTTAAGTGCCTTGGTTTGTACTTACGAAATTGCAAAATTGGAACTTTTTTGACCGGCGCTTCTCGCAGAAACCTGAAAAATGTGTTTATCTACAAGCTCTGTTATTCTTAATACTAAAGCTATAATAGTGCAGCAGTTCAAGTCATATGTGCAGTTGGCACAAGTGACAAAAATACCGGAATGATGAGTAATTTGAAGGAGTCTTTTCATAGATATTTGGCCTTATATGCAAACCATCCCTACCTCGGAAATATTTTTCTTACACAAAACCATTCAGAGCTACATAGCTGTGCTACGAAAACAGGCAGTATAATTGGATGATCTTCCCAATTTCAGAAAATGAAGCCATTTGAACATTTTTTCCGAAAACATGACCGATTTTTAAAAATCGGCGATAACTCTTTTGAAAATGCAGTAGGCTAAAAATCGTGAAAAATAGGTCTGGAGAAGGTGAATTCCCATTTTATCTCAAAGTAAAAAGGCCTCCAACGAGGTGGTTTAGGAGATAGCCATCATTACATCCGTCCACACACACACACACACACACACACACACACACACACACACACACACACACACACACACACACACACGTCATTCCCGCCAAAAAGAACGCAGCAGCAAAGTGTGCACGTAAGGTGTCTATGACGCAGATTTCGTTACGTCACTGTGTGCGTGAAAGTAAGTATTGTTTGGAGAAACGTCACAGTCTTGTTTTGTATCACTGAAACTTGCTGCTGCGCGTAGCAAAATCTGCCCCGTCTCATAAAGTTGTTTCTCTATAGAGAAACAACTTAAAAACTAAGTTTGAACTTCGAGTTTGTTGAATAGTTACGTTGATAAAGCATGCCTCTAAAATCACGAAAAGTCAAATATACAGAGGAAAATCACACACATTTGGCTGAAATGTTGTCACGATTTAAACAGCCACACCACAAACATACCACGGATTTCACGCTCATGAAACTGTGGATAAAACATAATGGACAGATTACTTTAAAGTAAATACAGAGGAGACATCTTCAGCTCCAGTCTTTATCCACGGTGAAATCACTTTGGCAAGAGTTCTGTTTTATAATAATCATTCAAAGTAAACATATTGCAACTGTATTAGTTACCCTGTTAAAGGCAAATCACATTTAGACTATCTCGACATTTTGCAAATTCACTACCAACTCTAAATTTGTAAATATCGTGTACAGTTTTGTATTACAGTCGAACACGGATAACTCGAAATCGCTCGGCGACTGAAAATTTGTTTGACATACCCGAATTTCAACTTATCCAAAAACACGGGTAAGTCGATTTTGTAGCAAATTTACTAGACATTTCGACTTAAGCGTATATTACTCCGATTTGTCGAAATCGGTCGAAATTTACGTGATATTTCGGCTTAAAAGAATACCTTTTCTTTCCTATTAAAAACTAGCGGGATGTGCCGTCCCCACTCGGAGGCAACTCCTCAACACCCTTATGTTCTTACCTTGGTCCATCCCCATACCGAGTGGTGGCGATCGAAACACTGTTTCCCGAGACATCCGTCCCCAACCCAGAGCGCAGGGCAGAGCCCGACCCCTGGGGCAACACACCGACCCCCCTATGTACGTCTCCCGGTGATCCCCCCCCCCCTCCGTGAGCGTGTGCGCCTTTGTGTGTGTGTGTGTGTGTGTGTGTGTGTGTGTGTGTGTGTGTGTGTGTGTGTGTGTTACCGTTGACCTGTATTCCCAGTGGGGTAACTCGAAACAAAACCAACTTGCCATACGCCACGGCCATAGGAGTCGCCACACGCTAAGGATTATAAATTCGGCTTAGGTTAGGCTTAGGCTGAATGAACAGGGTTTGGGTCAGAGTAAGGTTCTTGGTTAGGGTTTGGGTTAGAGTGTGGGTAAGGGTTTGAGGTCGGAGTAAATCAAATTGATTTCTACCCTGTTGCGAATTGGTATTGTGGCGAGTTGACCTGTACGTATTTAACCAACGGGCATCTTCAGGGCAAAAAGGGTTAAAGTCGGGAGGTTACAGCTTGTCACAAGCAACTCAAACCTTAAAATGCCTCCCACCCCTCCCCCACCCCTCCGAAGAAAGAACTTTTTTTTTCATGTTTTTCAGAAATGATATTGGATTTTGTTTTTAGGGGATTTTTTTTTAAGGCACATTCGTGGCCGTAATTCGCCCCCCCCCCCCCCCCCCCGTGGCCGGAAATGAAAGTGCAAGTGATAACAAGGGAGATAAAACTCAAACGGGCATTGAAAAAGCGGTGGAACGGTTGTCTGCATTTCCCTCTTTGCGAAGACTTTTTATGTTGTTTCCATAGTAATGGAAACAACATAATAGGACGGGCTAAAATTTCCACGTTCATAGGTAAGCATCTGTGGTACAAACGCACGTCACTGCCGATCTCCCGCAGAGACGATTTTGCAAGTGTAACTCTGACAATGACGTAACAAAACGATGCTGACATGTATGGTCCACCGAACGCGCTTCTCCTCCTCAGTGAGTGCCGTCTGTGCGTATGTGTGTGCGGCTGTGCGGCTGTGTGTGTGTGAATTGTGTCCAGGCCCGTTTCTTCGAAAATACTCAACCGAATGGCTTCAAATTTGGGGTATCCAAATATATCAAAATGTTACATTAGACGATTCAAGCGTGTGATGATTGCTTACGTGATTTGGGAGTTATCGCCCTTTTGAGACAAGTTGGTTGTCTTTCGTGTACAGGCGTAATACAGCCGCACTCGCCTAAACGGAACACGCTTAAGCAAAAAACTCGGATAACAGAAACCAAAACCAATTCCCCGCCAGACCCCCCTCTTTGTAAGACTATTTCTAATTCGGATAAGCCAAACTCTGTCAAAAAATAGCTAACTCAAACACGGATATCTCAAACGTGATTTTGACAGATAAGCCGAACTCTAAACACTGTCGGAGAGACTTTTTTTTTTTTAATTTTTGCTTGAAAAACACGTCGGGGAAGATAACTTATGAACATATTTCGTCACGGCTATAATTATCCTACGGAAACGAACACGTCACCTGTTTTCAGTATGCCTAGAGTAGCGTTTGGCCTCTGGTACAGGAATGGCGGGAAACTGATGACGCGTGCCACATGTCTTGCATGCGCCATTGTTTGGACAGATCGAGTGGTAGATCTAAGTTTGCGTGCGTGAATTAGGTGGTGGGTTCAGGGTTAGAGATGGGATGACCGAGAGAGGGGCACAGGGGAGGGGCAGGTCGAAAGGTAACCTTGGGAGATTTGCGATGGGAGTTATTTACGGGCTAGTCGAAAGGGTGGGTGGGGCGGGTGTTTGGGAGTTTAACGTCCTTTTTCACCACATAAGGGTGATATCAAAGACGGGGCAACGAGAAAAAAGGCCAGCACAAATATTTGGCCCCAGCCGGCGGGATTCGAACTCACGACCCGAGCATTGAGAGTCCAACGCTCTACCATTCGGCCACCCCGGCTCCCCCTAGTCGAAAGGATGTGAGCTCGGGCTTAGATTTGTGCGTGCACGATTGTTTCTTTTGGCGTGTGTAGGGGAGGGAGTGTGTAGCATGCAGTCTCCCTGTGTGTGTGTGTGTGTGTGTGAGAGAGAGAGAGAGAGAGAGGAGGAGGGGGGGGGGGTGCTTGTGCGTATAGAAGCGCGCACATGTGTGTGTGTGTGTGTGTGTGTGGGTGGGTGGGTGGGGGAGGGGTGGAGGTGGGGGGGGGGGTGGTGGTGGTGGTGGTGGAGTGCAGGAACGGAGTGGAGCCGCGTACATTGATTTGTGCGTACAGTAATGCGATCGCATTTGTGTGTGTGTGTGTGTGTGTGTGTGTGTGTGTTTTCACCATTTAGTTTTATAGGTTTTTTTTTTTTTTTTGATAAAGCCCCACTGAAGAAAGCACTTATAACTTGTCACTGTTTTGATCTTATTCATTTAAACACACACACACACACACACACACACACACACACACACACACACACACACACACACACACACCACGCACAGAGAGAGAGAGAGAGAGAGAGAGAGAGAGAGAGAGAGAGAGAGAGTTTTGTCTGTGTCACTAGTCTCAGGAATCAGTAAGCTCGACCAGTGTCTCTCTCAGACCGTTGCCATTATACACATTTGCATACACATATAGTATACATTTGCCCATAGAAAAGCAGCATACATGTCTACAAACTTTCGCAAAAGTATCCATTCGATGTTTCAGTTGCAAAGGGAAGCAAAGATATTCTCTTTAAAACAAACAAACAAACAACAACAACAAAAACACTTTTCACAAACATTCCAAGTGATTTTACAACTTATCCTGAAAAAAACTCGGTTAAGCCGAACTGCAGGGTGATTTCTCGGGAAAGGTTTGGCTTATCCGAACTCGGATATGCAGAAACTCGGATAAGCGAAACGATTTTCCATTCCCCGGGCGAGTTCGGCTTAAGCGTGTTTGACTGTATTTATTTAAATCACTCAATTTTTTGGCAGTAGATAGCTTGAATACGGACTCTGAACAGAGTCACTACTAGAAAATGGTCGCTCTTATAGTTTTCATGTAAACCGAGCCTGAGTTGACATTGCATGTGAACCCAGTTCAGATGCCTATTTCTCCGAAAATACTGAACCGATCGATTTCATATTTGGGGTTTCTAAATGAATCAAGATTGTTGAATAGAAGGCCCGAACCAGGTGCGATTGCACACATGATTTGCGAGTTATCGCCCTTTTCAGAAAAAGTGGCTTTCTGGCGTTTAAAGGCGTAATATTTACCTAAACCACTCCATTTTTTGGACATAGATAGCATGAATACGGACTCTCAACTAAGTGAATTTTGGAGGTTGTCGCTTTTATACTTTTGGCGTGAGCCGTACCTGATGAAAGTGCTGGTGAACACACTTTAGATCTCAAAATCGCTATACATTATATACTATACATAGATAATGAGCCTTGGGTGCCATAAAAAATATACAAAAAAATTAGAAAAATTCACTGCAGCCGTTGTCGTCAGTTGACTCGAAAATTTGTACTCGAAGCACATTTCCTTTACACAAGCCACACGCCTCACAAACATCGCAGAAAAGGCACACGCGCACTGACGCAAAACTGTATCAGCGTCAGTTTGCCGACGTCATGTTTGATTGACGTGGGGGTGTGTCGTCACTTTTCGGAAGTTCTCTATTTGTAGACGGGGAAAGCGGGAGTTTCATTGATGTGAGCTTTGTTTTTCCCACTGACTCTCACTCAATAGCATAGTAGAGTGAGAGAACACCACATAGGTCTCAATGGAGCACATGCACAAACGCGGCTCGCGCAAGTCTGCGTGCGTGCGTGCGTCAGCGCGCGCGCGTATGTCTGTGTGTGTCTGTGTGCGCGCGCGCGCAGCAGACATAACACATAGTGAAAAAACGTTCGCCGCGCAGACTTGTCTGTTAAACACATTAAGCCGGTATAAATTCGATCTTTACACTGCGCAGCAGCAACACTTCAATTTTCATGGGGCTGCTTTCATTGCAAGAATTGTATCCGAGTCAAAGTTATTACGTCAAATGTATTATGCGTCATCCCAATGAGGAAAACGTCATAGATTTCAAAGAAAAGAACTTGACGTCTCTCTTCCAAAACCAAGATTGGTCTGACAAGCCCGGTCAGTTGTTTCCATTCAGAGAGAGAGAGAGAGAGAGAGAGAGAGAGAGAGAGAGAGTGTAGTGTGTGTGTGTGTGTGTGTGTGTGTGTGTGTGTGTGTGTGTGTGTGTCCTCCCGAATACATGGCATTACAAAAGAACGACCGTGACGACAGCACGTGATTAAATGGAAACAACATATTGGGCTGGTCAGTGGCCATCTTGTCATTTCTGTGTTGGTGCAACCAATGTAGCCATTTTTTTTAATCCCTTAAGGCCGTTCTTAACCGGGCGAACCACCAGTCCGGCGAACTCGTTTCTTCGAACTGTGTATTGTATACGAACAGGGCGAGCGCGCACACGTACGTAGTTCAAGAGGTTCGGCCGAACTAGTTCTTTCTTAACCTACCGTTAATGATATGCATACGTCATCGCCCGAACAAGGCGGAACTTGAGACAATCGTAAACAACTTTGTTCATGCGCACAATAGCTCTCCGCGAGCAACCAATCAGAGCGCAGGATCGGCCAAAGGATCGCGAGGGTTCCCACGACACGCTGTGCTGACCTCAGATCTAGTTCGGCGTATCTTACGAACCAGGGTTTGCGAAGAAGTGTTCGGTCGGTTAAGAAACAACGTGCGCGAATCTAGTTCGCCGTACTCTTCGAACATGGTTCGAGAACCAAAAGTTCGCCCGGTTAAGAACGGCCTTTAAACACGTGGAGACGAGAAGCTGGGGTGGAAAAAGGAGGTTAGGAGGTCAGTTGTGTACGTGATAATCTTCGTGTCTGGCAGCATGCGGAGTTTAAGAATGAGGCCAAGAGGAAACACGGGGGTGAGGGATTCCCCTTATTCTGTCATTGTGGCGGGTGGTAATATGTCAGTACAGGCTTCGAATTCGACGTAACCGTAGTCAGCAAACAAAAAATTGAGCGACTTAAGCGTGTTTCGACTTAGCTACGTATTCTTCAAATTTCGACTTAACCGAAGTAAAATTAGTCTTACAAAGAATGGGTTCTGCCGGGGATTTTTTGTTTGTTTGGCTTAGCCGAATTTCGACTTATCCGTGTTCGAGTTACGCGAGCGGGGGTGTATTATTATTATTATTATCATTGTTCCCAGGTATGACGTCATCATGCTCCTCACCTCTGCAAGAAACACAGCCTGCACGGCACAGACCACACCGTGTTTACTGAATTAATATCGATCAAAAACATCAGCTGTATATTGCTCTTCTTGTTTGTTATATTAAGAACATATGCAATTGTAATTAGACAGAATTTAGGCCACCGTGCTGTTTTCCTTCCATGTTACTGAATATAATCAGAATATTTCCATGGAACTGGTACATAAAGTGTACTGTTGCTTACTACAATCAGAATGTTTCCATGGAAGTAGTACATGATGTGACTTGTAGTGTTGCTTTCTACAGTAAGAATGTTTCCAAGGAATTTGTGCACGGTGAGTAGTATTGTATAGTACTGCATAATGTATACTTTTACATACTACATTCAGACCGTTTCAAAGACGCTCGTGCGTATTTTGGATTTACTGAGAACTGTTAGGTTGTAGCTACAGGACACTTACCAGATGTCAACAGCCATGTGTACTGCGGACACAATATCACAATGCTCATCAACCAAGCATCATCTGCACGACAAAGTCGACACTGCGTTTCCTCACTACACATCAGTCGTCTACATCGTCTGCTGGTTGCAACATTTCTGTAGTGTAAATGAAACTGACATAATCATGTCATGAGAATTTTGTTCTTTTAGTAAAAACACATAACCCCAGATATAAGCGAGATACTATCAAAATAGAAATGAGTCAGTTTTTAACTAATGTGAAAGTGACGTTGAGAGAGGCTGTCAGACTCAACCAGTGGGATAGAGTGAGTGACATACTTCGACCATATGAGACCAGAGGAACTGGCTACGCAAAGAAGGAATGGGCTGTGGAAGAGGCCTGTACATGGACAACTGATGAGTTTCTGGCAATGGTGGATTACGTTACAGACGATAAGAAGAATAAAAACACATCGTGTTTATATGACACTTATCCGATGCTGAGAGAAGCTGTGTTGAGACGCCAGTGGAAATGTGTAAAGCTCCTGCTCACAGAGAAAACTTCTACCAGTCATCTTTGGAATGGTCGGAATACGCTGTTTGTCGCGATAGAGGTTTGCAGACACGCTGGAGATACGGATTTTGAGGAAATAGCTGATTCTTGCCCAAACACACATCTGATCATGATGCTGTCAGAAGCTGTAGAGCGACGCCTGTGGAACACTGTATGCAAAGTGATTGAACGGACCAGAGAGGTCGACAGACGTGATGCTGGCGATATCGACCAGAGATGGGCCGTGGTAGAGGTTTGTAGATTTGCTAATGATGATCAAGTGTCAAAAATAGTCACGTACTGTGATACCGACCAAATAAAATTTGTCTTGAGAGATTCTGTCATGAGAGGCCTGTGGGAGAGGGTAATAAAACTGCTTGTCGAGATAAAGAACGCTCGTATCGACGATGTCCGTTATACACAGAGATGGGCTGTGGAAGAGGCTTGTAGACGCGCGGATGATGATCAAGTTTTACAAATAATCTCCATCTGTGATACAGACCTAATAAATTGCGTGCTGATAGGTGCTGTTGAACAATGCCTGTGGAAGAGGGTAAAAAAACTGCTTGTTGAGATAAAGAACGCTCGTATCGACGATGTCCGTTATACACAGAGATGGGCTGTGGAAGAGGCTTGTAGATTTGCTAATGATGATCAAGTTTCACAAATAATCTCCATCTGTGATACAGACAACATACATCACGCGCTGACATTTGTTGTCAAAAATGGCCTGTGGAAGAGGGTAATAAAACTGCTTGTTGAGATAAAGAACGCTCGTATCGACGGTGTCCGTGATACACAGAGATGGGCTGTGGAAGAGGCTTGCAAACATGCCAGTAACGAGGATTTTCAGGAAATGATTGACTGGTGTGAAAACACTCAGCTGAACCTTGTGTGGACAGAAGCTGTAAAGCGAGGACTGTTCAGCACCGCATGTAAATTGATTGAATGGATCAAATACGGTGCCATTGATAGTACAAGCGATACACTGATCTGGTCTAACAAAGAGACCAGTAAACGAGGCCTGTGGAAAATGGTGAGAACGTTGCTTGCGACGATGCAGAAGACAAGTACCGGTGGCATCAATTACAGAAAGATCTGGTATGTTGAAGAGGCTTGTAAAGATGCTGACGATGATGACTTTGAGTCTATAGCTGAGTTCTGTGCAAACACCCAAGTAAACTCTGTGCTGACAGAAGCTATAAAGCGAGGCCTGTGGAACACTGTAAGCAAGTTGATCGAACGGATCAGAGAGTTCAGCATTAGTGATGCTGGTGACATACAGAGATTTGCTGTGGAAGAGGCCTGTAAACGTGCTGATGATACTGGGTTGATAAATGTCTCCCGTGCTGTAAGCATCACACACTTAGCACCAATTACAATAGAACTGTACAGAAGACGTTTGGACAGACTCAGCCCTAAGCTGAAAAACAAGGGTCCGGGTGAGTTGTTTTCTGTCTGGGCACAATTGTTTCTCGGCTCACTGTCAACAGGGTGTTGTGATTTACAAAGTCATTCTGAGAAAGAGATGCTTCAGATGTTAGAGTTGACAGCATCATTCAATGATACATTGTTGTCAAAAATGTTTAAGCAGCTGAAATCTGTATTAGACAGAAACAACAGACAAAACTTAACAAACGCGAGCGGGGAGCTGTGGTCCAATATGCGATCAGTCTTCAAGGCTGGGTCATCACGGGAGGGAGATGTGTATGTACATTTCTTTGTGTGGTGTTTGAACAAACAAGGACACCTCACTTCTCTCTCACAAGTGTCTCTCGCACTGACAGCAAGCCAGACTGTCAACCCGGCCTTACAAAGACTGGCCCGCACAAGTATGTGGGAGGAAACTCGCCGATGGTATCTTCAGTTCCTTGTGGAAGAGAAACTGTGGGACATTGTCAAGGAGCTGGCGGACCACAGTCTGTACGATGACCAGCGTGGATGGGCACTGGGGCAAGCCCTGTACGACAAGCAGTGGGGCGTCATGGTGGTGCTGGCCGACCACGGGCTGACGGATGAGCAGCTGAGGAAGGTGTACCGCCAGGTGGCCAAACACGCGGACTGGCACACGGTCCGTCAGCTCTTTGAGCGGGGAGTGGACATGCGTGTAGTTTGTGAGGAGCTTATGGCAGCCAACCCGAGCCACGAGAGACCTCCAAGTAGAGAGAGAATAGAGCGACTACGAAACATGGGAGAGGATGTGACGGAACTTGAAGCAGAGTACAGAGAGAGGTGTGAACACTATGCAAAGATCGAGGCCGATCACAAACGGAGATGTAAAAAACTGGCGCGACTTGAAACGAAACTGTCTGAAAAGGAAGCAAACCTTCTTTACTTGCTTCATAACAAAAACTGGTATGCAGTTCTTTGTAAAGTATTTCAGAATGCCACAGAAGAAAAGGTAAAGATGACACTACAGCACGCCATACAACATGATGCATGGCACGTGGTGATGCAGCTGGTGAGACTCGGGATGGATACAGCCCAGCGGGACTCTCTCTTTTCCGAAGTCATCGGACGGCGACAGTGGGGTGTGGGGAGGGCGCTGTTAGAGCGCAGTGTGAGTGTGGAGTTGAGCCGGGCCGCTCTGCCACAGCTGATGGAGGCGGACCAGTGGATCCTCGTGGCCAGGGTGATGGAACTGAGTCTGGACGACACAGAGAGACGGCGGGTGATGCAGGCGGCACTGGATAAGAAAGAGGGGAGTGTTGTAGCGCACGGTATCAGCGTCATGGAAGGCAGACTGTCGGTGGAGGAGCGAGAGGTCATGTATGACCAGGCACTCAGCCACGGCGTGTGGCAGGCGGTCAAGCGGCTGGTGGAGGAGAAGGACAGCACTGGAGTGGCTCAAAGTGACAAAGCCCTGAAGAACGCCGTAGAGCAGCACCGGTGGGACATGGTGGATCACTGTGATAAACACGGCGCGGACATCAACAAGCGTGACGCTGAGGGTGCCACACTGCTACACAATAACACAAGGCGGAAAGACTGGGACACAGTGGAGGGACTGCTGCATCACGGAGCTGACACCAACCTGCCGGACAGTGAGGGATACTCGGCGTTTCACAATGTTGTTAAGATTGCCGTAAGATATTCGGATGATACCGCCACATGGGACACTGTGATCACCTTCGTGAAATTTCATGGTGATATCAGTCTCCCTGACCCGCGTGGACAAACACCACTGCGCAAGATAATCTCCGATTCTGGTGACTACAGACGAAAAAGTCGCGTGTACCGTGGTGATATCCTCGACTGCGCATTGACATGGGGCGGTAACGTGGACTGGACAGAGAACTACAAAGGGAAGACTGCCCTGCACGTGCTGTGTCAGGCCGGACTGTGGGACTCCATGCGATACATCGTGGCCAGGGGAGGCGACCCACTGGCTGTGACTGACGACGGTAAGACGCCTCTGATTGTGGCTGTGGAGTACGACATGGAAATACCAGATGGGTACAAGAGACGTTATGGATTTAAAGAAGGGGAGCGTAAGTGGAAGGCGGAGGTCTGGGGGTGTCGTCAGAAGCTGGTGGCGGAGTTCATCAAGATGGGCATCAGTACACACCAGCCACACGTCACAGACAGATACCGCTCTACATCAAGTTCCTCTGTCTACATCAGTATAGAGAAGAGAGACATTTTCGTGCTGCGTATGGTGTACGAGTCAGGGGCGTGTTCACACAGAGAATTACACAGAGTTCTACACGAAACTCCTTCACCTCCTGGCTATCCCAGTGACGGTTCATTGTATTACGAGGAACACTTTGCAAAGCACCAGACAGAAAAAGCACAATTCAGACGATGCATTTCCTACATTAACAAGATTGCCTGTAATCCCCGCAGTCTGAAGTCCCTGTGTCGCCTGGTGATCTCACACCACATCGGTATATGGACACCCAGAAGACGCCAGAGAAGAGTGAATCAGCTCCCCTTACCGGACCCCATGAAGGATTACGTCATGTTCTCTGACCTCGTGGACCCGGAGTACAACAAGAAAATGGTGCTGCAGGAGGAGGAATGTGATACTGACAATGACTATGACCTTGATTTAGTTACTAGCTTTTTACAATACGGCTCTCCATCTGGCAGTGAAATGGAAGACATTAACATAGGCACTGATTGTGAGGACGACGATGAAAAGGAGAATTGGTACTACCCTGACAGTGACAATTAACATCGTATTTCTGATTAGACGATACAACTTGTTCAGCAGACCCCAAGAAGGCATTTCCAACCATTTTTATAAACACAACACCGTTGGTCGCTAGTGGTAAAATAAGGACATTTGTTCACTTGTAAAAGCGAGACAGACGCTGCAAGAAAGGAACCTGAGTGACAAAGCCACGTGACAACGGATACAAACCTGTTGTCATAACATGTAAAACGCTCCTAGAAAAACATGTTCAACTGTATTGTTCTGCAAAAGAACTGGAAACTTTGTTTGAATGACGACTGCAACGCTAAAGACGGTACTATTAAAACTCACGTGAAAACAGGTGGAAAGCTAAGCAAAAGCTCTTGCTTTCTCAAGTCTAGGTCCGCCTGATAAGCCTATGAGTGATACCAATAATCTCAATTCTAAGAGGAGGCAGAAGAACTAAAATCGGTAAAACTGCTTTGGCATGGCGACTGTTCACAACGTTAGACGGATCGTGGCCACTGCCGGTGAAACAGAGGAAAGAAAAAACGACAATGACGGTAGATACTGGTATAGGCGCTCGATCTTTTTCAGTAGTTTCACAACGCGGCACAGATCGAGGTCACAACGAAAAGAACACACAATCTGATAGTGTGTGACGAGTGTCGGAGAAAAAGATGTAAAATGATGAAGTCTGAAGACAAGGAGAACAATGCACTCAACCAGATCTCGTACAGTGATGAAGGTGGTAAGCCTACTCGTGGTGGAGAACACACGCACGAGAAACAAACGTGAAAAGATAACGCAGTCTAGTTATTTTGGTCTTCTTGGAACTTTGACAATACATTATTGAAATTCCTATCTGAGTTTTAAGCTGTTGCCAGGAATTACTGAGTGAGCGCCTGCGTCTGCTTTACGTGTGTGTGTGTGTGTGTGTGTGTGTGTGTGTGTGTGTGTGTGTGTGTGTGTGTGTGTGTGTGTGTGTGTGTGTGATATTTCTTTCTTGTTTTTATTTTGTCGTTAAAAATATTATTTGCATTGCACAGTTCATATATGATTTGTGATATATTTTGAAGTTTTCTATTAAATTATCAAACATATGTACCCTCCATATCTTAATTACTCAGTGATGTTATCTGCCGACACATTACCAGACCTCTTTGCAGCACTTTTGATGTAGACTTCAGCGCTTGAGCATGCCGCGTGTTATCGCACGGAATTGTCGTTATAACTGTATCATGTTATATATTCCACTGGGAGTGCATGCGTTCTTGCCAATAGCAGGAATATGTGGTACATAGGAAACTGTTTACTGTACAGGTCATGTCACATAAATTACTTTGTTTATAGGCAATGGTTTGTTTTGTACACCATCATGCATAAAGTTACACCTTGGTTTTGGGTAGATGTGTATTTTGTAACTCAACTTGTATTGATGTGATTTGTAAGTCGACTTGTATTGATGTGATTTGTAAGTCGACTTGTATTGATGTGATTTGTAAGTCGACTTGTATTGATGTGATTTGTAAGTCGACTTGTATTAATGTAATTTGTAAGTCGACTCGTATTAATGTAATTTGTAAGTCGATTTGTATTGATGTGATTTGTAAGTCGACTTGTATTGATGTGATTTGTAAGTCGACATGTATTGATGTGACTTGTAAGTCGACTTGTATTAATGTAATTTGTAAGTCGACTCGTATTAATGTAATTTGTAAGTCGATTTGTATTGATGTGATTTGTAAGTCGACTTGTATTGATGTGATTTGTAAGTCGACTCGTATTAATGTAATTTGTAAGTGGGGTTGTCTTAATGCGATTTGTAACTCGACTTGTCTTAATGTGATTTGGGTCTATGTATATGTCTTTCTTTTTACTGGTGAAACTGCAGATATTTTCTTTTGTCTGTACACGTTTTTGTGATTATATTTGTGTGCATGTTATGTGTGGCTCAAACTGTCTCAACTGTTCTGTGTATGTACGGGGTTGTAGAGAATTGCACACTGTACAGGTGAAGTAGCACTTTTAACATGGGATTTGGTCTGGTGGTTAAGGTCTCCTACCTTGGATCCTAAACTGCCTGCTTCAAAACTCCGGGGGGTGAAGGTAAGAGGAGGGGGTGGCTTGGGGGGAGCGGAGCAGGCCGAATATTCTTTAACGCGGTAATGGGACTATTGAATATACCAAAACACCAAGTGGCATACAATTACTTTGTTTGTGTATAGGTAATGGTTTTGTACTGCATCAGCATCCATAAAGTGAAGCCCTGGTGTGTACCGGTAAGCACATATTAATGTATTTGTTTTTTAGGGGGTGAGTCAGTTTGTATAAATGGGATTTGTCAGTCTGTGTATGTGTAAGTAGGTTTCTCATTACTGAAACTGCACAGTTTGTATTTGTCTGTAATAATCAAAATGACCAAAGTACAGGCCACATAGCACACATGTGTTTAGTGTGTTTACTGATGGGTGGGTTTGCTGCTGAAATTGCAAGCATGTTTTTTTTTTCTTCTGAGTACGAAATGTGGGTATTGTGTAAACCAAGGTGCATAAATTTGTCTGTGCACATTTATGTGATTATTGTACAGGTCAAACTGCACACATTTGTTTTCTTTCAGCACGTGAAATGTGTACTTCAACTTGCATCAGTTTCATTTTTCTGTGTACGTAAGTAGTTTTTGTGTTCAAGCCAAACTACATAAATCTTAACATGCTTGTGTACATATGAAGCGAACTTTTATGGGTAAAACTACATACTTATTTTTCTGTATTCAAACAAGCTGTCAATACGTAGGTCAAGGCGGATAGAAATTTTGTCTGTCTGTGCATGTGTTTTTGTACACAGATAAAACGCATACACTTTATTTATCTGTGCACATGTAAGTAAATATTGTATAATTAGGTCACTGCTAGACTCACTGCTATGGCTCGTTTGAGATGTTTCATCAGACAGATTGCCTTCTAACACATACCGCCGGTGTGTGGTGTGTACCTCTCATGAAAAGCGCTGTAACCCATGTCTTATTGTCCACGCGTTCCGTGAGTTGTCTCTCTTGAATGGGTCCTGTTTCACTCTTCTACTTTTAGGACGGAGCTGACAACACAGACGACACACCAGGATAAGACGGAATGGCCGATCGCGTTTCTATTTTATTTTAATGTTTCTATTTTAATGCAAATTCAGATTTTGTCTCTTTTATTGTACGTGAGTATTTCTCTTATCCATGCTCTGTCATAATCATCGGAGAACAACGAGAAGAGTTTTTTTTTACACTGCTTTGTACGTTTGTACATTTAGTTCTGTGGTGATTTTTAACGGCCGTACAATCTTTGGACTGCCGTGTGTATAATAATGTCATGAAATGGTTTGCATGCGTTGTTTTTCAAGTTGATGGTTCCTTCATACAATGTTTACAATTATTATATTTGATTATGTCATCAGTAATCAACAATACATGTCGTACAATATATAATACATGCTGGTATTCTTATAGAAACTTTTGATGCGACTACTTGTACATAAATGCTATTGTTTCATGGTTGGTGTTCGGGTTGTATAATATCCTGAATACTGTCAAGCTTCAAAAGTGAACAACAGCTTTCTATTCAATCAGTTGGCTACGTTCTGGACGTCCTGCAAAACGCATGAATCTTTGACAAATGTTAAGAATAATTCTATCGATGGAAATCGTCTCCTCTTTTCTTTGTAATGTATTGAAGTCTACCAGGATAGTTTGACAGCTGCTGTTTGGTTTTGACTTGTTGCCGTGATTATTTTGCTTCATGTTTGTTTTTGTCATACGTTCAGTTATAAATAAGCTCATAGCAGTACTTGAATGCTACCTACTTCTCATCAGTTCTGCACATTTTCGGTGGATTCGTGCGTGTGTGTGTGTGTGTGTGTGTGTGTGTGTGTGTGTGTGTGTGTGTGTGTGTGTGTGTGTGATATTTCTTTCTTGTTTCTATTTTGTCGTTTAAATGATAATATGTCAAATCTTTATTTGCATTGCAGACTACCATATGATTTGTAAGGTATTTTGTAGTTTTTTCCCCAAGCTACTGGTAGTGGTCATGCATTCTGCGTTGAACTTCAAGATGTTTTTGAATATTAATGATATCATTGATTTCATGATTGCTGTAAGTGAACTTTATCTGCCTGCGCATTACCAAAGCCGATCGATTGTAGCACTCTTGACATAGGTTATAGGGGCATGCCGCATGTTATCGTATTGAAAATTCGTCATAAGTGTCTAATGTTATGTTTCACTGTTAGTGAGTGCTTGTGAACAGGTGAGTTGTATATAGGAAATTGTATACTGCGTAACCCGCATGAAATTACCTTGTTTGTGTGAGGCAATGGTTCGTTCTGTACGTCGACATGCATGAAGTGAAATCTTAGTTTGTACTGGTAAATGCTTATTTTATGAGTCGACCTGTACAAAATTAATGTTATTTGTCTGTGTAGTATGTCCCAAAACGTTTCTTACCGGTGAACCTGCTCACATTTGCCTTGCCCGTGCCCATTTATGTGTTTCAGTATATCTGTGTGCATGTTTTGTGTATAACTAGAATTGTATAAATATAATTTCTCCTTTGTAGGAAATTATTTACTGTGTATGTAAATTTGTATGAAATTACTTTGCTTCATGCATGTGAAATAATAAGTGAAATATCTTTGTTTGTAAATGCATATTTGAGAGTCAACTTGAATAAAATTAATGTGAATCGTCTTTGTAAATGCCAGATTGTGTAAAATTTTAATTTGGTAAATCTGCAGATTGTTTTGTTTGTCTGTACACATTTGTGTTATTGTATTACAGGTCAAACTGCAAACATTTGTTTCTTTGTGTAAAAATGGATAGATTTTTTTTTCTGTGTGTACTTGCAATGTGTATCTCAAATTGCATATACTTGTTTTATTTGTTTACTTGCAATGTGTAGGTCATATTGCATATACTTGTTTTCTCAAATTGCATATAATTGTTTTCTTCGTGTACTTGCAATGTGCATCTCAGATTCTATATACTTGTTTTTGTGTGCTTGCAAGATGTATCTCATATGGCATATACTTGTTTTCTTTGTGTACTTGCAAAGTGGATCTCTAATGTGTATCTCAAATTGTATATACTTGTTTTCTTTGCATTCTTGCAAAGTGTATCCCAAATTGCATTCATGATATTTTTTTTCTGGGTATGAAAGTTGCTGCTGCATTCAAGTTAAACTACACAAATCTTGATTTGTTTGTGTGCATGTAAAATCTGAAAACCCATCTCTTCACTGCCCCTAACCAATAGCTGTCGCCACATCATCATCTTGCTGTGTGTGTGTGTGTGTGTGTGTGTGTGTGTGTGTGTGCCGGGGGCAGCGGAGACCGTGTATGATGCTGCACACGATGTGTTTGTGGTTAACTGTATGTGTGAAGGAATGTTGCGTGTGTTTGCGTTTCTGTGTGAGTGAGTGCGTGTTGACTGTAAGGCGCCCTGAGCTTCTGCGGGAGGGAGGGCGTCCCTGAAATACCCATTATTATCATTATTATTATGTAAATCCTCCCCATATCTTGCAGAAAACAGTATCCCACATAATAATGATATCCATGTTGGATACTTTGTTTAACCACAAATGAGCAAAGCAAAAAGGTAAAAGTGTATACGAGTTGATTTTTCTGTGTACAATATGAGTTATTATTGCAGAGATCGGAATGCTATAATTCAGATAATTATGTCTCTCGGTATGTACGTAAGTGGGTTCTTTTGTTGTTGCATAGGATAAAGATAAAATTATACACATGATTTCTCTGTGCACATTTACGTGGTTGTTCTATAGGTCATTGATCTGTCTCAAACAATTATTGCTCGCTAGAACAGATGTTGTGACTTGCAGTATCATTGTCATTCGATAACTATTTTATCACGGTGGCCTCATACTGAAAAAAGTGATGCACCAGACGGTTTGCCTACTTTGCAGCGTGTGGTCGGTGACATGATCTGATGTAGAAACTGTCACTGTGACAGACGGACACAAGTCACTATCCGGGAAGACGATTTCGTTTTGTTAGCTGCTGATGGTTCCATCCGTATTCGTTGTTTGAGAAACGTTTTGTGGTGAGTGTCATGTGCGACTGAGAATGTTTAGTGTTTGAGAACTGTCGTCCAGTGATTGATACAAACACGGTGCCTGACCGGCTGACACATCTCTGGTACAAGTTTGTCCCCTCACGAAAAGCGCCGTAACCCATGTCTCACAGTTTCCGGGCGTTGACAAGAGTTGTGTAGCTTGTTTGGGTGCTGCTTCACCCGGCTGCTGTATCTTGTACGACAGAGGCAAGAACACTAACAGCACACGAAAACTGCTTTTCACGATCAGATTTTTTCCTTTCGTTTTATGTCTGGGTTCATTGTCTGTTCATTATAAGTAGTGGGTAACAACGAGAGAAAAATGTACATTTGACATTCAAAACGTTCTATATAAGTGTCTGAAACGTTAGTTTCGTTGCTTCGTGTCACTCGTATGAATTGTTCTCTCGAACGCCCCCCTCTCCCCCTCCCTTTGAAACGTTTTGAACGCTTGTACATTTTTTTAACACAATGAATGGATATGTTGTTTATTAGCGTTGTTTGTCACGGTGATGTTTCTTCCCTACAGTGATAATAACTTGACATGTGATTATTTAGTTGTGTTATTGGTTTAAATTCTAACAGATGTGAATTTTTATGAAAATCTTTTGATGTGACTACTGTCAGGAACCAGATTGTTGTATTCTAAATATTCATTGTAATTTAAATCGTAACAAGTACTACAGGTTTCTTGGTTCCTGCCATTATAGTAAGTTGTGTTTTTAATTGAAATGATAGAATTCTGATAGAGAAGATGATGACGTCAACCACTAAAATTGCGTATGTTGCTTCCGTCAGAAACAAATTGTGACGTAAACGAAAACTGACGTCTGTTCCTGTTGAGAGATATAGCTGATGAGCGGAAAACCGTCAACTAGCCATTTTGACGCTGAATCGTCTCTATTACCGAAGTCTTTGCCCTTTGTGTAGGGGTAAGCTTTTTTAAATTGTATTTGTTAGTACGTTGATGTAAGTAACTGTTGTCACTTTGGTTACTAAAAAGGTGCATGTCTAACTCTATGTAGTGTAAGACTTGTCATTACTGTGACGGTAGTTTTAACTGGTGGCTCAACACATTGTAAGACAGTTGAGGACTGCGTTTGAGTGTGTATGTCATGCATATCTGTGTCCACTGCTGATGGAACGTCACGGACTATTTTATATCAACAGCGGTCTGGCTGGGGTCCAGAGTAACGGGTTGAGGCTGCACTGAGGCTGACGGTCGGACGTGTCTCCTCCACGCAAGCAGGCGCGTATCGTGTCGACGCCACTTGGTACCCGTGGACCACCTGACGAGTTGGGACTGAGTTTTACCTACGTGGGCCTTCTCCACCCTGAAGACGGCGGCGTCCGTTCCGGGAGAAAGGACGTATACACTCGTTACGTACTCCTCCAACTGTCAGAGACCAGGCCACCAGTATAGTTTCCCAGTTTAAGGGATAGAGACTGTTAATTATATCGTTTGTATTATCAACTAATTTTGGTAATTAGCCAGTAGTTACCATCAAGTCGCCTGTCACGTTCCGCGACAGACGGAAGTGCTGGTGCTGTGATTCTTATTGTATGTGTAAAATGTGTGTGTGTAGTTAAGTGTTGAGTGTTTGTGGTAAAGATTTCGTATTGTTTTCTCAGCGTTTTCTGCCTCTGGTGTTGTATGGTTGCGAGCGGCGTGGGAGCAAGTGGTTATTTGCGTGTGTGAATGTGTGTATGAGTGGGAAGGCAGGACAGGGTCGTGACAACTACTTCAACCACACAATCATGTTTATAAGAAAGCATTATTTCTGTTGGACTTTACATTCTACCCCCCCCCCCCCCCCCCCGCTCCCCGCCCGAACCCTATACGCCCCCCCCCCCCCCCCAACTAACAAACAAAAATTGAGTCAGGCATGGATAAGAGCCATTTTCATACTGACTCAAACACACATTATCGTGCTGAATTTTAAATGTTTGAATTTTGTGATACTACAACCAAGGCAAACAAACAAACAAACAAACAAACAAACAAACAAACAAACAATAATTTGAACAGCTTTCTGAACTTATACTTTGAATCAGAAAATGGTGTTGTGGCTGTTTTCTGTTTCGTCTCCTACGATCACCGACATTGATTGATACAGGCGAGAAACTTGTACGGGTCGGTAGAAAACAGCTTCTTGAGAGTCGGTAAATATTTAGAAGTGTTTTCTCATAACTGGAATAAATGACCCACATGTAATTATTTTAATTTAGTGCGATGAAAGACGCTGTTTTACCTATGACAAAATAGGTGTCGCGTGTTTCGCGATTTTCGTGATTAAAAAAAAAAATTGTAGGAGTAGCAAGACGAGGCAAGCTGCCAGTGAAGATGGGACCTTTTGCGCACAAGAGCGGCAAAGGTGACGCGAGTGGAGAGAGGAGAAGTGGTTCTCCGGCCTAAAAAGAAAGTAGACTGAATAACATTACTACAGTGAGGTTTGAGCGGAAAGGAGACATTCAATTGTTTTCAAAACTCCTGTATGGTACGCGCCCGTGCATGGTAATGTTTGTTTCTAGACAGACGCATTTTCGGGGTGACTGTGATGCCTGAGGCTATAACACGGAATATCAAAGCATTTTGAGACCTCGAGCATTTGCGTTCTTTGACCAGTCATGTAAACTAAACTGACACGTATCATTATGATTATTACAATTATTATTTCAGTATAAACGCACAACCCTGGAGAAAAGTGACACACTGTCAAAGTAGAAAATGAGTCAGACGAGTTCTGAAGGCCCAGCAACGCTGGAAGAAGCGGCCAGACTCAACCAGTGGGACAGAGTGGCCGACATACTTCGACAACTCAGAACGCATGGAACCAGCGACACACAGAGATGGGCTGTGGAAGAGGCGTGTAAACGTGCGACGGATGAAGAATTTCCATCAATACTGGTTCGC
The DNA here is from genome assembly GCA_018292915.2 of Batillaria attramentaria. NCBI lineage: Eukaryota > Metazoa > Mollusca > Gastropoda > Batillariidae > Batillaria > Batillaria attramentaria. The sequence goes on from JACVVK020000257.1 coordinate 590,796, forward strand.
TGTGAGGGCGATCAGATTAACGGTCTGCTGACGGAAGCCTTGCAGCGAGGCCTGTGGAAGAGTGTGAAAAAACTGATCGTGTTATCGGGACTGAAGAACATACGGCTTAGAGGTGACAAGAGTGTACGGATGTGGGCAGTGGAAGAAGCCCGCAAACACGCTGGGAAGGAAGAGTGTCAGGAAATAGCTCATGTCTGGCGTTAAGACACAAAGTGACCGTGGGGTCATCTGCTGTGTTGATTTGAAAACTGTGCTGGTTATTTTTTATTCGGGCCGATCGTCGGGGGTTCTTTCCGGGTACTCCGGCTTCCTTCCCCTCTGCTTTGGAAATGTTCAGCCCACCAAATTTGAAAAATAAATGCAATTCTAAATTCCGAAATTTAAATAGCTGAGCTGACCCTTCGCACCGCGTGATTGTAATGTGTATATGTCCAGTGTGTGAGAGAATGCGTGTGATTCACGTGAGCGTGCGTGCTGGGTTCAGTTCGCGGCGCTTTGAGCCGATTCATGAAATTGGGTAAAGCGCCTATACAGTATTCATTATTATTATTATTATTTTCATGCAGAACAAAACAAGAAACGGACGTTTTCGTTTCCTCCACAGCGAAGCGGCTCTATAGATATCATTTACGTTGTGGCTGACACAAGGACTTACGTGATATATAATTTTGATGAATCGGCCATACCTTTAAACAATGCAAGCGACCATCAACTTTATTTTGCTGTTTTGAGTGTGTGTATGGTATACGTACACGTGTGTTTAAACCACATCATTCATTCTTAAAATATTTTGTCGTTTTCTTGAGTGTGTTTTGGAGTCGTCATACATACTTCATGGAAGCTCAAGGTGTAATAATAATTTCATGGAATTAATTAGATATGATTTTCGTTCTTCATCATTGGAATGTGTGACCAGTTTGTCGAGAATCCTAAAACGAATGTGCTATTTTAAAAAAGGGTGTGTGTTGTTGACAGGTGCTGAAGCTATCTTTCTTGTCCGGAGGCCTTCCCTCTCAAGCTGTGCCAGTCCAATGTCAGACATAACAAAAAAAATCCGCACGGCCATGGACAGGGAGTCATTAGTGCAAAGTGCACGATGTCAACTGATAAAGTCGTGGCAGGGTTGTTCAGTTGTTGCAGGGTGCATATCAGTTCGGCAGGGTAGATATCAGTTATGAAGATACTGAGGCGCGAAAAAAGAAATCGTCGCTAGTTTGTCCTGACCTCAAACTCCGTCGTCGTGCTACGATAAGATTACCCGTACCACGGCGTAACACGAACAGCCTGATATCGTCCAGATAAAAAAAAAAGTATTCTCTCTTGCACAGGCAGTCAACAGGTCTGTGGGCACTATTTACACAGATTTCACATTACGCTTTGCGCATGTGCCATAGAACTATCTGGGCATGAAAACGGGTACCACCAACACGTCTGAGCTATAAACACGTGCCGGACGTTTTGCGCTTAAGCATGCAGTCGATTATGTTGGGAGCTCACACGTAGGCGGCAAAATGTAAATACAAAACAAGATAACTGGAAAGAAATGCTCATGACAACAACCGTCTCCGCCGATAGCATGCGTCCTTGAAAAAACAACATTATCGCGCGGCGAAGGAGGCTAATACCGACCAGTTACAGCAGTAGTTGTATTCAGTGGTTTGCTGGCATTGTAAACAGTGCGTGCTTACCAACTGAATAACACGGTACATTGCAGTCCATGGACGAGAGAAACAGGGTGCAGAAACGCCATTGCTTTGTGATACACTGTGCGGGTGGAGATAATGTACGAAAATACACACTAGCTTGCTGTTTAGGCTTGTATCTGACAAAGTTTAAATTTTTGCGGCATATTTTATTCATTTACTACACCCTAAGAGATTGGCGCACCTACATGTACCAGGTAAAGCTCGAAAAATGTGAGTATGATTTGACGAAATAAGAGGGATTTTGATGTGCAAACTTCGATCGATCGCGAGACCGATTTATCGCGGCTGATAATGGTGCTCAGTCGAATCCACACCGCACCAAATACGCTTCTCATAGTATCTAATGTTTATAGGAGTGGCAATCAGCAGTTAACGGTATTGTAGTCTCTTTTGTGCAAAAACGTGCATATCAGGTTGGTGATACGCTGTGCAGAAAAGATCACTGTAGCGCAGTTTGGTTACGCCGTACTGATACTTTGTCAGACACAAGCTTAAATAGCAAGCTAGTGTGTTTTACCTACGTATCACTGCCCGCACGGCGTATCACAAAGCAAGGGCGTTTACCCACCCTGATAAAGACACACGCGAGCGTGAGATAACTCTTCTCCCTTCCATGGTGCAACAGTTACCTCATTACGTCTTTCCACAGCGGTACATGGTGAGGGCGCTCTCTGTCACACAAATACGCGTGAGGTGCACAGGCGAAAAGAACAGAACTCCGACTTGTGTGTACCGTAAAACGCAAAAGGAATTTTCCATTCGTGTTATCCAAGGCGAAAGTAGTGTTCCCAGGAAAATGTTTCAACTGCTGTCCAGTAGTACATCTCCGTTTCGGTGGACTACACACATCCTTCATAGCGGTATGGACAGATTTATGTTGGGATTCCTAACATAAAAGGAACAGTACATTGATGTTGGCATTACCGTGCACCGACTCTAAAGACACTCCTGTTGTGTGTGCTCATGCAATTGTACAACCATCTTAACTGTCTTCAGTATCCATCATGAGAACAGACCTGTAGTAAACTTGACTGTGACGGTATTGAAAATCGTAATACACCGGGAGCAATAATCCAGCACGTTGTTGTGACCTTCCCGCCCATCGCATTATCAACTGTCATCACTGTAATTAGTAATTATGACGGTGAGTACTGCAAATTAAAGGCAATTACTCGGATTTCTTAACCTTTTCCAGTAAATCTGAGTCACAAAATTGTTCACAAAAAAAAAAATTGATTTTAAACCGTGGTACAGAGAGTTTGTGGCTTGGAGTAACGGAGCTGAAATAAGTTTTCTAAAAACAAGTAATTCATTTGATGATAATAGTATAGTAACTCCTTCTTGTCTGGTGCGCCAAAGGCTCTGCTGGATCGTCTTCAGAAAGCGCAGAACAGTGCTGCCCGTCTGATTTGTAGAGCTTCAAGATCTGACCACATTACCCCCTTTATTGCAAAGTCTTCACTGCCTTCCCATATTCCACAAAGAATCAGCTACAAAGTCTCATCAATCTGCTTCAGTTCAGTCAGCGGCACTGGCCCCGATCCCGGCTGGGGCCAAATATTTGTGCTGGCTTTTTCATCGTTGCCCCGTCTTTGATATCACCCTATGTGGTGGAAAAGGACGTTAAACCCCCAAACACCCAACACCCACTCTAGAATTTTGAAGTTCATCCAATTATAAGCTTACTGAATGGGTTCGTAGCACAGCTCTGAAGCTCTGGCAGATTTTGTGGGGAAAAAATATTACTGAGGTAGGGGTGGTTTGCATATAAGGCCGACTGTCTATGAAACGACTCCTTTAAATTACTCATCGTCCCGGCGTTGTTGTCAAGTGTGACAACTGCACATTTGACAGGAATTACTGCACTGTTATATCTTGAATATTAAGAATAACAGTGATTTTAGCTAAACATATCTTTTTCAAGTTTGTTCGAGAAGCACCGGTCCAAAGATTATAAACTTTGGGATTTCGTAAGTACATTCCAAGGTAATCAAGTCCACTTTTCACCAGCCCTCTTGATTTTCTAGAGTTTTTTGTAAAAATAAAAATTCAGGCAGGGAAGTCACAACAGCAACAGGGAAATCACAAGACATGGACAAGCATACGGCCTGCGTGAGGCTGGCGTCAAATGTTTGGTTCACAGACAAAATCTGTAAATATCGTCACTGTCTCCGACATTTTACCATCCCTCTAGATCGTCCAGGTTTTTTGTAAAAATTAATTCAGTCGGGAAAGTCACAACACCAAGAGGGAATCCACACCACATGAACAAGCATCCCGTCTGTCACAGTGTCAGACGACGTGCGTCAGTGAGGCTGACGTCAAATGTTTAGTTCACCGAATTGACGTCATCTCTCTCTCTCTCTCTCTCTCTCACACACACACACACACACACACACACACACTCTTGGGAAACGCACTTTTCCCTGTCAGTAGATTCAAAGATTCGATCCACATTCCTATCTGATTAGAGATGACGGTAGCAAGGACCCTAGATCTAGGGTCCTTGGCGGTAGGGGAATAAACATCACGATAACTATAATTTTGAGAAGTACACTGTACAACTAAATGCCTCCCACGCGGCATCTCTATCTGCCTAGAAATTACTGTAGAAAGGACTGCATTGTGAATCTAGGGCCCTGGCGGTAAGGAATAACCATCTTGATTACTCTTTTAAGACTTTCAAGGAAAGCCGCCGCACATATACCCCCTCCTCCCCCCCTCCCCCCCCAACACACACACACACACACACACACACACACACACACACACACACACACACACACACACACACACACACACACACACACGTCACCCTATGTGCCTAGAGAGGATGGTTGTAAGGACCGCGTAGTGGATGTAGGATTTAGGATCTTTGACGGTAGCGGAGATAAAAACAAACAAAAACATCTCGATTACCATCATTGTGAGACATACAAGCAAAGGTTATTTTCACGGTTTTTTTTATAGCCGAAAATACAACCCAGGTCGCAGACTACGTTTGGCGCTTTTCTTGCGTCACAATGGTATTTTCTTACCGCCAAATTTCAAGACGAGGCTATGAAAGCGACACATGACGTAAACATCAGCTGGTTGAGTGCTGTTCGAACAAGATGGCCACCAGCCCGTATGTTGTTTCCATTCAGTGACCTGCTGTCGTCGTGGTCGTTGCTGTGTCATGCATGCTGCCCGCGCACACACGTACGCAAGCTTTCTGTCATCAAGCATGTTGACACAAACAAAGCACTGGAAACCCTTTCCCTGCCTCTTTGCGCTCGCAAAACCCCAAACACATGAGGTCGTGTTAGCTCGCCTAGCTGGTTGACGTCACTAACTTTTTATGTTTAATCTGGTGTTGGTGAAACTAAGCTATGCGGACAAAATTTTTTTTATTTTAATAATCTTCCTTGTGTAGTACACCAAACTATGTTGCCTCATGACGATCATCATTACGAGAGACGTGTTTGTACAGGTAGGTACTAAACTTTCTGACGTGTGTTGTGTTGTGTTCTCAGTGTCTTTCTAGAAATTGTGTGGCATACGAGAAGCAAACGGAGAATTACATAAAACTTTGAAATCTGAAATTGAAACATTCAACTTCATTTACACGCCTGAAACTCAAGGTATCTAAAGGAGAATAAAAACTAAGTTTGAACTTCGAGCTTGTTGAATAGTTACGTTGATAAAGCACGAAAAGCTCTAAAATCACGAAAAGTCAAATATACAGAGGAAAAGCACCCACATTTTGCTCAGCTGTTGTCACGATTTAAATAGCCACACCACAAACATACCACGGATTTCACACTCATGAAACTATGGATAAAACATAATGGACAGATTACTTTAAAGTAAATACAGAGGAGACATCTTAGCTCCAGTCTTTATTCACGATGAAATCACTTTGGCAAGAGATCTGTTTTATAATTATCATTCAAAGGAAACATATTGCAACTGTATTAGTTACCCTGTTACAGGCAAATCACATTTAGACTATCTCGACATTCTGCAAATTCACTGTCAACCCTAAATTTGTAAATATCGTGGGCAGTTTTGTATTATTATTATTATTATTGTTCCCAGGTATGACGTCATCATGCTCCTCACCTCTGCAAGAAACACAGCCTGCACGACACAGACCACACCGTGTTTACTGAATTAATATTGATCAAAAACATCAGCTGCTGATTCAAACGTTTCGAAAATGCAATGTTATCATATCTGCTGTAACTATAAACATATGTAATGTTTGTACGTCTGACACTGTATGTATGACGTCCACTGCCGAGACAGACAAAGGATATAACCACGGTATTTATTAGGCAGACGCAGAGTCTCAGCTAATATCACAGTGGTAATCCGTCCACCTGCAGTCTCTCGTTGCTGAGAACGCTGGCACACCGTTACGTCTTTCAACGCGAAAGCCTGAGAGTCCGTGTTAGATGGTGACCGTATGGCACTGTTCCTAACTGTTCATGCGTGCCGGGAAATCTACATCTTTGTGGGCACTGTTCTTTGGAGCTGGGTGTGTTGTAGTGTGAGACATCAACATGAGAGATGTGCGTTAGTATCATCTTCCCAAGCCACATTGATGGGAGGCTGTCATGTTACTGTCAAAGAAGTATAATTTTTTATAAACAATTATTAATGATAAATAAGGCCGACAAAATAATCACGCTGGAAGCTATTCTCCGCACACTGACCGCGTCCAGGCATGTGTTACTTCTTGACATTTTATATCTAAAACAATCAGTACAAAAACTATTTGCATGACTCACATAATATTTTCCTTAACGTGACCGCTGCCTAACTCGGGCTTGCTGTATACTGCTCTTCTTGTTTGTTAGATTAAGAATATATACTGTAATTAAGAATATTTAATGTAATTAAACTGACTTTAGGCCACCATGCTGTTTTCTTTCCATGTTATTATATATAATCAGAATGTTTCCATGGAACTGTACTGTTGCTTACTACAATCAGAATGCTTCCATGGAAGTAGTACACGATGTGACGTGTAGTGTTGCTTTCTACAGTAAGAATGTGTCCAATAAATTTTTGCACGGTGAGTAGTGTTGTTTACCGCAATCAGAATGTAAAGAAAACACTGCGTAATGTATACTTTTGCATACTCAATCAGACCGTTTCAAAGACGCTCGTGCGTAACTTGGATTTACTGAGAACTGTTAGGTTGTAGCTACAGGACACTTACCAGATGTCAACAGCCATGTGTACTGCGGACACAATATCACAATGCTCATCAACCAAGCATCATCTGCACGACAAAGACGACACCGCTTTTTCTCACTACACATCAGTCGTCTACATCGTCTGCTGATTCCAATATTCCCGTAGTGTAAATGAAACTGACATAATCATGTCATGAGAGTTTTGTTCTTTTAGTAAAAGCACACAACCCAAGATATAATGGGAAATACTATCAAAAGAGAAAGGGGTCCGGTTTTAACTACTGAATGCCCAGTGACGTTGAGAGAGGCTGTCAGACTCAACCAGTGGGACAGAGTGAGTGACATAATTCGACCATATAGCAACGCAAAGCTGGAATGGGCTGTGGAAGAGGCCTGTACATGGACAACTGATGAGTTTCTGGCAATGGTGGATTACGTTACAGACGATAAGAAGAATAAAAACACATCGTGTTTATATGACACTTATCCGATGCTGAGAGAAGCTGTGTTGAGACGCCAGTGGAAATGTGTAAAGCTCCTGCTCACAGAGAAAACTTCTACCAGTTATCTTTGGGATGGGCGGAATACGCTGTTTGCCGTGGAAGAGGTTTGCAGACACGCTGGAGATACGGATTTTGAGGAAATAGCTGAATCTTTCCCAAGAACCCATCTGATCATGATGCTGTCAGAAGCTGTAGAGCGACGCCTGTGGAACACTGTATGCAAAGTGATTGAACGGACCAGAGAGGTCGACAGACGTGATGCTGGCGATATCGACCAGAGATGGGCCGTGGTAGAGGTTTGTAGATTTGCTAATGATGATCAAGTGTCAAAAATAGTCACGTACTGTGATACAGGCGAAATAACATTTGTCTTGAGAGATTCTGTCATGAGAGGCCTGTGGGAGAGGGTAATAAAACTGCTTGTCGAGATAAAGAACGCTCGTATCGACGGTGTCCGTGCTACACAGAGATGGGCTGTGCAAGAGGCTTGCAAACATGCTTATGGTGATCAAGTTTCACAAATAATCTCCATCTGTGATACAGACCAAATTAATCACGCGCTGACAGTTGTTGTCAAAAATGGCCTGTGGAAGAGTTTAAGAAAACTGCTTGTTGCGATAAAGAATGCCCGTATCGAAGGTGTCCCTGATACACAGAGATGGGCTGTAGAAGTGGCTTGTATACGTGCTAATGATGACCAAGTTTCACAAATACTCTCCATCTGTCATACAGACCAAATTAATCACGCGCTGACAGTTGTTGTCAAAAATGGCCTGTGGAAGAGGGTAATAAAACTGCTTGTTGAGATAAAGAACGCTCGGATCGACGGTGTCCATGATACACAGAGATGGGCTGTGGAAGAGGCTTGTAGACGTGCTAATGATGATCAAGTTTCACAAATAATCTCCATCTGTGATACAGACCAAATAAATCACGCGCTGACAGTTGTTGTCAAAGAAGGCCTGTGGAAGAGGGTAATAAAACTGCTTGTTGAGATAAAGAATGCCCGTATCGACGGTATCGGTGATACACAGAGATGGGCTGTGGAAGAGGCTTGTAGACGTGCTAATGATGACCAAGTTTCACAAATAATCTCCATCTGTGATACAGACCAAATAAATCACTTGCTGACAGATTTTGTTCAAGAAGGCCTGTGGGAGAGCGTAACAAAACTGCTTGTTGAGATAAAGAACGCTCGTATCGACGGTGTCCATGCTACACAGAGATGGGCTGTGGAAGAGGTTTGTAGACGTGCTAATGCTTACCAAGTTTCACAAATAATCTCCATCTGTGATACAGACCAAATAAATCACGCGCTGACAGCTGCTGTCAATCAAGGCCTGTGGAAGATGGTGAAAGAGCTGTTTGTTGGAATAAAGAACGCTCGTATCGACGGTGTCCGTGCTACACAGAGATGGGCTGTGGAAGAGGCTTGCAAGCATGCTAATGATGAGGATTTTCAGGAAATGAGTGACTGGTGTGAAAGCGCTCAACTGAACCTTGTGTTGACAGAAGCTGTAAAGCGAGGACTGTTCAGCACTGCATGTAAATTGATTCAATGGATCAAATACGATGCCATTACTAGTACAAGCGATACACTGATCTGGTCTAACAGAGAGGCCAGAAAACGTATTGATGATCATAGGCTTGCAGAGAAAGTGGACGATCTTTATAATGCTTTGACAGAAGCTGCCAAACGAGGCCTGTGGAAGATGGTGGGAAAGTTGCTTGCGACGATGCAGAAGACAGGTACCGGTGGCATCAGTTACACAGAGATCTGGGCTGTGGAAGAGGCTTGTAAAGATGCTGACGATGATGACTTTGAGTCTATAGCTGAGTTCTGTGCAAACACCCAAGTAAACTCTGTGCTGACAGAAGCTATAAAGCGAGGCCTGTGGAACACTGTAAGTAAGTTGATCGAACGGATCAGAGAGTTCAGCATTAGTGATGCTGGTGACATACAGAGATTTGCTGTGGAAGAGGCCTGTAAACGTGCTGATGATACTGGGTTGATAACTTTGTCCCGTGCTGTAAGCATCACACACTTAGCACCAATTACAATAGAACTGTACAGAAGAGGTATGGACGATGTTGCATATGACAGACTCAGCCCTAAGCTGAAAAACAAGGGTCCGGGTGAGTTGTTTTCTGTCTGGGCACAATTGTTTCTCGGCTCACTGTCAACAGGGTGTTGTGATTTACAAAGTCATTCTGAGAAAGAGATGCTTCAGATGTTCGAGTTGACATCATCATTCAACGATACATTGTTGTCCAAAATTTTTCAGCAGCTTAAATTTGTATTAGACAAAAACAACAGACAACATTTAACAAACGCGAGCGGGGAGCTATGGTCCAATATGCGATCAGTCTTCAAGGCTGGGTCAGCACGGGAGGGAGATGTGTATGTACATTTCTTTGTGTGGTGCTTGAACAAACAAGGACACTGCACCTCTCTCTCACAAGTGTCTCCCGCACTGATAGCAAGCCAGACTGTCAACCCGGCCTTACAAAGACTGGCCCGCACAAGTATGTGGGAGGAAACTCGCCGATGGTATCTTCAGTTCCTTGTGGAAGAGAAACTGTGGGACATTGTCAAGGAGCTGGCAGACCACAGTCTGTACGATGACCAGCGTGGATGGGCACTGGGGCAAGCCCTGTACGACAAGCGGTGGGACGTCATGGTGGTGCTGGCCGACCACGGGCTGACGGATGAGCAGCTGAGGAAGGTGTACCGCCAGGTGGCCAAACACGCGGACTGGCACACGGTCCGTCAGCTCTTTGAGCGGGGAGTGGACATGCGTGTAGTTTGTGAGGAGCTTATGGCAGCCAACCCGAGCCGCGAGAGACCGCCGAGTAGAGAGAGAATAGAGCGACTAAGAAACATGGGAGAGGATGTGACGGAACTTGAAGCAGAGTACAGAGAGAGGTGTGAACACTATGCAAAGATCGAGGCCGATCACAAACGGAGATGTAAAGAACTGGCGCGACTTGAAACGGAACTGTCTGAAAAGGAAGCAAACCTTCTTTACTTGCTTCATAACAAAAACTGGTATGCAGTTCTTTGTAAAGTATTTCAGAATGCCACAGAAGAACAGGTAACGATGACACTACAGCACGCCATACAACATGATGCATGGCACGTGGTGATGCAGCTGGTGAGACTCGGGATGGATACAGCCCAGCGGGACTCTCTCTTTTCCGAGGTCATCAGACGGCGACAGTGGGGTGTGGGGAGGGCGCTGTTAGAGCGCGGTGTGAGTGTGGAGTTGAGCCGGGCCGCTCTGCCACAGCTGATGGTGGCAGACCAGTGGATCCTCGTGGCCAGGGTGATGGAACTGAGTCTGGACGACACAGAGAGACGGCGGGTGATGCAGGCGGCACTGGATAAGAAAGAGGGGAGTGTTGTGGCGCACGGTATCAGCGTCATGGAAGGCAGACTGTCTGTGGAGGAGCGAGAGGTCATGTTTGACCAGGCACTCAGTCAGGGCGTGTGGCAGGGGGTCAAGCGGCTGGTGGAGGAGAAGGACGACACTGGAATGGCTCAAAGTGACAAAGCCCTGGTAGCCGCCGTAGAGCAGCACCGGTGGGACATGGTGGACCACTGTGATAAACACGGTGCGGACATCAACAAGCGGGACGCTGAGGGCGACACATTGCTACACAAGAACACAAGGCGGGAAGACTGGGACACAGTGGAGGGATTGCTGCATCACGGAGCTGACACCAACCTGTCGGACAGTGAGGGATACTCGGCGTTTCACAATGTTGTTGAGAGTGCCGTAAGATATTCGGATGATACCGCCACATGGGACACTGTGAACACCTTCGTGAAATTTCATGGTGATATCAGTCTCCCTGACCCGCGTGGACAAACACCACTGCGCAAGATAATCTCCGATTCTGGTGACTACAGACGAAAAAGTCGCGTGTACCGTGGTGATATCCTCGACTGCGCATTGACATGGGGCGGTAACGTGGACTGGACAGAGAACTACAAAGGGAAGACTGCCCTGCACGTGCTGTGTCAGGCCGGACTGTGGGACTCCATGCGATACATCGTGGCCAGGGGAGGCGACCCACTGGCTGTGACTGACGACGGTAAGACGTCTCTGATTGTGGCTGTGGAGTACCACATGGAAATACCAGATGGGTACAAGAGACGTTATGGATTTAAAGAAGGGGAGCGTAAGTGGAAGGCGGAGGTCTGGGGGTGTCGTCAGAAGCTGGTGGCGGAGTTCATCAAGATGGGCATCAGTACACACCAGCCTCACATCACAGACAGATACCGCTCTACATCAAGTTCTTCTGTCTACGTCAGTATAGAGAAGAGAGACATTGTCGTGCTGCATATGGTGTACGAGTCAGGAGCGTGTTCACACAGAGAATTACACAGAGTTCTACACGAAACTCCTTCACCTCCTGGCTATCCCAGTGACGGTTCATTGTATTACGAGGAACACTTTGTAAAGCACCAGAAAGAAAAAACACAGTTCAGACGATGCATTTCGTACATTAACAACATCGCCTGTAATCCCCGCAGTCTGAAGTCCCTGTGTCGCCTGGTGATCTCACACCACATCGGTATATGGACACCCAGAAGACGCCAGAGAAGAGTGAATCAGCTCCCCTTTCCGGACCCCATGAAGGATTACGTCATGTTCTCTGACCTCGTGGACCCGGAGTACAGCAAGGACATGGTGCTGCAGGAGGAGGAATTTGATACTGACAGTGACAATGACCTTGATTTAGTTACTTTACAATACGACACGTCATTTGCCAGTGAAACAGAGGACAGTAACATAGACACTGATTTTGAATGAAAGGACATGGTGCTGCAGGATGAGGACGACGATGAAGAGGAGAATTGGTACTACCCTGACAGTGACAATTAACATCGTATTTCTGATTAGACGATACAACTTGTTCAGCAGACCCCAAGACCCCAAGAAGCAGACCCCAAGAAGGCATTTCCAACCATTTTTATAAACACACCGCCGTTGGTCGCTAGTGGTAAAAATAAGGACATTTGTTCACTTGTAAAAGCGAGACAGACGCTGCAAGAAAGGAACCTGAGTGACAAAGCCACGTGACAACGGATACAAACCTGTTGCCATAACACGCAAAACGTTTCTAGAAAGCATAGTTTGAAGAACATGTTCAACTGTATTGTTTTGCAAAAGAATTGGAAACTTTGTTTGAATGACGACTGCAAAGCTAAAGACGGTACTATTAAAACTCACGTGAAAACAGGTGGAAAGCTAAGCAAAAGCTCTTGCTTTCTCAAGTCTAGGTCCGCCTGATAAGCCTATGAGTGATACCAATAATCTCAATTCTAAGAGCAGACTGAAGAACTAAAATCGGTAGAACTGCTTTGGCATGGCGACTGTTTCACAACGTTAGACGGATCGTGGCCACTGCCGGTGAAACAGAGGAAAGAGAAAACGACAATGACGGTAGATACTGGTATAGGCGCTCGATCTTTTCCAGTAGTTTCACAACGCGGCCCAATCGAGGTCACAACGAAAAGATCTGATAGTGTATGACGAGTGTAGGAGAAAACGATGTAAACTGATAAAGTTTGAAGTCTGTCTTAAGGAGAACAATGCACTCAGCCAGATCTCGTACAGTGATGAAGGTGGTACTCGTGGTGGGCAACACACGCACGAGAAAAACGTGAAAAGAAGACGCAGTCTAGGTAGTTTGGTCTTCTTGGAACTATGACAGTGCATTACTGAACTTCCTATCTGAGTTTTATCTGAGCTGTTGCCAGGAATTACTGAGTGAGCGTGTGCGTCTGCTTTACGTGCGTGCGTGCGTGCGTGCATGTGTGTGTGTGTGTGTGTGTGTGTGTGTGTGTGTGTGTGTGTGTGTGTGTGTGTGTGTGTGTGTGATTTCTTTCTTGCTTTTATTTTGTCGTTTAAAAAAAAAAAAAAAGATTCTTTGCATTGCACAGTTCATTTATGATTTGTGATATATTTTGAAGTTTTCTATTAGATTATCAAACGTATGTATCCTCTATACCATAATTACTCAAAGTGAATGTTATCTGCTGACACATGACCAAACCTTGTAGCACTTCCGGTATAGACTTCAGAGCTCGAGCATACCGTGTGTTATCGCACGGAATTGTCGTTCTAACTGTATCATGTTATGTTCCACTGGGAGTGAGTTCTTGCCAATAGCAGGAACCCCGTGTATGTCAAATTGTTTACTGTAGAGATCAAGTCGCATAAAATTACTTTGTTTATAGGCAATGGTTTGTTTTGTACACCATCATGCATAAAGTTACACCTTGGTTTTGGGTAGATGTGTATTTTGTAACTCAACTTGTATTGATGTGATTTGTAAGTCGACTTGTATTGATGTAATTTGTAAGTCGCCTTGTATTGATGTGATTTGTAAGTCGCCTTGTATTGATGTGATTTGTAAGTCGACTTGTATTGATGTGATTTGTAAGTCGACTCGTATTGATGTGATTTGTAAGTCGACTTGTGTTGATGTGATTTGTAAGTCGACTTGTATTGATGTGATTTGTAAGTCGACTTGTATTCATGTAATTTGTAAGTCGACTCGTATTCATGTAATTTGTAAGTCGACTCGTATTCATGTAATTTGTAAGTCGACTCGTATTAATGTAATTTGTAAGTCGGGTTGTCTTAATGTGATTTGTAACTCGACTTGTCTTAATGTGATTTGGGTCTATGTATATGTCTTTCTTTTTACTGGTGAAACTGCACATATTTTCTTTTGTCTTTACACGTTTATGTGATTTTGTGTCCACGTTATGTGTAGCTCAAACTGTCTCAACTGTTCTGTGTATGTACGGGGTTGTAGGGAATTGCACATTGCACAGGTGAAGCAGCACTTTTAACATGGGATTTGGTCTGGTGGTTAAGGTATCTTACCTCGGATCCTAAACTGCCTGGGCCAAAACTCCGGGGGGTGGGGTAAAGGGGTGGGGGGGGGGGGGGGAGCAGGCCGAATATTCTTTAACGCGGTAATGGGACTATTGAATATACCAAAACACCAAGTGGTATACAATTACTTTGTTTGTGTATAGGTAATGGTTTGTACTGCATCAGCATCCATAAAGTGAAACCTTGGTGTGTACCGGTAAAGTGATTAGTGTATTTTTTTAAGGGGGTGAGTCAGTTTGTATAAATGGGATTTGTCAGTCTGTGTATGTGTAAGTAGGTTTCTCATTACTGAAACTGCACAGTTTGTATTTGTCTGTAATAATCAAAATGACCAAAGTACAGGCCACATAGCACACATGTGTTTAGTTTGTTTACTGATGGGTGGGTTTGCTGCTGAAATTGCAAGCATGTTTTTTTTTCTTTCTTCTGTGTACGAAATGTGGGTATTGTGTAAACCAAGGTGCATAAATTTGTCTGTGCACATTTATGTGATTATTGTACAGGTCAAACTGCACACATCTGTTTTCTCTGGGCACATGAAATGTGTACTTCAACTTGCATCACTTTCATTTTTCTGTGTACGTAAGTAGTTTTTTGTGTTCAAGCCAAACTACATAAATCTTAATATTCTTGTGTACATATGAAGGGAACCTTTATTTGTAAAACTACATACTTTTTATTTTTCTGTATTCAAACAAGCTGTCAATATATATGTAGGTCAAGGCGGATAAAAATTTTGTCTGTCTATGCATGTGTTTTTGTACAAAGATAAAACGCATACACTTTATTCATCTTTGCACATGTAAGTAAATATTGTATAATTAGGTCACTGCTAGACTCATTGCTGTGGCTCGTTTGAGGAGATGTTGCATCCGACAGATTGCCTTCTGACACATACCACCGGTGTGTGGTGTGTAGTACTGTGTACTCTGATGAAAAGCGTTGTAACCCATGCCTTACTGTTCACGCGTTCCGTGAGTTGTCTCTCTTGATTGGTTCCTGTTTCACTCTTCTACTTGTACGACAGAGCTGGCAACACAGGCAACACACCAGGATAAGACGGGATGGCTGATCGCCTTTCTATTATTATGTAAATTCAGATTTTGTCTTTTTTATTGTATGAGAGTATTTGTCTTATCCATGCTCGGTCATAATCACCGGAGAACAACGAGAAGAATTAAGTTTGTACATTTTGTTCTGTGGTCACAGTGATTTTTAACGGCCGTACAATCTTGGGACTGCCGTGTGTATAGTAATGTCATGAAATGGTTTGCATGCGTCGTTTTTCAAGTTGATGGTTCCTTCATACAATGTTTGCAATTATTACATTTGATTATGTCACCAATAATCAATAATACATGTCGTACTATATATAGTACATGCTGGTATTCTTATAAAAAACTTTTGATGCGACTACTTGTATATAAATGTTATAATTTCATGGTTGTTGTTTGTGTTGTGTAATATCCTGAATACTGTCAAGCTTCAACAGTGAACAACAGCTTTCTATTCAATCAGTTGGCTACGTTCTGGACGTCCAGCAAAACGCATGAATCTTTGACAAATGTTAAGAATAATTCTATCGATGGAAATCGCCTGCTCTTTTCTTTGTAATGTATTGATGTCCACCTGGATAGTTTGATACTGCTGTTTGGTTTTGATTCGTTGCCGTGATTACTTAGCTTCATGTTTGTTTTTGTCGTATGTTCTGTTGTACATAACTTCATAACAGTACTTGAATGTTACCTACTTCTCACCAGTTCTGCAAATTTTCGGTGGATTTGTGTGTGTGTGTGTGTGTGTGTGTGTGTGTGTGTGTGTGTGTGTGTGTGTGTGTGTGTGTGTGTGATATTTCTTTCTTGTTTCTATTGTCGTTTAAATGATAATATGTCAAATGTTTATTTGCATTGCAGACTACCTATATGATTTGTAAGGTATTTTCCCCTAAGCTATTGGTAGTGGTCATGCATTCTGTGTGGAACTTCAAAATGTTTTGAATATTAATGATATCATTGATTTTCTGATTGCTTTAACTGAACTTTATCTGATAGCGCATTACCAAAGCCGACTGTAGCACTCTTGACATAGGTTATAGGGGCATGCCGCATGTTATCGTTTTGAATTGTTGTCATATGTGTCTAATGTTATGTTTCACTGGGAGTGAGTTCTTGTGAACAGCTGAGTGGTATATAGGAAATTGTATACAGCGTACAGTAACCCGCATGAAATTACCTTGTTTGTGTGAGGCAATGGTTCGTTCTGTACGTCGACATGCATGAAGTGAAATCTTAGTTTGTACTGGTAAATGCTTATTTTATGAGTCGACCTGTACAAAATTAATGTTATTTGTCTGTGTAGTATGTCCCAAAACGTTTCTTACCGGTGAACCTGCTCACATTTGCCTTGCCCGTGCCCATTTATGTGTTTCAGTATATCTGTGTGCATGTTTTGTGTATAACTAGAATTGTATAAATATAATTTCTCCTTTGTAGGAAATTATTTACTGTGTATGTAAATTTGTATGAAATTACTTTGCTTCATGCATGTGAAATAATAAGTGAAATCTTGGTTTGTAAATGCATATTTGAGAGTCAACTTGAATAAATGTGAATCGTCTGTGTAAATGCCAGATTGTGTAAAATTTGAATTTGGTAAATCTGCAGATTGTTTTGTTTGTCTGTACACATTTGTGTTATTGTATTACAGGTCAAACTGCAAACATTTGTTTCTTTGTGTAAAAATGAATAGATTTTTTTCTGTGTGTACTTGCAGTGTGTATCTGAAATTGCATATACTTGTTTTCTTTGTTTACTTGCAGTGCATATCTCAAGTTGCATATGCTTGTTTTCTGTGTGTACTTGCAGTGTGTATCTGAAATTGCATATACTTGTTTTCTTTGTTTACTTGCAATGTGTATCTCAAATTGCATATACTTGTTTTCTTTGTTTACTTGCAATGTGTATCTCAAATTACATATACTTGTTTTCTTTGTTTACTTGCAGTGTGTATATAGGTCATATTACATATACTTGTTTTCTTTGTTTACTTGCAGTGTGTATATAGGTCATATTGCATATACTTGTTTTCTTTGTTACTTGCAGTGTGTAGGTCATATTGCATATACTTGTTTTCTTTGTTTACTTGCAGTGTGTATATAGGTCATATTGCATATACTTGTTTTCTCAAATTGCATATAATTGTTTTCTTTGTGTACTTGCAATGTGTATATCAAATTCTATATAATTGTTTTTTTGTGTACTTGCAATATGTATCTCATATTGCATATACTCGTTTTCTTTGTGTACGTGCAATGTGTATCTCAAATTGTTTTCTTTGCATACTTACAAAGTGTATCCCAAATCGCATTCATGATATTTTTTTCTGGGTATGAAAGTTGATTTGTTTGTGTGCATGTAAATCCTTCCCATATCTTGCAGAAAACAGTATCCCACATAATAATGATATCCATGTTGGATACTTTGTTTAACCACAAATGAGCAAGACAAAAAGTTAAAACTGTATACGAGTTGATTTTTCTGTGTCGAAATGCGTTGTTATGGCAAAGATCGGAATGCTATAATTCAGATAATTATGTCTCTCGGTATGTACGTAAGTGGGTTCTTTTGTTGTTGCATAGGATAAAGATAAAATTATACACATGATTTCTCTGTGCACATTTACGTGGTTGTTCTATAGGTCATTGATCTGTCTCAAACAATTATTGCTCGCTAGAACAGATGTTGTGACTTGCAGTATCATTGTCATTCGATAACTATTTTATCACGGTGGCCTCATACTGAAAAAAGTGATGCACCAGACGGTTTGCCTACTTTGCAGCATGTGGTCGGTGACATGATCTGATGTATAAACTGTCACTGTGACAGACGGACGCAAGTCACTATCCGGGAAGACGATTTCGTTGTGTTAGCTGCTGATGGTTCCATCCGTATTCGTTGTTTGAGAAACGTTTTATGGTGAGTGTCATGTGCGACTGAGAATGTTTAGTGTTTGAGAACTGTCGTCCAGTGAGTGATGGAAACACGGTGACTGACTGGCTGACACATCTCTGGTACAAGTTTGTCCTCTCACGAAAAGCGCCGTAACCCATGTCTCACAGTTTCCGGGCGTTGACAAGAGTTGTCTAGCTTGTTTGGGTGCTGCTGTACCCGGCTGCTCTAGCTTGTACGACAGAGGCAAGAACACTAACAGCACACGAAAATTGCTTTTCACGATCAGAGTTTTTCCTTTCGTTCGGTCCTTCCGTACAGTGATAATAACTTGACATGTGATTATTTAGTTTTGTTATTGGTTTAATTCTAACTGACGTGATTTTTTATGAAAATCTTTTGATGTGACTACTTCAAGCACACAATCATGTTTATAAGAAAGCATTTTTTCTGTTGGACTTTACATTCTACCCCCCCCCCCCTCCCCGCCCGAACCCCCCCCCCCGCTCCAAAACAAAAAACAAAACAAAAACAGCAAAGAAACAAAAACAAAACAACAACAAAAATAAAAACAACAGCAGCAACAACAACAAAAACACACCACCACCACCACCACAACAACAACCCCAAAAGGAAACAAAACAAAACAAAACAAACGACAACAACAAGAAAACAACCACATCAGCAACCCCACACAAAAACCATACTAAACAAGAACAAAGGCAACAACAACGACAACAACAACAACAACAACACACACACACACACACACACACACAAAACTAACAACAACAAACAAACTAACAAACAAAAATTGAGTCAGGCATGGATAAGAGCCATTTTCATACTGACTCAAACACACATTATCGTGAAGAATTTTAAATTTTTGAATTTTGTGATACTACAACAAGGGAAACAAACAAACAAACAAACAAACAAACAAACAAACAAACAACAATTTGAACAGCTTTCTGAACTTATACTTTGAATCAGAAAATGGTGTTGTGGCTGTTTTCTGTTTGATCTATCGGTGTTGTGGCTGTTTTCTGTTTGATCTATCTGTAGTGTTGATTCGATCATGTCAATGTATACATCAACGCAATGTTTTATTGTTTGTTTGCTTATCGTCTGTTTGCGGTCAAGTTCAGACAAGTTTGTTGAGCACTTCCCCAAACCGTTATTGACGTAAAAGTCATGATGTTCATGGAAAGTGACGCAGGTACGGACGTTTACATGAAAGTGCATGTGAGTGCAGTCGCTTTTATGGAGCACGGCGAAAGTAGACCAATATGTAATTGGAATTTCCCTTCTTTTTCTGTTTCTTTTTCAGCCGTAGTTTCAACACTGTGTAAAAGTGTAAATGGAATACACCTTCTCATTACTGCCGTGTACTAATTGGCGATTTGCTGATAAACCTGTTGGATGGAATTTCAATGATTAAAGAAACAACAACAGAAAAAAATCAAAACAAAGAACTTCTTTGGTTTGTGTGTGTGTATGTGTGTGTGTACAAACATACAAACAAAAAAGAAACAAACAAAAAACTGAACACACGCTGCTATATGAGCATAGGCGACTATAGTCCGTCATGAAGATCTGTAT
The DNA here is from genome assembly GCA_018292915.2 of Batillaria attramentaria. NCBI lineage: Eukaryota > Metazoa > Mollusca > Gastropoda > Batillariidae > Batillaria > Batillaria attramentaria. Next base: position 610,657 of record JACVVK020000257.1, read on the forward strand.
AGTTTGTATTGCTACACTTGAAAGCTAGGATCAGACAAGAGTGTATACTGATTTTGCTGTTGGTGGTACCAGAGTCAAACTGACAAATAATCTGCCTCGTGTAGTGAGGATTTCGTCTCCTGCGATCATCGACATTGATTGATACCGGTGATAGCCTTGTACAGGTATGTAGAACACAGCTTCTTGAGAATCGGTAAATATTAAAAAAATCTTTTCTCAAAACTGGAATAAGTGACCCACATGTAATCATTTTAGTTCAGTGCGATAAAAGACGCTGTTTTGCCTAAATGATAAAATAGGTGTCGCTTGTTTCGCGATTTTCGTGATAAAAAAAAAAAAAAAATTGTAGGAGTAGCAGGAGGAGGCAAGTTGCCAGTGAAGCTGGGACCTTTTGCGCACAAGCGAGGCAAAGATGACGCGAGTGGAGTGAGAAGAAGTGGCTCTCCGGCCTAAAGAGAAAGCAGACTGACTAGCATTACTCCAGTGAGGTTTGAGCGGAATGGAGACATTCATTTTTTTTTCAAACTCCTGTAAGGTACACGCCCTCGAATGGCCTGTGCATGGCGTGTTTCTAGACAGATGCATTTTTGGGGGTGACTGTGATGCCTGCAATGTCATGGCGATGAAGCTTGGGTTCGAGCCCAGGTCGAGCTTGTGATATGTGATACCGGTTTTTCCTGGCTGCCGGGCTGCTCATTTGGGGTTTCTTTCCGGGTTATCCGGCTTTCCTCCCCCAACAAAATTGTAAAAAAAAGGTATCGGGTGGCGCTGCACCGCAGCGACGCGCTCCCCCCCCCCCCCCCCCCCCCCCCGGTGAAGCAGTCCGAATTTCCCGAAAGGGATAAGGGGATAATAAGGTAGTAAACAAAAAGAGTAGTGATTATGTACGTGAGGTGTAGTATGGGCTGTGTATTGGCGTCGTATGTCGTTCATGGCATGTAGACGTGGCGTATGATGCATGCAGCAACACAGATTTATATGTCTGCATAAGTTAGACAAACGCTGGGCTCGTATGTAGAACTCGAGGTAAGTTTAACCCACGGTTACGGGCCTTACCCAGACTAGAACAAAAGAAACCCCAAAACAAAATTAAAAAAAAAAAGCGAAGGTCGACAGAAAGACAAAAATCCTTCTATATCGGCATAGGCACCCTGCTGGGTGAGTGAGTGAGTATTTTAAGGCTTAACGCGCGTCAGCGACAAAGACTAATTCGCGGCAGACACCTTGCTGGAATGGCCCCGCTTCTTGATAAAACTAAAACAACAACAAACCCCAGAAAATTTAACCCTAGATCTAGCTTAGTTCGAGGTTAGACTCTAACCCGGGGCTACACTCCCTAACCCCGACTTTTACATGAGGGTCCATTTTTTTTGTGCAACTTTTCATTTTTATTTTCGTTTTTGTGTGTTAATTCAATCAAATTAGTACTCTTCCCCCTGAGAGTAAAGAGTTTTCCATCTATTGATAACAGGACATGAGTATCACATGCATTCTTTATAAATATTTTCTGACATGTGGTATATTGCTGACACAACAGCCTGAAATGCCCTGAAGCCATTCGAGCCGGGAATTTCACATGGTAAGTTACAAAGCCGCAGTCGGCTCCGCGGCGGGCAGCCTAGCACCACCGGGTGTCCGGAGTGTAGGCTAGCGCAATAGAGCAGCTCACTTAGTTGCATTAACTTCACGCACTAAGCCGTTGGCTGAGCCAGCGCTGTCAGCTGAGACGGACATGTCTCTCAAAGTCTTTCTGCCCAGTGTCAGTGTGTAGCCAGGTGTAACGCAAGACAGCGGGGAGTTTTTCTGGTGCTACTCCGATTCAGGTTTTTTATTATTTATTTTTT